>JASDQU010101893.1:77903-127158 GCA_032191745.1 Picea mariana
AAAATGTATATCTGGAACCTACCTCATCATCCAAGAGCTTGGCACCAGCTCAAACACAAATCTCCATGAGGTTATTCAGTCCACTCTCCTTGTACACAGCCAGACCGCGTGTACACACACCCTATACACATACAACCCGCGTGGGCATCAGAAAATAGGGTTTTCTATGAATCTGAGACTTTTTCCATCAAGATATATGACATTGCTGAAACTTTGATGTGTCCATGAGATCCTCCTCTCGCTCTCTTACTCAGAATAGATCTTTAATCATGCTCAAGAAATCCACACTAATAAGATTCTCTCACAAGAAGCTCTCCTTCAATACTCCAAAATATATTACCAAGAAGCTCTCCATTGATCCACAAAAAGGATTCTTACCAAATGTGTCTTTTACAAGAGATCCTAGCTTCTTATTTATACTTTCATCTTCTAGGTCACTTAACCCATTTTTAGGTTACTTAACCCATTTCTAGGTTACTTAACCTATTTTCCTTATTTTAGGGTTAACCACTTTTCATGAATAGAAAGTTCTCCAATACTTTATCATTTAAATATTCCTTCTTGATTTTGTCACTTTACTTTATCATTTAAATAATGATTTCTTCTTTTCAAGCACTTTTACTTCTTTGACCTTTTGGGGCTTCAAGCCTTCATATGGGGGTCCTCCAACTTCATAAGACCATAACTCTCAAACCGTGAGGAGTTATGTGACATTCCACATACCACCAGAAATGGCATGACAAGCACTATCCATCTAGGATATTTTCATCAACAACTTCATTGATCTTCATCTCATTATTCCACATGCAAGCATGGGTCCTCCAACCGTTCTTCTAGGATATCCCAATCCGTAAAGCATCTTCCCATGAGGGATTTCACCATAAGGGGACAACTTTGGAGTTCATCCATTTGTGCACCTTATCAACCATGATAAGACACTAATGATTCATCTTGCATCGATTGGTTTCCACTTGGACATATATCATTCTCATCAAGGGCATCATATCAATCAGTTACTTGACATCAATCAAACCAAACCATTTACATATGATCCAACAATCTCCCAAATAATCATACCATTGGCATCAATGACAACATGATCCAACAGGTTTCTAATGTCTATCTCTTAAAATTAGATTCTGAGACGATGGATGATGACAACTTCAGTTCTGTGAAAAGCGTCTAACAAAGACAAGCCTCTATGCAAATGTTCCTCTTGTATAGAAAAGTACTAGATGAATTGTTTTTCTAATTTCTCTCCTACATTATGTACAAAGTGTTCCCCAAAGCCACCAAGAAATACTAGCATATAACATATTTCTCCAAGCATAATCAATGATAAATCTTAGAAAACATTAAAATTTAAACGCTTCAGAGTTATCTTATCAAAGGACTAAGCAATGTAGAAAATATCTATACAATGTTTGTGGCAACTAAAAATACATCATGAAAGGCGAGTTAGGATGAAAAAGATCCAAGTGATGCAAGGTTTGACACTTTAAAAACTTAGATCTAGCAATCTAGTTAAGTAGATCAAGCAATGAAATATTTAAATTTCCTTTAAACAAAATAAAGAAAGAAAATTGTCCACTACTCTCAATGAAAGAAACAACATGTGAAGAGCATTACCCCATTAAGGAATAGGACCACACAAACCCTAAACTTGAAAGGAAGAGCTAACATGGTGATTTAAAAATCTATAATTTAGCTAGACTTAGCGGCCAACAACCCTAGTTCAAGGATTTTCTGATCGCAATCCAAATCATGTAGATGCAAGAAATTCAGCATCCAAATTCAAGGAAATACCATATCAACAACCAAGGCCAAACCCTCAAAATTAGACATACTTCAAAATGAAACCATGAACCAAGAACATAATTCTACGGTTTTAGAATAGATCCAACAAATTTCTCAACTACAACTAGGATTAGAAGTACAAAAACACTTAAAAGATACATTATATTCCATATTCTAGCAGGTACAGTGACCCCAAATAGAAGAAAAAAAATATACTAAAGAAGGTTTGATAGATCAACCCCAAACTATTCATATTCTCTTGCCACACAATGGATCAACTTCAAAACCATATTTACATGTTTAGATCTATGGTCATGGATTCCATCTTGGAAGGCCCAATAGGCCCTAGGGTTGGAACTAGGCTCTGATACCATATGTAATGGCCCAGTTTACTAAATAATTATATAAGAAAATATCACTCATGTGTAATAATCAGATCTACAACTGAATTACCAACAATGAACTTATTGAAGAACCCAATTTACATGTAACCTAGTGAATTCATAATCTTAGCCATACATTGATCCTTCACCTGGAAAACCACAACAAAAGATGGGGGACAAGTCTCCACCCAACCATAGACCTTTCTACTTAACATTTAATGTAGGTCTCCCCCGAGCCCTCAATCTACTATTTGAACAACAATCTTAATCTGTGTTCTCTCTATAGACCAATCAAAGAGAGATGTTATTTTCTCATCTTCTTCCCTCTTTGTATAGATTCCATCCATGGTAAAGAACCCAATCACTAGGGTCCATTATTTAATTATTTATTATACTTTAGTGTTTCTCCATTAATTAGAGTTACTTATTTTACCATTCTCTTTAATTACCCAAATATCCATAATAAATACTTATTATTAACCCCTTTAGTATAATTATTATATACTTATTTATTATTATTCATTCCAATAAGTATTTATTATGACCCTTTTAGGAGAATTATCATATTCCTGATATTATTGTTATTATTATTTATATTTAATAATAATAATATTGGGCATGACAATGTCAATGCGTTTTCTAAAGACAGAAAAGGACATGTACATCACTTAAGATAAAATTTTAACATATGCAGAAGGTATGGCATCTCTCTCGATCCCAAGAAATCTATCTTTGTTATAAATGAAGGAAAGCTCCTTGGATTTTTTGTCTCCAAAGAAGGAATAATGATAGATCCTAAAAGAACATAAACTATTTCTAAGATTCCATTCCCTCACAACAAAAAAGTTTGTGCAGTTCTTCCTTGTTTTTTTCACAAATTCATCCCTAGTTTCTTTGAAATTGTGAAGCCCCTACAAGATATGATAAAAAAAATGATGAGCTCAAATCGGGTCCCAAAGAAAAGGAGAGCCCTAACTTCGGTAGAGATTTCATTATATATACCTTCACTTATGACATAACATTTTCAGTTGTCCTCACCCAGAAGAATGATGAAGGGAATGAATTCCCAATTGCATTTATGAATTCATGACTACAAGGAATAGAGCTCAATTATCCTGAAGTTGACAAACAAAATTATGTAGTCTTCAAAGCAGTTAAATACTTCAGGCCCTACTCACTGAAATCCAGGACAAAAGGGATAGTACCTTACTCTGATGTAAGGAATTTATTGGTATAGAAATACCTAGGAGAAAAACAATCCCACGGGATGATGAATGCCTTACAAGAGTATGAATTTGAAATAAAACCCGCTAAGAGTGTAAAAGGGAAAGGAATTTGTAAGCTTGTAGAGGAATTGAAAGGAAATGATAATGATGAAGACAAAATATATAATGAAGAAACTTTGATTGAAGAAGAAATCCACTATATCCTTGTTCCCACTGACTCCTGGCACTATGAGTTAAAATATTACTTAACCCATGGTAGTGCTAGATCAACAGCATGGGAAAAAGCTAAGAAAAAGCTAGATCAACACCAAGAGATGGTAAAATTATGGTTTGATAAAACCTTTGTTAGTAACAAGGGTTTCTAGGTTGGAGACTTAGTACTCAAGTGGGAAAAAGAAAATGAAACCAAAGGGAAACATACTAAGTTTCAACAACTATGGTTGGACTCGTACCTAATTATGAGAGAATTAGTTCTAGAACTTTCAAACTCAAAACCTTGGAAGGGGAGATTGAAGAACTCCTTGTCAATGGTAAAATCCTCAGGAAGTATTTTTCTTGATCATTAATGGTGATGTAGTCTTGTACATAATAGGTTTCTTTGTTGTTTGTTTTTCTTTAAATATTTACATTTCCTTAGAATTGTTTTGTATAGTCCTTTTGATTTTAATTATTATGTATTATGAGTTCATTTACAGTAAGACATTTTGTTGTTATTTTTATCATCCATGTTATTTATTTGTGGCTTTCAAACAAATCAGAGAGATTGCATGTTTAGGAACAATGGAGAAATTATATTCCCATGTAAAATTGCTTTCTTAGCACTCGTAAGTGGGAATCTTACCCTACACAATCCATCGAGACTTAAAGGGTATAGAAAAAATGTGGAAGCATTGTAAAATTGTGTGGGAACTACAAGTAAACTCATCAAGGCTATAGACACTCACTAGCAGCGGGGTCATGCTTGTATGACACCGAAGAAGCCTCATCGGGGCTATGGACACTCACTGGCAGTGAAGCAATGCCAAGAAAAGAGATATGAGGGAAAAACATTGGCATGCAATTAGCTACAGATCACCCCTTTGTGGTGTCATACTCTAACAAGGTTCATGTCAGTCAGTTCAATTAGGTGAACTTTGATACATTAAATCATCAACCCGAGGTTCATAAGTTGACGAAGTTCATGCAAAGTATATGCAGATCTTAGCTTCTAATCTATCTCTAAATTATTACTATGCAAAAGGAAAATTGTTTGTTGTTTAGCTACAGAAACAGAGTAACTATTCAGCTACAGAAAAAAACAAAGTAATTGCTAATGATAAAGAAACATATCTAATGAAACACATGTATGATTCAAATCACTTGATATTATCAACCTACCAGATTATTAATTATAAACCAATCAAAGTATTTCAACCATTAAGTTAATGAGAGTTCTTGTAACTAAAATATCAATCCTTTGTTCGATTAATGATTGTTGTATGTTAGTCTTCCCGTGCTGCGAACAAAGATAAATTAATTACAAGAAATGAAAGAAAAAAAAATATAAACCAAAAAACTAAATAATGAAATCAATACCAACATTAAATTAAGAAATACACTCCTCCTTAGGAGGGCCTCCTCGCTCGAGGAACAGTGTTCGAAAAGAACTTATAACACTAAAGCATATAACTAATGAAATTGAACAGTAATCATAACTTCACTATATTAATTCAGAATAGAAATATGAATTTACACTAACTTGATGTCATCATATTTGTCCCCATGAAGGTTCTAATAACCAGTATTTATATATTACAAACAAGATAGTATAGATCCATAACCCATGGATCCTCAAATTGGCCCAACAATGGATCTAAGAAAAATTGTTTTATAGAATCGTCCATATCACCGAAATCTTTCAGTTTATGAGAAATTTTCTCATGCAACACCTAAATGGGATCGTTTTGCACAAAACCCATGTCCTCAAATTACGATATTTTCTTTCATCTACTCACAATTGACACTGCAAAACCGCCTCTACTATTTTAGCACGGGTTTGAAATTCAAATCTGGAATATTTGTGGTTGTATGAAATCAACTTTAGCAACCCACGTATGGAGAAATTCATGACATGTTGCATGAATTTCTCTCATTCAATATTTTTCCACCTCGTGTTGATTTGGCATGGATCCAGCTCGCACAGTCTGCCATGTGTTCATGCATTGACCACATCTTTTACTTTTCTCTTGCACTAACCTAGAGGACTATCGGCCTAGGATGATAGGAGGATGATCATTTGGTGTTGATTTGGCATCTTCTCCAAGTTGTGATCCTAACCTAGAGTGTGTGAAATCATGTAGAACAACGATTCTGGTGCAGAAAAAATTTAGTGGCTATAGAAATATATTTGTGTTGCTATAGAATCAAAGATTATGTAGCGACTCGTTAAAAGTAATAACTAGTTAAACCAAATTTCATAAGGAATAATAGAAATATGATTAGACGGAACAATTTACCTTGGATATTATTTAATATACAAATTATGTAGCTAAGAAGGATAATCATAGCAAAAAGGGTGAAATAGAGTGTAAGCGCATTCATAAGTATAGGTTTTGGAGGGAAATTTATGATAGTAAAGTGACAAAAAGAGTATGATTTTAGGAACCAACTTCTCCCCCACATGGAAGATGTTTCATGTCCTCATGCAACCAAAAGTGCACTCTACTCCAAAAATTAACTGCCCTCCATCAAAAATTCAATATTGCTTACCCTTTTCTCTTATATTCTCTCTGTAGCATCTGTCAAAATATTCATCCCAAAAGGTGATGCATGTATCTTTCTTTTTGCCTCATTCAACTTTTATCTCCAGTCTTCTATTCCTGATTTTTCCTTGCCTGTTGTGAATATACCATTTTCTAGATTCAAACCGTTGGTCCCGAATTTATCAAATCCCTCTGTAGTTTTACCTCGGGGTCATCCTCTAGGTTTTCTAGGTTCAGGGTTCGAAACCCTGACCTCCTTTTCCATCGTTTGTTTTACATTTTTCTTCTTCTTTGTTGCTTTAGGATTTAGCTCTTCGCTTTTCTTTTCTAGCTCTACATTCTCATTTTCCTCAGCGTATGGTTCTGCATTCTCCAATTCCTCTACTCTCAACTCTATATTCTCCAATTTGGGGATTTTCGGCTCCATTTCCAAGATTTTCAACTTGGAAACTTTTGGTTCTCTATCAGAAACCCTTCTTTTGGCACCCCCACATTTCAATCCTTTGACCTCTTGCTGTGCAATTTCCTCTTCAAAATGATTTATTACCAAGGATTGTGCCCAATTATCATTTTTCTCATGCAATATGGCTTTGACTAATATTTTAACCAGCCCAAAATGAAATAGACTCCTCTCCAAACTCCTAGGGCTATATTGGATGGTTAATGTGATCTTCTTTAGGTTGTTCAGTTAATAAAACTACATATCTAATTTGTTCTTTTTGATAAAATGCATGAGTAATCAAAGATGATAATAAAACACGAGCCCATACCTTCCTTCGCAGATCATACATTTTTGAAGTACAAAAATATATCTCCATTTCTTTTTAAACATTGAAGTGGGAATACCTTTATTCCAATTTTCCACATGTGTTGGATCCTTGAGAAATTCCTTCCAAATTTTCCCCTTCATCTTATGGTTCTTAAACCATCTCTCCTGTGGCAACCCTGTAACTCGTGTGATGAAGGATTTATATAGCTGCAGTTGGAGGTCACCAATTCGATCCTTTGCACCATCAAATGACTTTGCAAAATCTCTCATCACTTGCTTATCATACCCATGAAACTTTTGTAGGAAAAGTTGCCATCTAACCCTTTGAAATTGTATCATACATTTTGGTAAGAAAACAAAATTTATATGCCAATCGGTTCATGCCTTACCACAGGTCCCATGTTGAATCTGTAGAGTTAGAGAGAATTCAGCCTCGAATAATACTCTTGTCACAAGGAAGAAGAAAAATGAGAGTGATTATATGGCGAATTGTGAATGAAGGAAAAAAAACTCGGGAGATGTATAAGCTATGATGAGGTTTGTAATTTTGAATGATGAAAAAGGTCATGCCACTTTTCAAGGCATCATTCAAAGTTATGCATGATTGGATCACAGTCTTTGGAATTATCAATCATATTAACACTTTGAATAATGTATGTCGAAATAGGATTTTGACATGTGTATATAATCATAGTTTTGAGTGTTAATATATATATGAGCAAACAAATCGATTAAGGTATGGTCTTCAAAGCTACAAAATGAAAGAAATGACATAGGATAGGAAAGTGTGGTAGGAAGATAGGATAAATCATAGGGAAAACAAGATAAATGTATATCAAAGTTTATAATTTGTCCAATGCTTCACACATTTCATAATTCCTAATGCAAAAGTGGTTTAAAAATATGTTACCTTTGGTTTACCTATAGCCAAAAATTGATCATATTTGAAGCTGGAGATGGAGCTATGAACCATATTGAATTTGAATGTTGATACAAATGTTGATTATGATGTTGAAGTTGACTTATCTTTTTTCTGCAAAATTTTGAAAAGAATATCAAACCAATGAAGATGGAAATCTAAAAATGTTGATGAAGATTTGAAGATGATGAATCTAAAGATGATGTTGATAAAGAGTGTTGATGCTACTAAAGGATCTAATAAAGATTTGAAAAATGTTGATTGTTGATGAATATCTGAAAATGCTCCATGAAGACTTGGAGTGGTACTATACAGAGTGATGCATGATGGGCTTTAAACATAGAAAATAAACTAAAACCTGAGAACCATGTGTTCTAAACCATACTAAAGGATATTGAAATGTTGTTGCTTTGTAAGAGCTGAGATTGGTATCATGCAATGAAGTATGATCCATGTAATAAAATGTATGTTGTTAGAGGTCTGAAACTAATTTGTATGAGCCAAATGAACATAGGAATTTATGAGAATGTGCAAGTTGTGAACTATAAGAGCTTACCCAAATCTGCTAACTGTTGCTGAACAGTTGCTATAGGAAAAGCTAAAAAAAAATTGATCTTTTATTCATGCTTGGAAACTTGTGCAAATTATGAAAATGATGGAAATCTTGGTTGATAGGTGGATGACCATATGTTCATGATTTGAAACCATCTCCAAGTCACAATCTAGTCTTGGGATGCATGAAACCATATAAAACTACACATTTGCTACAGAAAAATAATTGTGAATGTTACAGAAATTCTAGTAATTATTATTAGATCAGCTTTAATACATGCCCGTACATCCCTTATCGTTCATTTTTTAAAAATTGTGTTCGCACATTTTACTCAAATTGTCATATTCTCCTCAAAACCCATGTCTCAGAATTCCTTAATTCAACCTCATCTGCCTACAAGTGACGTGCAAAGATAATCCATGGAAATAGTCTGCTATGGGAAATATGGTTGCTACAACATTTTACAGTGGAATTTCAGTAGCTACCGAAAACTCTGTAATCACTGGAAATCTAAAAGCTACAAAAATTAAGTTTCTTTAAAACATTTTCATTAAGAAAAGTAAGATATGATCTTGTGCAACTGCCCTATGCAATATTTGTTTAAAGGAAACCTTGTTGTTGAGGAAGAAATCAAATTCTAGAATATTGAAATGCTTGAAATTATATTGTTCCAATTTACCTCTCTGTTTTCATGATGATCTAAAAATGATGAGAAAAAGATGAGTATCAGGTGCTTGGATGCTTGGGCCAAAACAATGTGTTGAATATTGTCTGAAGGAGATCTAAATCCCCATCTGGAACCATAGAAGGACATCGATAACCCAATGCTCTCTCTCCCTCACACTAAGGATGATGCATGGCCTCATGCATCCTTCTGAGATATAATATTTGAATCATGTTGTAGTCTGAAAGGAGAGGATTGTCGAAAGATTGAAGTGTTGTAAGAATTATGCTATAGGAATAGAGGAATCTACTATAGGAACATATGAATATGCTACAGGAATAGAGATCTGCTAATTTGAAATCCTTTTCCTTTTCCTTTTCTCCATCTTGCCCATTTTTTATGTAATTCAAGAGGTGTGTGTTGAATCTAATGTCTTGGTACTAATATTTTGAACATTGTGGATGCTTCCAATCTTTTCATATTAAGAATTATAACACCTCTTGCACTTATTCATCATGTTAATCATAAAATTTTCAAACCTTCATGTTGATCATGTTGAATGGTGTTTTCCTCTGTGACTTTTGTTGTTGTAGTGTTGCGAGAAGAATGAAGAGGTTGTTAAGTGAAGGAGTTCTATGTTGTTGAAACTAAAGGTCTGGAGTAGATTTTTAATGGAAATTTCTACTATAACAGAAAGAGGTTGCATTATTTTTCAATTATATCTCATAATATTCATCCATAACCTGAATCAATGGTACAATTATTTCCATGTGAATGGATGTGCTAACGTCGAGCATGGAAAGAAATCATTGGATTACCAACCATTAATGTATGGTGTTAATCAATGCGAGACCACTCACCATTGATGTCAATGAGCGTCAATGTGCTTTAATGTATCCTATTAGGCATGAGTGAATGTGTTGGAGTCAAGTAACCTGCATGATCTTATAGTTAGGAGGCATTAATTCATCCCCATCGCTATTAGTGAGAAAACCTATCATTGAGGCATACACGTTCCAAGGCATTATAAATATCTCTTGATCTTGATCCCAGATAGAGTTTTGAAGTCGATGGGACAAGACCTACTCGAAGGAAGGCCTTAAGGGATCCCACATCATCCAGTACAAGCATGGGAAAAAATGATTTGAAGAACCATAATACAAGATTTAATCAACATGCAAAACTTATTAAGAATTTTTCCCGCTAGTTGCCTGGTTTTCAAGAAAAACTCATGTCCAGTTGCACCAGTAAACTAGTTTTCACAACTGGACTCATTTTTATCTTTACTATTTTGTTTATTCATTTATTCTTCTAACCTATCCTAGTTTTCATGAAAAAAAAAATCTATTTAAGTATAAGAATACTTCCAATGGAGCCATGTGTGTAACATGATTACAAATAAACTCATATTCAGGTTTGAAAGATATACTTTGATAGATACCAGAATATGAGAAACCAACTTCTTTAATTGATATGATGTCAATAATTTTTTAATATTGAAGGAATGTTGTGAACTAATAGGAGGTGTCTGGAACCATAATTCAATGTAGTCGTGATTCCCTTGGTTCACTAGTTCATTACCACCACTTTGTATGCCATCATTTGTCATGTCATGTAAATATTCTACTATTTGGTGATTGGTCTCTTGATGGTATAAAGGATCTGGTAACAGGCATGGCATAAATTCCTCGATCTCAGGTTCTAATGCATTCTCTCCATTAGATATTTTGCATGGTTGTTTGATCTCTTCTAGGTATTCTTCTTGATGTTTCTCATGGAATTTTTGGTCTTCTATCACTTCCCAGAATGCAGGTTTGTTCTTGAAGGTTGTCGGATTTGCTCATTCTCAAATGCAAATATGTTTCCAACTGTTGATAGGATTTGAGAGATCTCTTGGAGTAGCATTCTCCTTTACTCAAAATATTCTTTAACATGCATGAATTATTCTTGTTGGTTGATAGTCCATGTCTTGCACATGGATTAGTGTATGGGGAGTTCTTACAACATTTTGAAAATACATGAAATCAACAAAAATGAAAGCACACTACTCAAATCAAACTTAAGCAATTTTTAAAATGATCATGTACTTGAATGTTGCATGTTACTAATATCGTGTTGTCACCAAGTTATATTTTGACATGAGTTAGTATTTCCATGAGTTAATATATTCATGCATCCTACTTGACATGATTTAAATGGTTGAATAGAGACTCACTACAAATCTACTTATAGTGAATGTGTAGGCTTAGTCAGTTCAATTAGGTGAACTCTGCTACACCAAATCATCAACTCGAGGCTCGTAAATTGATGAAGTGCATGAAAACTATATGCAAGTGTTATCTTCTAATCTATCTCTAAATGATTACTATGAAAAATAAAAAATGTTTGTTGCTTAGCTTCAGAAACAGAATAATTGTTCAACTACAGAAAAAATAGAGTAATTTCTAATCATAAAGAAACAGATCTAACAAAAAAACATGTATGATTCTAATCACTTGAGACCATCAACCTGATGTATTATTAATTGTAAACCAATCACAGTCTTTCAATCATTAATTAATGAGAGTTCTTGTAACTGAAATAAAAATTCTTTCTTCAATTAATGATTTTTGTATGTTAGTCTTGATTTGTTGGAAACAAAGATAAATTAATTGTAGGAAATGAAAGAACAACAAATATAAATCACACAACTAAATAATGAAATCAATACCAACATTAAATTAAGCAATACACTCCTCCTCAAGGGGGCCCTCCTGGCTCAAGGAACGTTGTTGGAAAAGAACTTATAAAATTGAACTTGTAACACTAAAGCATATAACTCATGAAATTGAAGAACAACCAGAACTTCGTTGTATTAATTCAGAATAGAAATATGAATTTATAGTAATTTAATATCATCATATTCATCTCTGTGAAGGTTCTAATAACGAATATTTATATATTACAAAAAATATCATATAGATCCATAACCCACGGATCTTCAAATCAGTCACAACAACAGATCTGAGAAAAATTGTTTTAAAGAATCATCCACATCACCTAGATATTTCAATATTTGAGAAATCCACTAAACTATGGCCTAAATGGGCTTGTTTTTCACAAAACCCATGTCTCCAATTTTTTAGATGTGCCTTCATATGCTCGCAATTGACACAGCAAAATTGCCTCTACTATTTTGGCACGAGTTTGAAATTCAGATCTAGAATATTCCTGGTTGTGTGAAATGAATTTTATCAACCCACGTATGGATAAATTCATGACATGTTGCATCAATTTCTCTCATTCCATATTTTTTCTACCTTGTGTTGATTTGGCGTGGAACCAGCTCACACAATCTGCCATGTGTCCATGCATTGACCACAACTTTGACTATGCTCTTGTGCTAACATGGAGGACTCTCGACCTGGGATGATAGGTGGATGAGCATCTGGTGTTGATTTGGCATCTTCTCCAAGTCATGATCCTAACCTGGAGTGTGCAACCATGTAGAACAGCGATTTTGCTGCAGAAACAGTTTAGCGACTACAAAAATATATTTGAGTTGCTACAAAATTATAGATTATGTAGTGACTCATTAAAATTAATAACTAGTTAAACCAAATTGCATAAGGAAGAATAGAAATATGCTTGGAATGAACAATTTACCTTGGATATTATTCAATATACAAATTCTATAGCAGAGAAGAAAATCATGTCAAAAAGGGTGAAATAGAGTGTAAGCTTGTTTAGAAGTATAAATTTTGGAGGGAAGTTTATGATAGGAAAGTGACAAAAAGAGTATGATTTGAGGACCCAACAGGTCATATGTAGATAATAATCCTAAATGAAGTAATCCTTATTTTGGCTCACATAGATACTCAAAAGGGCACCTAAAAGCTATTGTTAACTACTCCAACTTTCATATATGAAAAGTTGGATGATTTGGGACCCATGGGACAGGTAGAAATCTACAATTCAAACAGACCATGGCCCTAATATCCTAACACGGTCTTGATGTTTTTCTTTAAAGATAGAGATAACTGGTTCTTTTGAATGAGTTTCCATTTGTTGTGCCTACAACAACCCCCATTGAATTTCTTTGTCTTCAATGGCCCTCCCTACTTAAATTTGTATATGAGATAGGAAGAGCATGGGTAATCTCTCACTCCTAACTAATATGTGGTATTTACAAGGGAAGAAAAATTGTCCATATGCAATCTCTACTACTCGATGTGCAATCTCTACTACTCGATGGTATGCTACTTGAATTTATATTTCATAGAATTCTCCATTGACTTCCAATGTTTCTTTCCTTTAAAGCTAATATAGTTTTTAAGCTTCCTTTGAAGATCATTACCTAATCAGTTGAATAATTTCCTATATAAAAGTATCAACCCAAAAAACTATCAAGATATCCCTATTGAACTCTCTTCATCGGGAAGGCGAGGACTATTGTAACTAGGAGTTTTTGGAAACCCAAAGGCTGAACAACCTACCAGATATTCTCTACCGGATACTTTTTTTCGGAAGTTGTAGTTTGACATGATTGTAATAGATTTTTGAAACCCTAAGAGTGAATAGCCTACCATATATTCTCTATTAGATACTTGTTTTGGGGGGATTAGTTTGATGCGGTTCTAATGTATTTTTGAAACCCAAAGATCGATGGTCTATCAAGATTTTCCCTTTTCGGGCCTCTTCTCTATCGAAAAGTCGAAGGTTGTTTGTTCCAATCACGTGCGCCCCATAATTATTTTCTTCCTAGAGTATATAAAGCTAAATAATATTCCCACTAGGCCCTTTTTCGAATGAGTGTTTATCCTAAGACATAGTTAAGGGGTATTAACATAAGGCACATACGCTTAAGCCTATCTGCAAGATCGATTTATCATAGTTATAGTGTATGCATATGCGCCCTTCGTTCAAAGTTCATCCCAAAAGGTAAGTGATATTGGTTAATTAATGGTCTTACCCTTTTCTACACCTAACGAAACCTTTTGAGCATTATTCCCAAGGCCCCAGATATTCATTCAAGGAATCTCCATTAGATCGATCGAGAGTCATTTGTGCTTGACCTTTCTGAAGAACATTTATTGATTGAGTCTTTCCGAACGAAAGCTTTCCTGAAGTACCTTCCTTTATGAATGGAGCGTCCCAATGAGGTTTTCCCCAAAGACCTCTTATCCTAAAATCTTTTGGAAAGATTATTTCCAAAGTAAATCCTCCTGAATGCCAAGATTTTTCAAACACTCTTACCTCTAAATGCATCCGTCCGAGCAGTGTTCTCCAAAGAACAATAACAAATTTGTATGTTTACTCACCTACTACAAGTTGGAGTCCGCGTGCATTGAATATAGACGTGTAGGGTAATTTTTAAGTGAAAACTAAACCAAATTTGAGGATAGTAAAATATTTTTTTCTCATTGCAAAAGAGTGTTGCGAAGAGTATTATCACTATTAATTTAATTTTATAGAATTGAAATACCAAGCACACAGATAATCTCTTGACTAGATATATAGCTCTTTCACTCCTTTTCTATAAATTCATATATACTTATATTATTTAAAATTTGATAGTTGACCAGAGCCAACATGTTACAGGCCTCGAGGTGAAGAGGAATAGGAACCACAAAGAATCCTACTATTCAGGGAAAAGGTCTTGAAAGTCTACTATTGGAAAATACTAGCCATTACAATGGCATGGGTGGCTACCCCACATGGAAGGACATATACAAACATTTCTTTAATGTATATTTCCTGTTGGAGGGTGGAAACCTGGGTGTATATCAAAGCATCATAAAGAGTGGGTTATATGCTATAGCATCCAAACCCACCATTATGCCTTACAATGATGCAAAGAGATGGGTGCTTTCGCACATGGATGCAAGGGCATCTACAATATTGAATGAGCATAAGGCACTCATAGCCTCCTTAAAGCCCGAGGACATCCACACAAGGTATCAGCTGCCTAAATAAGTTTCACCTCTAAGCAAAGACTTATTGTAGGCATTCAAATAAGACTACCCAGATATGTCTAAAGAAATTCAATATTGGTGGGAAGAAGGTGTGTCATTGGCTCAAAAAGACTGCAAGTTGTATTTGACAGATCGTATGAAATAACCCTACCAATTTCTCACCTCCATGATATGCAGATTGTATAGAGTAGATAAGTGCATCCATTTCAGGTTGGAATGGGCTCTGATAGCACAATAAATGACTGAGCAGGAGCATGTGTCCAATTGGGTGCAACTACTGTCCATGAACATCTTTGAGACAAAAAAAAGAGCACCAGGGTTAAAACCACCATAGTTGTATATGTCTTCTTATTTACTAGATGTTGTATGTGATTCATATTTTTCCTTGTAATGGGTTGGAATTGGAACCCCACTTCAATCCCTATACATGTTTATTATTATCAGTTGTGGGAGAAAAACTATAGTAGGCATTTTAATGATATTTGTGATCATTTTATGGCACCCTTATATGCTATGATATACAGCCAAAACCCTCTGAGAATATCCCCATAAACCATGCAAGTCGTTAAAGATATAGGCGATTGGTATATAAGAAACTAGTATACCTATGTCATAATCTATGGTTTTTATAGTGCCCCGCACCTTCTCCCTAAGTATATACCTAATAAATTAGTTGTAAGGGAGATTTGTTACTATATGGTGGAGGCTGGAATCACTGCATTCCTAGCTTCCAATTCAAAAATGTTATGGACAAGTTTTTCCATAAAAGTGGGGACACAAGAATTATTGAATGTCCCACATGCTAAGAAAGAATCAAAAGCTCTAAAGGATTTTATTTTGTTCATAATAAAGGCCATGCAACATGACCCAAATGGAATATTACAAAGTCACCTTAAATCATTAGGGTTAGTACACCCAATCCAACCTCAAATAAATCCTCAAGAAGAAAATTTTCAAGGAGCTCTATCCTATGAAGAATTTTTAATTAGATTAAGGATGAAATAGAGAGGGAGAAATTACAATTGGATGAGGAAGAGAAAGGGAAATAAATAAAGGAGCAATGGGAACAATTGATAGCCCAAGATATAACTCAAGAAGAAGAGAGAAAGAAAGCCTAGATTTCTAAAGGGGAAGAACAAGTGAAAAAGGCCTTGGAACAAAATGAAAGATATGAAACAAGGAAGAATAAGATGAAAAGAAAAGATAGTAAGAATTAGCAAAAAAGTAGAAGTCGGGAAAGAGGAAGAAGAGTAGAGAAAAAAAAGGCAGAAGTCGGGAAAGAGGAACAAGAACAAAGAAGAAAAGAAGAAGCCATGAAAAAGGAAGAAGAGTTGGATGAAGCAAGGATATTACAAAAAACAAGGAAAAAGATACCACCCCAAGCTCATCATAGAAATTTTCTTTGCTGGAAACTCCTATCTACCCTAGCACCCTATTAAATACTCTTACAACTGACTTCAACTGTACCACTTTAGATGTATTTTTTTTTAAGATAATCTGTCTAATTTAAGGAAATTTTTCTTTAGTAAATCTAATATAAAAATAACCACCATATCAAGCAAAATAACAAGGATTGAAGAATTTATAGGTACCGGACCTAGAGGAAGATTCATCGCATGGCCTCTGGGAGACGACTCTAAGTAAAATGCATAAGAGAAAACCTCAACCCTACATGCTTTGGCAGGGGATAACTCCATCACAATTAGTGAGTTGGGTGTTGGTTTAGACAGCTGCAAAGTCCAAATATATTTTCTAGAAGAGAAGTTAAAACAACAAAAGGACCAAATAGAGGTAGGCTTTGTACATCAAATGAAGCAGAAAGAATACTTGCATAGTATTGAGGTGGACAGTCTGAAAATATGCATGCCCAAGAAATGAAAAACCTTAAGGCAAAGTACCAGGAATAGGTTAACCTCTTCAAACAATAGAAACATAAGATCTTAGAGCTTGAACAAAATTTGTAGGAAATGGAAAATTCCATGAAAGAAAACATTCATGGGGCGCTCACTTTAAAGTTTGTACATGAAGAAGTTGTTGGGGTCAATGAAAACCTAAGAAAAAAACATACATGGTTCCTCCATGCACTAAATTATATATAGAGGAATCATGATGACTTGATCACATTACAAGAATATATAAATGAATAGAGGAGTCAATACAAAAGGAATCAACATGCATTTGACAAGGTGGTGGATTGACAGGAATGTCATACTAATACACCTGCATCTTTTCCCAGGTACATTGTGAAGCAAAATATAAAGGGCCAAACATTGTTTGACTTTTTCAAATAAATATTTGATGAGGTCCAAGAAGCTCGAGAACTGGCCACCAAAACCTGTTTTAGAATATGGAACTCTTCAGATGAACTATTAGAAGACTTTGGAATGGAAACCATGGACAAGTTGGATGAATCTTTCCTTAGTGAGTTAAGACTCAAAGAGGTGGTAGAAAATAGGGATTTCAGTAAAGAAGGAATCAACCAGATCAAGGAGGTAATAAAAGGTGTTTTAAATAAATAATTGATCAAACTGATTAAATTATCTACTTCTGCCAATTGATATATAAAGAAGATTGAAAAAGAGATTAAAGAGAGAGGTAGTTGTAAAGGTGTGTGATGGGGAGATATAACTAGAGAATATGTAGCTGAGAAGTCCTCAAAAGCTATGATTTGTGGATTGCTTATATTGAAGAAGTATCCTCCAAGAAATCTACTTAAAATTGTTTGGACATTTCGAAATATTCATACACACATTATTTCCATAAATTGTTAGATATCACTACTTAAAAAAATTTATTTCTTTTTTGTACAATAACCCAACGAGGTTGTAAATTAGAATAGGAAAAAATAATAATATATAGAGTTGTAAATAAGAAATGAACAGTCATGAGACTTGAAAAGTGTCTCTTATTTTATAAAAAAGAGCTCAATGTAAGAAGGAGGGACTTTTGCCCCTTATATAGTCAGATGATACTATTATTTATGAGTAAAGAAAGAGGAGAAGACATTTTGGAATCCATGAATGTTTGTAGGAATGTGTGGGACTACTCTTCATGTATTCTTGTTTAATGTGTATCTTGAGTGATAATCATATGAATTAAATTTATGCCTATCATTTCAAGTATTTTTTCATTTATGGTTCCTAATGGATACAATGGTAATGTTACAGGTTAGGTCTACAACTATTTTTGACTTAGTTTGTAGCCCTATTGTTTCAACATGTTATGGATTTCTATGAACTAATTCTGTAATTGATAAAAAAAAATCATCTTGTGTTCATCTTGTTAGGTTTTTTCCTAATCAGGATATGATAGTATTAGACTAGGATAGTTAGTTTTAATTCTATTGTAAGAAGTTTAATTAAATTATAACAATAATTCTTTTGAGGACACTCCTTCCTCATCTTTGTAATTAACAAATCCATTAGTGGCAACCAAGCCCACATTGTTTGATTTACTTCACACACACCTAGGATTTATTTTTCCTAAGGTTATTCCTTGTTTATTAGTCATAATTAGTCATTATCCAGACTCCTATATTTTAGGGGAGAATATTCTACCTGGAGAATATTCTCTTTCAGTTGACACTTCAGTTTGACGAGTTGATTTGAGTTTAGATGTTGCATTGGTTTTGTCACCATGCAACATTGGGATCATCACCAAATCACTACTCTTTGTTCAGTCAGTTAACTGAAGACTAGTTGACTAGTTAACTCAGCTAGGTGGCAGTTCACTCCCGTAACTGCCTGAGAGACTAGACAAGGTGGCAGTTCACTCCCATAACTGTTGGTGTGTGTCCATATCACTTTAGACCACCACTATGGCTCATTAGTTACTTATGTAGCCTATATCCATTGTAAATTATTCACTCTTTGAGTGTGGAATACGGTTAATGAGAATTCTTCCATTCTTTCTATCTTGCTTCTTCTTTCTCAATCTCTCTGCAAATGTGTGTAGTATTTTCTAGCTAGAACTATTATGTGCAGGTTCAACACATTTACATGGTATCAGAGCCGATGGATTGCTAAGAAAAAGCTACACCAAATCATTTTTTGCAGGTACAAAAGATTGAAGACAACAAAAAGATGGATTATTCGTCGAAAATACTTCTCACGCCTCATAACTATTTGGAATGGAAGCCAAAAATTCTGCTTCATCTTAGATGCAGAGGCTTGTACCAAATAACCATGGAAATGGAAGTAGAACCTGATTATGTCGATGAGAAAAATGACTTTCTCAATAGACAAGATATGGCCATAGGAAGTATCGGCATGTCTGTTTCTCCCGAACTTTTCCATCAAGTATATGAAGAATCACAAGGATTAACTCCAAATGAATTATGGACCAGATTGGAGGTTCTATTTGGGAATAAATAATATTGTGAATATTTCATGCAAGAGGTCGAACAAATAGAGCCAGAAGAGAAGCCATCAGAAGATCAAGCCTCTTATTATGAAGAGTCTTCTACAAAAGTTTTTGCAGAAATTTGTATTCCATTAATTGAAGATGATGCCTACTCCATTTCAGATTTGTTTTCTGAAATTCATGTGGAAGATATATGGCATGCATCTCAGGAGTCACATGCAGAGACTTTTGCATGCACCATGCATGCATCTCAGGAGTCAAAAAGGGAGCCGCGCACATCAGACGCCATTCTGATATTTTATGAGAAAAATTTGCAGAAACAAATTAGATATTTGAATTCCTCTCGGGAAAATATCCAATTTCAAAAAAGAAATTGTCTGAAATGGAGTCCGGAAAGTGAAGTTATGATCATTTTAAAATCAACAAAATTTTAGCATTTTTCTGGAAACAGTCGTACGGTTTTCAAAATTTCATCCAAAATTTGTTTGGATATCTCTCATTACAAGAAGAGAAAGTGGATATGTGTGGAAATATCAATGATGCATATACTTCATCAGATCCATGCAGACATCTACATCTTCAACAAAATCTTCAAAGAGCACAAAATTGCACAGTTGCGAGGTCTTCTTGGAGTGAAGGACATGGTTGCTTAGCAACTGCCTTTTGTTCCTTATCATTTTTTATTTTATGCATTGTAATTTGAGGGGGGGTTTTGTTCCCATGAGGTTTTCCCTCTTTCCTCGTTTATTTCCAGTGTATATTTTGTATTTGGGTACCTAACATGGCCTCGTAACCGGGACCCATTCTTTATTTTCACCATAGTGATGTTCAGGGGGGGTGTTGGAATTATTTCACACACACCTAGGATTTATTTTTCCTAAGGTTATTCCTTGTTTATTAGTCATAATTAGTCATTATCCAGTCTCCTATATTTTAGGGGAGAATATTCTACCTAGAGAATATTCTCTTTCAGTTGACACTTCAGTTTGACTAGTTGAGTTGAGTTTAGATGTTGCATTGTTTTTGTCACCATGAAAAATTGGGATCATCACCAACTCACTACTCTTTATTCAGTCAGTTAACTGAAGACTAGTTGACTAGTTAACTCAGCTAGGTGGCAGTTCACTCCCGTAACTGCCTGAGAGACTAGACTAGGTGGCAATTCACTCTCGTAACTGTTGGTGTGTGTCCAGATCACTCTAGACCACCACTATGGCTCATTAGTTACTTATGTAGCTTACATCTATTGTAAATTATTCACTCTTTGAGTGTGGAATATGGCTAATGAGAATTCTTCCATTCTTTCTATCTTGCTTCTTCTTTCTCAATTTCTCTCTACAAATGTGTGTAGTATTTTCTAGCTAGATCTATTCTGTGTAGGTTCAACACATTTACACGCATACTAGTTGGAATTTCTCATCCCCAACGAGAGTGAGCCTAATTGGGGCTTACCATCAGGCATCTTCTCCTACTTGCTTGATAGGCCATTTGGACCCGTCAACACCCCTTTCACCACCTTATACATAGGACCATCCAAGGTATGGGTAGTCTTTGCCTTCTTTAAAGCCACCAAAGACGCTTGTAACTATATTGATTACCATGTATGTAGGATACATCCCCTACAAATGGATTTATCTTATAACATGCTCCTTTTCTAGAAACTCCACTAGGGACATTTGCAAACCTCTTTATTTTTCACATATCCAAAACTTTATACTAAGGGTGGGACCCAAAGTCTCTCATTTTTCTTCTTCAAGCCACTTGTTGAGGAAAAGATATGAAATAATCTTACTCAAGAATTTTTAGATCTTACTTGGTTAAAGCAAGATATACGGGAATATCACCCTATGTTTATAGCCATCAAAAAATGTTTCTTGATCCACAAGTATTGGTTACAAGGGCTTAGGATGATTTTTTTATAAATGAAAGATTGCTGAAAAATTCAATGTTTATGTAATTTTCTTAATATAACAGATGCAGAAATAAATGTAGAGACAGAAGTAAAAATACCAAGTCAATAATCAACACAGATGAGACATAAAAAAATCGGTTATTTCATTCCAATTTATTGAAGAATCGTTCTCTTTACAAAATTCCCTAAGGAAGTTTGGACCAAAGTCGAACTTAGATGTCCCTGATAAAAACCATACAAAAGGACTTCTGACAGAAAGTAAAAAACTGAACTTTAAAATCTGGACCATCTTGCCACATATTGTTTCCCACTCAACTCTGCACAATATCCTTTATCAAACATGAAATCTAATTCACAAACATACAAGTCTACACAGACTATCAAAGGTAGATCAACACCTCTGAAAAACAAGTGTCTGAATGATGTAATTCAACCTTGAATCTTGTTGTCTACAATAGGACCCTGCTATCAAAAAATAGAATTAGGCTTTCAATGAATTAAAGAATGAATGAAAACTGAATTATCTCAATAAAACTCAAGAGCAGACCTTAGTATGTTTTCTCCTTCTATTCTCCCCTTTGTTCCTCCTCTTTTTGCCTTTAAGGAATCATAATTAATTGAAGTAGTTATACTACTTCTTTAGTTAAGTTAACTAAAACTTAACCAACTTTTAGTTTAGGGGGGGAATTAATAAAATAATAATAAGGGTCTTTAATAAATAACAACTAGTAGGTGGGATCCCTTGTGACTCCCTTTAGTTTCTTTAACAAGCATAAGCACAACTAGTTAATCAATCAATTACATCCCTCCTTGTGGCTCCCATAATCACTCTCATAATTTGAAAATTAATATCAACAATATATGAAACCATATCCAAAAAATATAATATCCAACATATCCAAAAAATAGTGTGTTTTCCAAAAACTTCATAAGTCAACTGTTCTCAACAATCAATAAATAAAAACACTCAAAAACCATATTTTCGACTCTGGGAGGCAATTTTCCCCTTTTTGTTGTTGTCTCCTTTTGATTTCTCTAAATTTGCCTTAGGTTGTGTGGAGCCTTTAGGCCTGATCTCAATGATAACATGGGATAAATCATCTCTCAAATGCATGCGGGATGAAATGGATTTGGCAGAGTCATTTGAGGGAGAGGAGGTGGCAGTTGTTGGAAGATTGGTTGTTGTCATCGATGTCAACCCTAGTCATTGGTTTTGGACCGCAAGATTGATGAAAGTATTTTGACATGAAGGAAAGTGCACATGTAGACACAACACCCATGGATGGATAGTATACATCATGTTGTTTCCAGTGGTAGGTGGAACGTCACGTGGATCCTCATGGTTGAGGAGAAATGAATTTTTGAAGATGACAAAGTGAATTGCTCTGAAGATAATTAAAGAAAAGAATTACAAAATAAGAAAGTGTCAAGTCAGCCCTAATGTTAAAAGGAAGTGAGATAAATGGTATAAATACATATTATTATACATTCATTTTATACACACAAGTCGAATTTCAAAGGAAATCTGAAGTAAAGAAGGCCGGATTTCAAGGGAGGATGAAGTCTTTTGGTGATGTGTTCTAAGGTATGTTATTTACAGGTCATCTTACCATTTTTGCTATAAATTTTTTTATAGAATGGTTCAGATGGTGAAATTGATATGGTATTGAGAAGAGATATCTAGGTACCTGTGGTAAAAATGTCAGCTCTTTATTTGCTATATTTTTGGTGATACACTATGTGGAAGATAGGGTTTTTTACTATTCCTGAAGCTAGTCATAAACATGTGTTCCGGTAAAACAATCATAACTTATTCATAGAGAATCCAAATGATGTGAGACAAATTTCATTGGAAAGAGTACGGGTTGTAGTTACTTGTGTGTGAGTTTTAGAAACTGATGTTAAATATTGAGCGTGGGGCATTATGTACAAGTTCTCTCCTCTGAATAAACCAGAATTGAATAAGGTCTACCATTCTCTCTATAACTTGTTTTTGGGGAGGATTCAAGGAGTGAAACTTGGAGGAGTTTTAGAGAATAAATTTAGTAATATTATCTACAATATTAGGGTATTCCAAGAATTGAAGAATTGCAGAAGTTGAAGAAGTCTCAAGAAACATTATCAAGTTATATGTGATGGTTGGTTAATGATGATGATTTAATGTAAAGTTTTATTATATCTCATATATTCTTGGGTGGAAGGAAGGGGAAAGGATGGAGAGGTCAAACCTCTCTTGATATTGGAGGATTGTATATTCCTCTTGGAGGTTTAGCCCTCCCTTTATATTTGGAAGCTGTAACTACCTTTGGAAATCATTACTTCCCTTGACCAATAACTATTGATCATCTATCATATATTGTGCATGGTGTATTGTGGTGTATTGGTGTAACTCTTATAATATTTTTCATTGGTCATTGGATATAATTGAATGGTTTAAGTATAATTTGAATTTTTTTTTAAATTGTACTTGATATTGATTCACCCCCCTCTCAGTATCAACAACAACATCATCTTTTCCTTTGTCAAGTGCATGGTGGGCTTCAGTTTTTAACCTCTTGCTTGTGTGAGAAGACTGTATTGGTGAGTGTGCAAGAGCAGCTTGGAAAATTGGGTTAACCGATGGAGGAGGAGCAGGTAGAGACAAATTGGTCTAGCCACGATGTTGGGAGATTGTCGGGTGGACAATCTCTTTCCATCCGTCATTTTCAGGGACTTCAGGTTGTAATGAGACATGAGGGGGAACTGGGATACCAGGGACATGCGGGGCTTGGAAAGGAGGCATTTCTGGCCTAGGTTGGACCACTCCTTGTTCAATCCAATTAAAAATCCATCTTGGAACAGATGGCTCAACTCTTGTGAGTTTGCATCAAAATGTATAGAAAACCTTGGCCTTCTAGGGCCCTTGTTCCAATTTCTTCTTCCCCTGTTACCTCGGCCATGGCTACCTCTGATAAAGAAGCTCATTCATGTATGCATTATTTATTAGCAACTAGTTTATTCAAAAAACCATTCATGACATCTCTTTAAATATGAAACAAATTTTGGCTCAGCAACACATCAAACTCGTGCAATCCAATCCATAAAAATCGTTTAATACTTGTCAATGAGCAGGGGGTGAATAAGGGTTCTAGGATATATGAGCGATTGTATCGAGCGAAAAGTGGTAAAATGAAGGGGGGTAGATCATGATTACTTTTCAACAAATCATCAAACAATCAATTGTATTGTAATAACAAAACATATCAATTGTAACTCATCCTTGTTCCATCCTTCAACTGTTATAATGCAGAGTTTTCATTTAACTATAATTTAATTTTAAGAACATGGAGTGAATAGTGAATATGGGAAGGTGAGGGGACTTGTAATGTGCGGAAAAGTGAGAGAATGGTAGGGAAATAATGAATATTTTTCATAAAACAAATCAAGTAATCAATAAACATAACTCTGTACTCAAACCAACACCAATTCAATAATTATTGTGTATCAAAATTGTTCACTGTTCAACATTTAAATTCCTCAAAACTTCTCAATTAGAACAGTCTGTAATCATATTCATAATCGAAACAACTTTCAACAGTCCTATTAAGAAAATGCTTGGTCTTTAATTTCTTTTCTTTCCTTTTAAGAATTAAAAGAAAACATATAGCAACATTGCTCCACCTCTATCCCATAAGCATCACTATAAAAATATCATACCTTGTCTATCAATTCATGATTGGCCAATTTAAAACATATGCACAGGTCCCTTCCAAATCGAACAGACTTCTGGAACATGCCCGATTACATACACTCTTCATCATATCAACCAATAAGTTTTTGCAATGAAACCACAGTCAATATAAAACTCGAGCTTCATCATTGTCGATGCAATTATTTACAATATGCACGACAATTCCATAATAGATACACAATGAACATAACGAAATAAACACAGTTACCAATTCCATAATCATCTATAACCTTGATCGGGCTTATTGAAACACACAAGAGTATCCAATTTGCAATTAACACCATGCTGTAAGAACATAGTGATCAAAAGTATAACAAAGAAGAGGCATCCCTTGACTGCATATTATTACTCATTCCCAATCACAACTTTTCAACCAATTTCATCATAGGAAGACAATATAGGGATTCAATGCAGCATTCCATAACCACTCCACTTGATAACCAATCTTTGACAACCAAAAAGATGCCTGACATGAGTAAGAACAGTTGGAGATTTAAATCGGGCTCTATCAAAACAAATATAAGGAGACAATCAAGAGTGTGCTCAGTCATCAATAGCATAGAGAACTGGAGGTCCTAAGAGGCATATCAACCACAAGAAAAGACCTTTTCAATACAAGCACAGTAGAAATCCATAGGGTTTCCTTATAACTCTTGGTCTGGGCAAATAGAACAATAGTTAGCCATAGAGGAAACGACGATGGGTAGGGTAGAAAAACCGATACACATAGTGTGTTTTAAGTTTGTAGAGGAGAAGCGAATTTCCACTGAATAGTGACAGTTACCAAGAACACACATAGGTATAACCTCTGTCCATTTCCTTAAGAGTCAAACCATTTGAGCACAACATCGATGAGGATGCATAACCAAAGGCATAACTTATATAACCCCACAACCATACAACATATATATCGACGTTGTGGCCACCCTAAGACCGATTCTTGAAATACTTTGGTGCCAATACATTGAGCCCACGACCTCGACTCTGGTATAATAATTACACAGTAACCAAATGGAGGTCTGAACATGACTGGATAGGGTTACACTTATGACTGTGAGGAAGCAACCAAAAATAATACACAGAGTGAAACCCACCACCATTCAACACAGCGATAATACCCATATTCATTTAAAAATCCACAAAGACCCACCACGATTTTAACCAACAGAGCAACCAGTGAATGCATAACTCAACCATAAACCAATTCTTTTACTTGCAATCTGAACAATTACACGGTCATTCCAGAGAGAAAAACCACGCATTTACACAGTTGCAATTCTCAGGAAAACACAAACCCAAGCATTACTGAGCCATTTTTTGTTCATACACAAAGTGTAATTCATGGATGAGGTGAAAAAGAACCATACCTGTAACTGAGAGCTTAAAAGGGCGAGTTGGCTTAGCGTTTTCTTCCCAAGCCTAAAATGTGGAGCTTAACCACCAACAGACCAAAATGCAATAAAGAACCATACTAGAGTGATGGCCTGATGGGGAGAGTATGGAGTGACATGAATTTACTGCACGTCGCTTCCATCTTCTATCCAATTCAATTCCGAAGTACAAGACAACCAACACTCACCATATCATTTAAACCATGTAATCAATTTCCAAACCATTGAAATTTGCAACAGTATTCCTTGCCCAATCCGCCACCCAAAACATTCACATTAACCCTTGCTAAGTCCTCATGTCATACCATATGCATTTCCATATCATATGCGCCCCAAAATAACTCAAATGAAAATTGCATAGGCACTAACCAACCATATAATAGTTAGGACTAACACTAACATGTTTTACATTTCCATTTGCATATAATCCTTAACATAACTCAAACATAGATCCTTTCCTTTTAGGATTTTTTTCATAAGTTTATTTTCTTTGTTTTTGTTATGTCATTACTAACATATTTCTTGTGTATGTGTGGCCAGGTAATAAATCATGGTGATTTGTGACATGATTGAACATAGCAACTGTAAATATATGCCAATCATAACATAAAACTAATGCTTTGAATTGCAGAACATTTGATAAAATGCATCATCCACCTGTCACTATGTCAAAATGAAACCAAGACTACATTGTCAACCATATAGGACCCTGTAAGAAGCATCGAAACAACAACAAAAAATGTGTGATATGACTATCTTCGAGCCTCCAGTCTACAAGGGGGGTCCCACCTACTAGTATTATATTATTAGCATAGTTTAAATAATAGAGCTTTAGCAATACTTTGCAGGCAAAATTCCTTGTTGCGATTTTAATCGTCAACACCACTTATCCTAGTTACTTCCCCCACTTTTCGACATAGAAACATGAGACAAGATCATGAAGCTATTCACTAGATTTCTTTGGTAGGTGTTATAGTTCATTTCCCCTTTTAATTTACATTGGATTAAGGGTATAAGGTAGTTTCATTTATATTGACCAAGAGACACACTTCTGAAAGCAAGTGATCTCACCATGCGGATGTCTTGGTATTTATTTCAATTATGCTTGGTCAAATTTTAGAATCACAAGAGTCAAAGCCAAGGAATCCCCCTCACAAGGCCCTCATAAGCTTGATCTCCTCCATATCTATTGAATGAACATTTTTCGAGTTGATTTCTTATTCATAATACATTGGTTTGAACAATGATTAGTTCATCCTCGGTAGGAATACTACTATGCTTGGGTATGTCCAACTAAACTCCCTCGGGGAAGTCTTAGACCTCTTCCTTTATGTAGGTATATTTCTTTCATCCTAATGTATTTAATAGCCTAAAGACACTAGTGATGAAAAGAGACCAACCCCTCCTTCTCTACATTGCATGGGGCACTCTCTATTATAGCCAAATCATGTATGTCAGCTCACTCTCTTTATACCAAGTGTAATCTCATATTGTGAGATAAAAGGTGTGAGCTTGAATGGGAGGACCTTCAAAATAGTATGGTAACCTTGATTGCATTTTAACTTAGATAAAATTTTATAAAAATTATATGGTTAATGCACTATCATTTTTTGAGTTTACCCAAAACTTACCAATTTTATTAATAGAACCAATCAAAGGGTTGTTCTGAACTTATCGCCTTCATAAATTTAATTTTCGGCACTCAATTTGCCTTAGAAATTATGTCAAAAACTTTAGAAAATTAATAATCTATTTTTCCAAAGTATTTTCTAGTTCTTTTACACATTTTATTATGGTTTTAGAAGCATGTTAATAAGTTGGTTTTAAATTCCATATTCAAGTAATTTCACCTAGCCTTACTTCTAACGTTTCCAATGCACTTTTCAATCTAGTTCAAGCTCATTTTATGGATTATTTTAGTGTGGATATATTAATGTTCATATCTATTATTTTATGTTTGAAATTTATAATCATATTAAAAGACATGGTTGTAGGTGTTAGAGGTTAATTTGACTCCTTTTCATCACACAATTGCATAAATTTTACTTAATAAATTGTCTTAGACTCCGGTGGAGCTTGGGGGCTAGTCTAGTTCATTTTTTGATCCTATAAGGGTGTCAATAGCTTCCTCTTAACTCATATTAGTTTTCTGGTCAAAATCATTGAGCTTATCTTTCACACCCAATTCATACATTCACCACTTCCTAGCCTTTTCGGCCCTCCAAGGAGTTGAGGGAGGATAGTACCCAAGTTGGGTGGTCCTAAAAGGGCTTGCCTGAAAATCCATCACCTCTCATTCCTCCCTCTTTCATCACCTCAGACATGGGTCCATATGAGGTATGGGTAGTATCTACCTTGTGTCAAGCTACCAAAGAGGCTTGTGAATGGATGGATCACCAAATAGGTAGGATCCATCCCCTACAGACGTATTTTTATTATAACACACTCCTTTTTTGGAAGCTCCGCTAGGGACACTTGTAAACCTATTTTTTTTCATATATCCCAAACTTTATACTAAGGATCAAACCCAAACTCTCTCATTTT
The DNA here is from genome assembly GCA_032191745.1 of Picea mariana. Taxonomy (NCBI): domain Eukaryota; kingdom Viridiplantae; phylum Streptophyta; class Pinopsida; order Pinales; family Pinaceae; genus Picea; species Picea mariana. Next base: position 106,849 of record JASDQU010101893.1, read on the forward strand.
TATTCTTTAAGCCACTTATCCTAGTCACTTCCCCCACCTTTTGACACAAAAATACGAGACAAGATCATGAAGTTATTCACTAAATTTCTTTGGTAGGTGTTATAGTTCAGTTCCCCTTTTAATTTACAATGGATTGGGGATCCATACATGCCATCAAGATTTCTTTCTATTCCCTTGTCATCATCTAATCTTTCTTTTCAACCTCAATTGAAACAATCATTAACCGACACACCTTACTTTTCACTTGAAAGAAAACTTGTTCAAACAAGATACTTGTTTAGTTGGGTTACTTTAACACATTGTCAGAAGAATAGGATTTTTAGTGACATTTCTTTGTAATGAAAAATATCTTACTCAATCTCGTTGCAAGCTAATAGTGTGAAAACATCCTAAAACTAGGGAAACCGCATACCCCAAGATTACAACTAGTTTGTTGAACCATACTTTGGGATTAGAAATACTATTGTGGTGTTGATGACAAAAAATGAAGATAATCAACATCGGGGAAATCACTCGGTCAGGGCCCCAATTAGGCCCTTATCCATATGGGATGGTGATTCTGACTGGTTCTATGGGTCTCCAGTTACTTGTGTCCTAAGACTAGCCTAAAGTTAATTTAAGATAAGTTAATTTATATGTACAAAGATATGTATATACAACCTTCTATTCGCTAATGTATCTTGTTACTTTTTTTTATCAGCAGACAGAAAGAAATGGATCATCTTCTTGCAACATGCTTACAAGAAGGCAATCCTTAAGCTGACTCAAGGGCTCAGTCATGCCACATTGTATTTTTCTCCTGCGAAAGGAGACTTTATAGACTTAGATGAAAATGTCGTTTTAATATAGGGTGCAAATGATAAAGGAAAATCTAATATATCCTATCTTGATTAAGACAAGATATAGATCTCATCCAAATCAAGAGGAAAATGATAAAAAGGGGAAAGGTCTGAGATTGAATTTAAGGTTAGGATTCATTTGCAAATCATAAAACTAATTCATATGATTTACAAACTATGAACACAAATATGCAATGGAATGACTTCAATAAATAGTTATTTAAACAACCACAACATATACTTAAAGCCAATTATGAATTCAATTTAAGATCTACTATCATATTAAATAAAAATTTCTTGTAATGTGATAATAATTAAAACCAAAACAAGATTGTAATTAAATGATAAACAATTATCATTAAATGCAATCAAGTTTCCTTGAATATGTAATCTAATTCTGATTTAAAATTTGTTTTCTCTGTAAAGATAGCTTTACGAAATAAAAAATTTAAATCAGAAATGAATTAACAATAAGAAATAACAACAAGCTTACATATTATATAGAGTTCATGAAAATGAAAACTTATTAATAGCTTCAAATATATTTGTCTTTATACAGTCCTCTAAAATCCCAAAGTAAGAAATAACTCTAATACAATAGTGTAATCAAGCCTTTCACTCACTACAGAATTACTCCCACAAGTTTCAGATCTGGAACCTCCCCCAATTCAGTTTTCTTTCTCTATTTTATAAGAAAAGAGTTATAGCTATGACTAACAACTAAGATTGATTAAAGATAAATTATCTCCTCAAAATTAGAAATGGGATATTATAAAATAGTCTTAATTCCCAAACCAAACTCGAATTACAACAAATTGTACAAAAATAGGGATAAGCTTTCTTTAAAATATTAACTGATTTTCTCCATAAGCCTATGTTCGTAGCTTGAAAATATCATATGTCCATGATTCCTCGTCCATGTCACACGCTCTACATCTGTAAAAACAAATAAATGAAATTAATAATAAATAAAATGAAATTAGAGCCACTACATAATTTGAAATTACGTAGCTTCTCTTTCTAAAAACAAAATGAAACAAAAAGAAGAAGTTCGTACCTGCCAAACAAAATTCTAAAATTAACACTTGAGCATAAGGAAGTAGAATTTTTAAATTATGAATTAACAAAAATAATAACCCCTGGCGAATTGATTTCCACCGAGCCTTCTGCTTTAACCGACTTTTGTTTGAGCTCATCAATTTTCTCTTCATATTTTGCAACTAAGATTTTGTTCCTTGACCTGAGTTGTTGATTTTCCATCTCCAAATCGATTAAATTTGATTGCAGGATAGGCATTGTGCTATGGTATTTAGATTTCCAAAACAAATATTTCACACTTAAGTTATCCATGTGATTTTCCTTTTAGAGCTTCTTTTTAGTAGCTATAGGTTCATTCTTAGAGTCTGGGATTGGTCTAGCCTCTATATGATGATCCAATCCCTCTATATTTTCAGGTTCGTCGTCCATGACTCCAATAGGAGAATTAACATTAGAGATGTTGCTAGATTTATTTCCGACCATCCTTGATATTTTTATCCCTTGTCTCTTGTTCTTAAATTCATTTGTCTTCTTTAGATTTTCACATGATTTAGGAGTAGGAGATTTAATATTTTCATGATAATCATGAACAGGGGAAATGATACTAGGTTATTCAGAAGACTCAGAAGAGATTATTTTATTCTTATCCAAGGCCATAGGCTCAAAACTTGAGCTCAATCTATGAGATTAAATGCGTGTAATGCTTATTGAAATTCACTTTGAATATGGGATCTGAGAAAGATCCTTATCATTAACTCCTATGGAATTTGTGGGTTCAAGCCCTAATTCAAAATCTTGAGTCTGAGAAACTGGCTCTAGGGTTTCAATGAAATTGTTTCTTTTAATAAAAGTGTCCCAAGAATAATTAACTTGGTTTAAATCAAACTCGACAAGGATTCTAATTAAGCCATGATGGAAGAGGTTTTTTTTCTGAACTGAGATGATTTCTCTGATAAAATATTGACATTTTTGTAAGACTCCTCAACAAGAAGAAGCACAAATTTAACTCAAAACCCACGAAGACCATTAACATGAAAAAATGGTACTAAAATAGTAAATTGTAGCGACCCTCGCATGTAATGTATAGCTTGATTATGTTGGAGAAATTTATATTTTCATCACACTAGTTCAGTGGGAGTAACACTAGTTCAGTGGGAGTTAACTGACTAGTTCTATTTTATACTTTCTAATCTTAGATCGTCACTATTATGCATACATTCCTATTATAGGATGTCATTGCCTATATGAGTGAAGATCACTCACTCATTGTTAATATCATAATATACATTGATTCTCATTCTTCATTGTTTATCTCTCTTCCTTTTCTTGATAAGCTTTGTTTGTGTATGCTTTAGCTAGGTCTCCTGTGCAGGTTTCCATGAAACATTGACATGGTATCAGAGTCGAGCTACTTGGAGCAACCCAGACAAGACATAGAAGAGTGAAAGAGTCCTTGAGTAAACCTAGTTTCTGCAATCGTCGCGACCTCTCCCTATCGAAAGGTGCGGCGATTGGAATTGTCGTGGCCTATCCTCGTCGAAGGGTGCGACGGTCGCACTCAAACTAGCCAAGGTGCGACGTCGTCACACTGTGTTCTTCATCCAGAGTGCGATGATTCAATTTTTGACAATCGTCACACTGTGTCCTTAAATAGGGTACGATGATTCAGCATCATCGCACTTTACCCTTCTCTAGGGTGCGACGATTCAACTGCCCTCCAAAAATTGGTTTTCTGCAGTAAAATTGTGATATCTCGAAATCCATGATTTGGGTCGGGCTTAAATTTTTACCAGAGACGTATAACATACAGATTCTCATGCTCACAAAAAATATCCAAAACCCACATCATATTTTAGGATATATAGTTGTTTTATCATATATATAGTTTCCATAGCACCGCCAGTCATATCTCATAATCCACGATCTAGGTTTTCAGAATCTTTTCAGTATCAATAGCGGGGATGGAGACGATGCAACTTATTCAATCAAGTATGGTGATAATACTCACACCATAAAAATATTTTGAATGGAATTTTGAGGCCACAGTCCAACACAAAAGAAAAGGATTGTATAATTTGATGATGGTGACATAAACAGAACCTACATCAGCGCTTAAGAAGACCAGATGGGAGAACCACAAGGATGAGGCCACGAGACTACTTCTTGAGTTAATCTCCATTGATTTATGGTTTCATGTTGTTGCATGAAAGACTCCAAACAATATTTGGACCACCTTGGAAGGACTCTTTGGAAAGAAGGATGAGATGTGAGGTCATATGCTTGAGGTAGAGTTGAATACCTTAGACCCTAAAATTTTTGATAATATACAAGATTTTTTCACTAAATTTAAATCTTTGTTATTGAGCTTGGGTGAATGTGGTATTGACAAGTCTACACAAGAGAAACAACTTATTCTAACAATCTTGGCCAAGCTAGGACCAGAATACATTGTATATGTCTCCAATTTCCATTCTGGCAGATGTCTTTTTGGAGCAAATTGGAAAATGCCTATGATGGCTCAGTTCATTGAGTCTCTCACACAAAAGCAGAAAAACTCATACAGATGGGAATCATCAAGGATCCCAATTCACATGCACTCACCATGCATGATGGAAAAGGATCATCCAAACAGAATAGGAAGGAGAAATAGAACAAGAAGGAGGGATATTCCAAACCCTTTAACGATTCTTCGAATTCAAAGAAGAAGGGAAAGAAGTACACTTACTACAATAAACCGAATCATGAAGAATCCACATGCATAAAGAAACAGATCGATCTTATGGCACAGGCACGTCAATAGAACAACCTTGGAAACTTCATTCCAGAGGGAGTCAAGAAGCAAAAGGAAGAAGATCTTGCTCCTAAGAAAGGTAATCATCATGCTCTTGTTGCAATTAATTCTTCATCTAATTCATGGATTATAGATTCTGGTGCATCCCATCATATGGAAACGAAAGAGGAATATTTCTCTTCTTTGATTCCATGCTCAAGACCCCCTATTCTCATGGGGGATGATACTCCAGTAGCAATAGCAGGAGAAGGGAGAGTGGAACTCCATAATGGTATTTTTGAGAATGTTTTACATGTTCCAAAGCTTTCTATGAATCTGCTCTCAATTTATCAAATCACTCAGAAAGGTAAAAAGGTTGAATTTACATCAGATTCAGTTTCAGTAATTGACCTGCATGACAATTCCATCATTGCAATTGGTGAGGTGGATCACAAGTCAAGGTTGTATAAATTCACTAAGTTTTCTAACAATGACTCCTTTATTCTACTTGCACATAAGGAGATTACTTTGCATGCACCTCCAGTGCAACATTCATATACTCTTATGCTTCCATCAGTTCCAGACATCAGATATGATTCCATACACTCAGATTATGTACATGGAAATAAGCAGGCAGCACAGCTAGATAAGAAGCCAATGTTGAAGCTTCAGCAGATGCCCAAGAAGGTAGAGTTCACACTTCAAGCAGCAGGTATCCTTGTAGGGAATCCATTGGATTCGAGGAGGACTCAATCTTAGCATGAGGAGCCTTCTCATGTACTTTCATCTTCAGAACCTAAGATGCCCATGCATTGCTATATGGTTCAATCTATTGATCCAAAAACCTACAATAAGGCTGTGGTAAATCCATTATGGAAAGAAGCCATGCAGGAGGAGCATGACTCTCTCCTAGAGAATCAAACTTGGCATCTGGTTCCACTTCCACCAGAAAGGAATATTTCCAGATGCAGATGGGTCCACAGGATCAAGAGGTACAAGGCCCGATAGGTTGCCAAAGGACTTCATCAGATCCATAAATATTTCTACATCTTCATGAAGACTTTCAGTGAGCAGAAGTTTCAGACTTTGCGGAATCGTTTTGCAGTGAAGAACACAGTTGCCTAGAAGCTGCCATTTTCTTCTTTTGATACATTATCTTTTGAGGGGGGGTTTTGTTCCCACGTGGTTTTCCCTCTTTCCTCATTTTTAGTTAGTGTTCAATAGTTGCATTGTACATGAGTACCTAATATGGCCTAGTAGTCGGGACTCATTTTTTACTCCATAATGATGTTCAGGGGGGATGTTGGAGAAATTTCTATTTTCGGCACACTAGTTCAGTGGGAGTTAACTGACTAGTTCTATTTTATACTTTCTAATCTTAGACCATCAATATTATTCATGCATTCCTATTATAGGATTTCATTTCCTATACGAGTGAAGATCACTCACTCATTGCTAAGATCATAATATATATTGATTCTCATTCTTCATTGTGTATCTCTCTTCCTTTTCTTGATAAGATTTGTTTGTGTATGCTTTAGCTAGGTCTCCTGTGCAGGTTTCCATGAAACACTAACAGATTATCCATAAAATAAATTTCCATTTCTTTTTGACAATGGACGAGGGCATAACTTTTGAATTATACTCTATTTTGGGAGAGACTAGAAACTTAGACCAAGGAATATTCCTAACCCTTTTAGTTTTGAACCATTGTTCACCCTTTAATGGCAGATTCATGGCTCTTGCGATTAGGGCTTCATCAATATTCATCACAAAATCCCCAATCTCTGCAGACTTCCCATAGAAACTAAGTGTAGAGGCTCTAGCCACCTATAGGTTGTGCCCACGAAACATCATTAAGAATTTGAATCGGCCAGCCTTTCAGAGCATGGGATGGAAATCCTCATTTGCTTCAACAAATTCATTGCTTGGAGGCTTGCATCTGGCAATTAGACCCATTGTAATACACCCAATATGACTCAAGATAGATCGTTGGGAGAAATTATATGATGAATATGTGAATGCACAAACAAATACATGAAAACCCTCACTCACAGTAAAATGTAAACCTTTCAAAAATCCCCAAATGATAAAACATACTAAGTATAGGCCCTATATTTTCTTTGATATGTGAATTAATTTGTGTTTATGGTGAGACAGAGGAGGACGTCCTCGTCTACTACGTGTAACACGCAACAACAACTCAAAACGCCATATGGAAATCACAAAGTTCGAAATATATTGTCAATCAGATCATTGATTTAGTAGACTACATCAACCTTAATAAAAAAATGTGATGAGTATCCTCATAATCATATACATTGCACATAAGATTTTGCAATACAAACAATAAATATTGATAATGGTCCCTTAAGTGAAGTTTAACACATGAGCTAAGGTATAGGATAATTAATAAGATCTTCAAAAATTTCTTTCATATTCCAAAATCATGTAATATAAGAAAGTTAATAAAACTTAGGATGAAAGGTAGCCATTTCATAGCTCATTATTTTCTGTAACTCAAAGAAAACCCTTTCTTGAACATGTATTCGAATAATGTAATCAATAGACACAAGAAATAAGTGATATATAAAATCTTTGAGTTTCACTATGTGCCTAATATCATAATCAAACAACCTGCAACCGAAGAAATTGATATGAAACAACATACCATAAGGCTAATTTTGAAAACAAAATTTGAATTTCATGTTTGAAATCATGAAATTCAAAAAGGCGATGTGAAAAATCGATATAAGTAGGGATTAAAAGCATGAATAAACTTGAATTCTTAATCAATATCAAATGCATTGATTCCAATATAAAATCATAATCTCAAACATATTTAAAAAATTAGGACAAAGAAAATTTACATGAACTAAAAAGAATTTTCAAAAATAAAGGGGTCCCAAATTTTATTGAAAATAAATGAAAATTTGGGAGGTTGTTGTTTTCCACGACAATTCGCGACACACGGGGACGAAGCAGTTATCTCTGGTGAATAAATAATAGGATTAAATTGATCAAAAGTCAAAATATAAGTTTCATATAATCTTAAGACATGACACCATTACTTATGGGTCCCACATAAAATATATCAAGTGATATAAGCTCTAAAATATAAGTACTCGAATGAATCCAAACATATGGAAATGTTTTAATTTTATGTTTTCCTCATACTATAGAAGAGGTATGGTTAAGTAGTAAGAAGTTTAATGTTCAGTACACATCTATTTAATGCAAAGTTATCCCTTTTTGCTAACATAGCTTTGCTGCTAGCAGGCCTGTTCAGTAGCCCTATGAAGATGTTTTGGTACCATACAAGCATGGCCCTGCTGCCAATGAGCATTCATAGCTCCGACGGGTTTTCTTGTACTTCCCACACTAGATGTGCTTCCAACCCTCTTGTGTGCCACCCTTTTGATAAAATTAATTGTGAGTTGCATTTGCGCAATTGGGTGAAGAGGGTGGGGTGGTACAAGAGATTTTTAGTTAAAGAAAATAGATGTAGTACTTTTAAGTTTTGACTTCCACTAGCCTTATCCACGACTACCAATGCAGAGGAAATTATAATGATGTGGTGTGATGGGTGGGATTCAAAGAGTAAGACAAAAATTGATTATTTCCTTTAAAATATGAGCCATGTTGCTTGAAACAAATTTAAGAGTTCCTCCAAAAATTTTGGGCTAATGTAGGAGAAAGGAAACTTTATAAGGATGATATTTTTTGGATAAATGAAATCCCACTCAAGTAAGATATTATACATAACACATAGCCTCCATTTGTTGTTGCATAGAAAAATATTCCCTCATATCACAAAATCCAATCAAAAGCAAAACAAACAAAATTAAAAAGCTTCAAACATTGCAAACAAAGAAACAAAATCCAAACCTGAAGGATAAATTAAAAGCCAAGAATTGAAAGAAGACTTCAACCCCGACAACTTATAAAGGTATATCTCAGCAAAAGAATGAATATGGGAAAGCATGAGCGTTTGACTTAAGTTGAGATTTTGATTAATTTTATTTTGCCAAGTTAAAGCTAATTGGGCTTTTTATTCAAACCAAAATCCAAAATCTAGGCAGTTGCAATGATTAAAAGATGAAGTTAAATCAGATATCCCTCACATTGAAAATGTCTTGTTTCAAAATTAAGCCTCCATGGAAAAATCTAAATGATTATCTAATAAAGATGAGGCTTACAACGATATTAAATGAAAGCAAAATAGAGTTCCATATATTCCCTGATTTATCTTATTGGCAATTTGATGAGCATCATCATTGTTTTTCCTAACTCAAAAACATGTGTAATAATGGGAATGAATTCCAAATCTTAACCAGCAGGAATGTTGGATTTTCAAGAAAAATCGTGAAGACCTGCAGAAATGGTTAAGTGACTGAATATATCTGAAGATAAATCTCAAAATAAACCCACAATATCAACAAGAATAATCCAAACCATTCACCAAATATTGAACACAAGAAATAGTCAAAACCCTTGAGGTAGGGTAACACCATATATTAATCCTTAAGGAAGGATAACACTCCTCAAGCAATGCTTGATACATTCACACTATTCTTCACTATGTTTCATTACATTGCTTACTCTTCTTTATATAGCTCTCTCTATCTCCTAGGAACCTTCTAGAGAGCTTCCTCACATTTATTACATATAAATACCATAGTGGGCCTTTATTAATATAGTGGACCTAGTCCACCTTACATTGAATGACCACATTATCACATATTAAATGACTTCCACTAATAATACATAACTGCATTCCCATTGGGTACCTCCCTAGGTACCCCATATTACCTCCCTAAGTATACTCCATTCCATCCCCCTTCACATGTTTCATCCTCAAAACATGAGAACAAACCATACAATTTGACCGGCTAAGCAATGTAGCCAACTTGTACCAAGTATGACCATCCATCCATCTCAATGGAAGTCAAACATGATGCCCATCTGTTTCCAATTCTCTTTCAAAAATGACTTCAAATATTTTATGAATTCTTCAATATTAGGGCCATCAACTTTTCCAGTAAAAAACATCTTTCTTGGGATAAATATTGAACAAAAACTAGGATTAAAAATAACTTACTACAGAAACTCGCGGCTTTTTCTGGAAAAACCCTGAAAAACTGTTGAATTTAAAATGTTCATATCTTCACTTCTCAGACTTTGTTTCAGCTGATTGTTTTTTGAAATTGGGTATTTTTCCAAGAGGAATTCAAATATCCAATTTGTTTGGCCAAAATCTACATAGAAAGTTTCAGATATAAGCTTGAAGTGCACCGCCCTCTTTTTTCCCTAGAAAAAATATGCAAAAAGAGAAAAACTTCCTCCCTTCTTTGGCCAAGGAAAGTGCTCTGATACCAATTGTTAAGTGATTGAATAGTTTTGAAGATAAATCTCAAAATAAACCCACAATATCAACTAGAATAATCCAAACCATTCACCAAATACTGAACGCAAGAAATAGTCAAAACCCTTGAGGTAGAGTAACACCATATATCAATCCTTAAGGAAGGATAACACTCCTCAAGAAATGCTTGATACATTCACACTATTCTTCACTATGTTTCATTACATTGCTTACTCTTCTTTATATATCTCTCTCTATCTCCTAGGAATCTTCTAGAGAGTATTCTCACATTTATTACATCTAACTACCATAGTGGGTGTTTATTAATATAGTGGACCCAATCCACCTTACATTGAATGACCACATTCTCACATATTAAATGACTTCCATTAATAATACATAACCACATTCCCATTGGGTACCTCCCTAGGTACCCCATATTACCTCCCTAGGTATATTATAGACACGGGAGGTATTTTCTCTTCGATAATTTCAAGTAAACTTATATTATAAGTTCTTAAGAATAACTTGCAATACACTTACAAATTTCCTTAACACAATTAAGGAGATTATTTTTTAGTTTTTGGATTTCCTAGATTCTACATGATCTTGTTCACTAAAATTATTTTTCTTCAAGTTTAAATAGGAAAATTTATAAATTAAAGAATGTTTTAAAGTAATAAAAACAATGTTAAAATGTTAATTATGTTTATGAATTGTTTATTAATAGAGTGTGTCAATAAGTGGATAACTTAAACATTTTTAGTGAGTTTAATTAATTTAATGAGGTAAAGTTCCACCTTGATCTAATTAGTTTTTCAAAATTTCAACGATTCTGGTTGTCTTTAAATGGACAAAGTTACATGATTGAAGTTTTTTTCAATCATGTGAAACTACAACTTCCATAAAAAAAATTCCTACCAAATTTGGAGAAGAATTTGAAAGAAGGTTACAATATTCAGTGAAGGATTTCTGTTGAATGAGACAGATTCCTCAAGAAGACATCTCTTATTTGAGTTATAGAGATCTCCCTTTTTTTCTAAACAAAAACATATTTGAGTTATATATATATATATATATATATATATATATTAGAAAAAGAGATGCAACCTCATTGATAAGCATTATAATACAAAAAAATATGTTGTCTATAAGGCTATAATGTAGAAGTTTAGCAAAGTATTGATAAATTGTTTCACAAAATCAAAAATATCCTTCATACAACATGACCGTAAACTTTTGCTAGTATAAATTCTGAAAATAACTCCTAATATCATCTCTACTTTGCAAAACATTAAAAGAGACTGTGACTTAATGAAACATGGTTGTTGTGTCCCTCATCTTGCCCAATGTGGGATGGATGTGATTCATGTGCTTCCATGTCCACATATTCATACAGTTAATGAATAGTTTCTTCTTCTTTGAACTCCTTCGAGGCTAATCCCATTGACATTCCAATGTTCGAGGCTATAGATTGGGAGATCATGTTTTGATTAGAAACCAATTGCTTATGTATACTACATTATGTCTCGAGAGCTTGAATTTGCTTGTTTTGCTACAATATCATCTCAATTAGAATAACATACTCCTTATTGTGGGTTTCCTCATGCCCATACAATTTAGATGTTACAAAAATTATAGAATTTATGTTGTTGGAAGTGTGGTTCTCATGCCTACACTGAGCCCTTTGAATTTCAAATATGTACCAGAGAGAGAAACACCCTCGGTGAGGTTGATTTCCTAGATTATCTATTTAACCCCAATGCCAAATATTCTAGCCCAAATTCCTGGACACCAGACAAAAAAAAAAAAAATATGTACCCAACAAAAATTGCATAGGGGCTCTTTGATTTTATTACACCCACCAATTTCAAATTCCAAATAATAGGGGATTTCACCAGAATCACGAGGGAACTAATTTCAAAAAGCGAGAGAATGCTAGAAGCACCAAGACAAGAATCCAAGGACCCAACTACCCAATCTAAAGAACCCTATTTGGCCTCCAAAATCCCACTTTGCTTGCACTCCTCACCTCAAACTCCAACCCAGCTCAATTTCATAATCCACAATACATTCAAGAAATCAGAATGATATCACTAGAGAGATATGTCCAATGTTTCATTTACTTATAGGATTACTAAACAAGATTAAGAGAGGTATGGTCGTGGTATTCCCAACGGAATATGTGTGAGAAAGTGTTGGACTTCCATAAGGGTGCTCCTAGAACTAGAGCTTTCACTTCCTACCATTTTAAATTTCATTATCTCAATTGCATGCATCCTTATGACTACTCAGAATTGATAATGTCGACACTGAGTTATGAAGAAAATGTGTGAAGGTAACTTATTCATGGTCTCCATTGATTTGTGCTCTTGTGCATTAATTCCTCTCTACCCAATGGGGTGCTTGATGACACCATACTAAATTATTTAAGGAATGGGGTTGATGATTAACCCCCTTTTTCTTCCAAGAATTCCTTTTGCAAGATGAGAAGTTGCATTGGCTAGATGATCTACATATTTATTATGCTCCCTTAAAACATGGCAGAATTCTGAGGATTCAAAACAACAAATTTCCTTTTGAAATCTCAAAATTAGCCTATCAATTTTTTGGTTAGTTGGAGTGGTCAATTTATTCATAATTCTGATTATTATAGCTAAATCTCCAATAATCCTCCCTCTTATAGTGAATAGCCATTACTTAACATCACCTAAACAAAGTCTTTCCTTAAAAAAAAATAAAAAATTAAACAACATGCATATTCATACTTCTACAAATCAATCATCTACTAATAAGAAACAACATCCTCATGATGTTGGTTAAACATTTAGGTTTTAAACCCACCTGATGTAGAGCATTAATATCTGAAGAAGCATTTTGTTTTCTAGGTATCCAAACTCTAATTATATTACGCTATGCTTCACTTGTGAATGTGATGCTCTCACACCAACAAATTTGAGAATCATAATTTTTAATATTCATAGCCTATGTTGGATGGTAATATTAGACACTAATGTGCTATTAGTCCTAATGGAAATTAGGATACATACTTTATAACCCTTCTTCACACCACAAGTTCTCCAATTTACATTTTCATGCTTAACAAATTTAGATTTAAACTCATATTTGGTTGTCATTATAAAGTTTTAGGCATTGTTGTGTGTGTATGTGTGTGTGTCATTGGTATATGTATAGAGAGAGATGTGAGTTTATCATGCATGTTGTTGGTCATGGGAAAACTTACTGCAGAAAGTCGTTGCTTTTTCCAGAAAACCCCTCAAAAACCGTTGAATTTAAAATGCTCATAACTTCACTTCTCGGGCTCCGTTTCAGCCGATTTGTTTTTGAAATTGGGTATTTTTCCGAGAGGAATTCAAGTGTCCAATTTGTTTGGCCAAAGTCTACACAGAAAGTTTCAGATATGAACCTGAAGTGCGCTGCCCTCTTTTTTCCCCTAGAAAAAATCTGCAAAAAGAGTAAAAATCCATCCCTTCTTTGGCCAAGGAAAGTGCTCTGATACCAATTGTTAAGTGATTGAATATATTTGAAGATAAATTTCAAAATAAACCCACAATATCAACAAGAATAATCCAAACCATTCACCAAACACTGAACACAAGAAATAGTCAAAACCCTTGAGGTAGGGTAACACCATATATTAATCCTTAAGGAAGGATAACACTCATCAAGCAATGCTTTATACATTCACACTATTCTTCACTATGTTTCATTACATTGCTTACTCTTCTTTATATAGCTCTATCTATCTCCTAGGGACCTTCTAGAGAGCCTTCTCACATTTATTACATCTAACTACCATAGTGGGTCTTTATTAATATAGTGGACCTAGTCCACCTTACATTGAATGACCATATTCTCACATATTAAATGACTTCCACTAATAATACATAACCACATTCTCATTGGGTACCTCCCTAGGTACCCCATATTACCTCCCTAGGTATACTACATTCCATCCCCTTCAGATGTTTCGTCATCAAAACACGAGAATAAACCATGCAATATGACTGGCTAAGCAATGTAGCCAACGGGTACCAAGTACGACCATCCATCCATCCCAATGGAAGTCGAACACGATGTCCATCTGTTTCCAATTCTCTTTCGAAAATGACTTCAAGTATTTTAGGAATTCTTCAATATTAGGGCCATAATCTTTTCCAGTAAAAAACATCTTTCTTGGGATAAATCTTGAACAAAAACTAGGATTAAAAATAACTTACTGCAGAAAGTCGCAACTTTTTCCAGAAAAACCCTGAAAAACCATTGAATTTAAAATGCTCATAAGTTCACTTCCCGGACTCCGTTTCGGCCGATTTGTTTTTGAAATTGGGTATTTTTTCGAGAGGAATTCAAATATCCAATTTGTTTGGCCAGAGTATACACAAAAAGTTTCAGATATGAACCTGAAGTGTGCCACCCTCTTTTTTTCCCTAGAAAAAAACTACAAAAAGAGAAAAAAATCTTCCCTTCTTTGGCCAAGGAAAGTGCTCTGATACCAATTGTTAAGTGACTGAATAGATTTGAAGATAAATCTCAAAATAAACCCACAATATCAACAAGAATAATCCAAACCATTCACCAAATACTGAGCAAAAGAAATAGTCAAAACCCTTTAGGTAGGGTAACACCATATATTAATCCTTAAGGAATGATAACACTCCTCAAGCAATGTTTGATACATTCACACTATTCTTCACTATATTTCATTACATTGTTTACTCTTCTTTATATAGCTCTCGCTATCTCCTAGGAACCTTCTAGAGAGCCTTCTCACATTTATTACATCTAACTACCATAGTGGGACTTTATTAATATAGTGGACCTAGTCCACCTTACATTGAATGACCACATTCTGACATATTAAATGACTTCCACTAATAATACATAACCACATTCCCATTGGATACCTCCCTAGGTACCCCATATTACCTCCCTAGGTATACTACAGACACGGGAGGTATTTTTCTCTTCGATAATTTCAAGTAAACTTATATTATAAGTTCTTAAGAATAACTTGTAATACACTTACAACTTTCCTTAACACAATTAAGGAGATTATTTTTTAGTTTTTGGATTTCCTAGATTCTACATGATCTTGTTCACTAAAATTATTTTGCTTCAAGTTTAAATAGGAAAAATTATAAATTAAAGAATGTTTTAAAGTAATAAAAACTATGTTAAAATGTCAATTGTGTTTATGAATTGTTTATTAATAGAGTGTGTCAATAAGTGGATAACTTAAACATTTTTAGTGAGTTTATTTTTTTTAATGAGGTAAAGTTCCACCTTGATCTAATTAGTTTTTCAAAATTTCGATGATTTTGGTTGTCTTAAAATGGACAAAGTTACATGTTCGATTTTTTTTTTCAATCAAGTGAAACTACAACTACCATAAAAAAAATCCTACCAAATTTGGAGAAGAATTTGAATGAAGGTTATAATATTCAGTGAAGGCTTTTTGTTGAAAGACACACACACACACACACACACACACATATATATATATATATATATTAGAAAAAGAGATGCAACCTCATTGATAAGCATTATAATACAAAAAAATGTGTTGTCTATAAGACTATAATTTAGAAGTTGAGCAAAGTATTGATAAATTGTTTCACAAAAACAAAAATATCCTTCGTACAACATGACCTTTAGCTTTTGCTAGTATAAATTCTGAAAATAACTCCTAATACCATCTCTACTTTGCAAAACATTAAAAGAGATTGTGACTTGATGAAACACATGGTTGTTGTGGCCCTCATCTTGCCCAATGTGGGATGGATGTGATTCATGTGCTTCCATGTCCACATATTCATACAATTAATGAATAGTTTCTTCTTCTTTGAACTCCTTCGAGGCTAATCCCATTGACAATCCAATGTTCGAGGCTATAGATTGGGAGATCATGTTTTGATTTGCTTGTTTTGCTGCAATATCATCCCAATTAAAATAGCATGCTCCTTATTGTGGATTTCCTTGTGCCCATACAATTTAGATGTTACAAAAATTATAGAAGTTATGTTGTTGGAAGTGTGGTTCTCATGCCTACACTGAGCCCTTTGAATTTCAAATATGTACCAGAGAGAGAAACACCCTCGATGAGGGTGATTTCCTAGATTATCTAGTTAACCCCAATGCCAAATATTCTAGCCCAAATTCCTGGACACCAGACAAAAATAAAATAAAAAATATATACACAACAAAAATTCCATAGGGGCTCTTTGATTTTCTTACACCCACCAATTTCAAATTCCAAAGAATAGGGGATTTCGCCAGAATCACAAAGAGAGAGGGAACTAATTTCAAAAAGCAAGAGAATGCTAGAGGCACCAAGACAAGAAGCCAAGGACCCAACTACCCAATCTAAAGAACCTTATTTGGCCTCCAAAATCCCACTTTGCTTGCACTCCTCACCTCAGACTCCAAACCCAACTCAATTTCATAATTCACAATACATTCAAAAAATCAGACTGGTATCACTAGAGAGATATGTCCAATGTTGCCTTTACTTATAGGATTACTAAACAAGATTAAGAGAGGTATGGTCGTGGTATTCCCAAAGGAATATGTGTGAGCAAGTGTTGGACTTCCATAAGGGTGCTCCTCGAACTAGAGCTTTCACTTCCTACCATTCTAAATTTCATTATCTAAATTGCATGCATCCTTATGACTACTTAGAATTGATAATGTCGGCACAAAGTTATGAAGAAAATGTGTGAAGGTACCTTATTCATGGTGTCCATTGATTTGTGCTCTTGTGCATTAATTCCTCTCTACCCAATGGTGTGCTTGATGACACCATACTAAATTACTTAAGGAATGGAGTTGATGATTAACCCCCTTTTTCTTCCAAGAATTCCTTTTGCAAGATGAGAAGTTGCATTGGCTAGATGATCTACGTATTTATTATGCTCCCTTAAAACATGGTAGAATTATGAGGATTCAAAACAGCAAATTTCCTTTTGAAATCTCAAAATTAGCTTAGCAAGTTTTTGGTTAGTTGGAGTGGTCAATTTATTCATAAGTCTAATTATTATAGCTAAATCTCCAATAATCCTCCCTCTTATAGTGAATAGCCATTACTTAACATCACCTAAACAAAGTCTTTCCTTAAAAAAAAATCAAATTTAAACAACATGCATATTCATACTTCTACAAATCAATCATCTACTAATAAGAAACAACATCGATCCTCTCGATGTTGGTTAAACACTTAGGTTTTAAACCCACCCGATGTAGAACATTAATATCTGAAGAAACATTTTGTTTTCTAGGTATCCAAACTCTAATTATATTACGCTATGCTTCACTTGTGAATGTGATGCTCTCATACCAACAAATTTGAGAATCATAACTTTTAATATTCATAGCCTATGTTGGATGGTAATATTAGAGGCTAATGTGTTATTAGTCCTAATGGAAATTAGGATACATACTTTATAACCCTTCTTCACACCACAACACCACAAGTTCTCCAATTTACATTTGCATGCTTAAAAATTTTAGATTTAAATTCATATTTGGTTGTCATTATAAAGTTTTAGGCATTGATCATATATGTGTGTGTCATTGGTATATGTATAGATACAAATTGAAAAGTCTTGAGGGTTAGCTTAATTATTCTAAAGCTAGATGTGAGTTTATCATGCCTATTGTTAGTCAGAGGTTCTTTTTTGAAAATGAAGAAAAAAGTTTAAAAAAAGATTCAAGATTATTTTTATAATATTATCTTATATATAATTTGAAATAAAGAATATATCTTGTCCATTCATATGAAATGCTTTTATAATTTTTGTTTCTTTTTTACTTTAAAAAAAAATTAAGATTTTTAAGATAAAAATTCAAAAAAAAAATTAGCATAATTTAGTTTAAACATTCCAGTCCAACTACAACAAAGATTTTTCAAAAACTTGAATCTATTTATATATTCAAAAATACAATTTAAATAATGAATAATTACATTTTCATAAACAATTACATACACTTATTCAAATAATAATTGGAAAAAAAAGCCCAAAGAGGTTGGATCCAATGGTGGAAAGCGAGGAGTTTTCACCCTTGGGCAAGGTTCAATTCTAGTGAGGGCTTTACCTGGAGCCATGGGGACACCTTGAGGTAGTGGTCTGACCCGTGCACACATAAGTGGATCAAAGCCCACCCCCATGTCCTTCAACTTTTTAATCCCCGAGGTGTAGGACAGTCGGTGACGGAGTGTGTTGTTAAGCCACTCCGTGATGTTAAAGTCACCGGTTCGAAACCTAAAATCCAACCATGTTAAGGGTTGGTGTGGCTCAGGCCAGGTTTGGTGTGGCTCAGGCCAGGTGCCTTAGATGCCCCTGAGTCGCGGTTTCTCAAGCCACAGGAGCCACAGGTTAATCGCAGGTCCTGCACAAATTAACAAACAAAAAAAAATAATTGAAAAAAAAAATCAATTGGCAAAAACAAATGTTTAGACTTATCCCTGCAACTCAATCAAACTGGAGCGAAGAGGTTATGGGGCTTCCCATCATATATATTTTGCTTTCCAAGTTTCTTTATTGGCATGCAATCTAATTGAGTTTTCTCAAAAGAAAGAGCCGAGAGGAAGCCGAAGGGAGGCATTCTGGTGGATCGTTTGGCACTTGGGGTTTCAAGGCTGGAGGTTTCTCGATGGCCTTTAATAGCAGCACTGTATGGCGGCCTCTCACAGAAATCTGACGTTGTTGGGTATCTTTGCAAATGCGAGATTCTTTACTCCTTGTTTGCCAGTGTTGGAAGGACTAGCAGCAGCATGACTCGAAGTGGGGGTTCAGTAATAAATTCTGTCTCAGTAATTGTAGCGATGTGAGGCTCATCTTCTCAGTGTTTTTCCAGAGGCGCCTATGGAGGTCTTGGCTGAAGAAGGGGTGGTTATCGTAGATATAGATTATGAAAAAAAACCATGGGCAATCTCAAAGATGAAACTTTGAACGCTCCTCTGACCACTGCGGGATTTAAGCCCTTTTACACCCTTCAAAATCATTGATTTATTATCTGTCTGGAAAAATTTAACTAGGGCTGGGTTATGAAGTTTCCGTTTGGGGTTACCTTGCACAATTCACAGTTCCAATTCATAACAGACCTGAAGATTTAAGGTCAGTGACGTGGGGCCTATTTGTGCCTATTTGTGGGGGACGGTGATTTTCACCCAGCCCACCAGGGATCAAATTTTATCTAGACTTTGGCCCCTTGTGATAAGGTTTAAAGGGTAGGCGACCCATGGGATAGATTTCCACCCTGGTTACAGATTTTTTAATGGCTAAAAAAGACAGACCTGAAAATTTGAGTGTGTATGTTTTCACCAATCCCAATCTCAATCTCCCTATCCTAAAAGAAGTAAATCTATAAGTAGACAAATTCAACCTCTTTCTCATGAAAATTCTTTCCCAAATCTAATAGGAGTTTTGTTGGAATTTAATAATGGATAGAGAAACTTTACCTGCATGAGAAAAATGAACTTACCCAAAAAACTGAATTTGTCCACTTATTAACTCATTCCATCCCAAAAAAAACTACCTTAAATATGATCTTAAATAAGGTTACCTAAGCTTAATTCTATGATAAGCCAGGGCCTCCTCTAGATCACATCACTAATCCCAAGGTATAAAATCCCTAAAAAATAATCATAATGTAAGGTACCTTATTCAGAAAATTATACTTCACAACAGCGAAATAGATATCATTCATGATGCTCCCAACATAGAACTAAATAAAACAGCGAAATAGATATCATTCATGATGCTCCCAACATAGAACTAAATAAATGTTAGTGTGAGTCATAAAAACAAGTAAACTCAAGTAATTCAATATATTGCAACTCATAAATAACAATGCCTAATAACATCAATTAGGTTGCTCCCAACATTTGACCATAATTAGTGTGATCTTTGAGTATAAGCTAATCCCACATAATCATATATACGTGATGTCTCAATTATTACTACTACATGCATCAACAATATCATCATCACAACAACTCATTTATAATATCAATGTGCATTTATAATAATGTAAGTGCATTTATAATAATGTAACCAACCATGTAAAGTGTCTATGAGATTAATATACAAAGTATTATCATAAATGTCAAGCTCAAAATTAGCTTCGGGTCTTGAGGAAATATTCAAAATAAATGCTAAATCTAAAATAAGGTGTTACATTTTTATTTTGACTCGCTCATAGCTTTGTTGATTCTATCTCAAGAAGAGTAATATAAATTTCTTACATGAGTTGATCAACCTCTTAGCTTGATTAGC
>JASDQU010101893.1:240942-280723 GCA_032191745.1 Picea mariana
AAAGGGTTGTGTGTGAGTCCAAGCATCATTTTGAATTTCTCAAATTTTTCTCATCCAAGTGCTTTGGTGAAGATGTTTGCAATTTTCTCATGTGTGGAACAATTTCTTAAGTGAATAGTCTTGGCCTCTACTTGATATCGGTTCAGGTGATACTTTGTGTTTATGTGTTTGGTTCGATCATGGAATCTAGGATTCTTGGCCAACTTGGTTGCAGAAGTATTGGCAACTAGAAGAGGAGTAGAATTTACTTGTTTCTCCTACAAATCTTCAAGTATTTTCTCGAGCCACACAATCTCCTTTGTCGCTTCTGCAGCTGCTACATATTCTTCCTCCATTGTGGAATTCGCTGGAACTAATTGTTTGTGTGATCTCCAGGAAACAATTGTTGATCCAAGACTCGTGAGATAGCCTGTAGTTGACACTCCATTTCCCTTATCTCCATCAAAGTCTAAGTCAGAATATCCGATCAAGTTGAAGTCATCCACCTTAGAGTATCTGAGTCGAAAATCTTGAGTTCCTTTCAAGTATTTCAGAACTCTTTTTGCAGTAGACCAATGTCCTTCACAAGGCTTTTGCATGAACCTAGAAAGGATCCCAACAACAAATGAAATGTTTGATCTGATGATAGTAAGATAGATAAGACTTCCCACAAGTTGTATATACTTGGTTACATCCTCAAATTCATTCCCCTCTTTTGATGTGAATTTCAAATTTTGTTCCACTGGATTAGAAACAAGATTGCACTCAGCCATGCCAAACTTGTTCAATAGTTCTCCAATGTACTTACACAACAATTTTACCAACTTTCTTGACAAACAAAGTTGCATCATCAAGATTGAAATGCTTGCAATTTAATTTGAGAAAATACACTCTTAACTTTTCATACCATGATTTTCGTGTTTCTTTCAAGCCATACAAGGATTTGATGAGCTCACATACCTTATGTTCACGTCCTTTCACAACAAATACTTTTGGTTGAGAATTGAATACATTCGCTTTCAAGTCTCCATTCAAGAAAGCAGTCTCCACATCCATTTGATGAATTTTCATCCATTTTGTGTTGCCATGGAAAATAGAATGTGGATGATAGCCCATTTTTTTGTGGGGGAAAAGTCTTTTCATAATCAACGCCTTATTTATGTGCAAATCCTTTTTCCACGAGCCTTGCTTTGTGCTTGTCAAGTGAGCCAATGTAATGTCACCTTTTAATTGATCATGGCGAAGGATGAATTAGTAGTATATACGACTCCCGTAGGCTATAGACAATAGAAAAAAGGAGTCATGGGGACTTATTTAGTGTCAGTGAGTTAAAAGATGACAAATTCCTAAAGTGACATTAAATAAAAATAAATAAATAATTACTTAAACATTAAAAAGTGATTTTTAATGTTTAAGTGAATATTGGAGGGAAAGTGATCACAAAACGAAAGTAGTAAAACTGATAACATACAAGTTGAGAAGCACAGGTGTCAAAATCATGCATCAAGGTCCACCATTCGACAGGAATGATAATTCTATTCCATACGCTTAGAAGATGAATACATGGAACTGTATCAAGAGTTAAAACTTTTACGAAGCTATGGCTTGACAATGGAAGGCCCTGAACCACTCGGAAAGAAGGAAATAAACAATTGATCTTTTCTTCATGTGTTATGTTTCAAATATTTTCAGTTGTAAATGATTTAATAAATCAAGTTTTGGTTAGTGCATAGGTAGTTCACTTATTTTATGGTATCCAAAATAAAAATTTAAAGGATTGAGAGGTGAAGCATTCACTATTGTTTGTATTCATATTGAAAATCAAAATTAAATGAGCTTTTATCCTTTTTGTTTCACACTAGATTTTTGTTCTCTTTGACCTCATTTTAGGACACATGTATTATTTTTTAACATATTTGTCGTCCTGGTCGATCAAAATGCAACGTAGCTATGAATGCTTGGCTATCACATGTTAGTTTTCCATGTGGTAACATTTCTAACACCTTTAATTTCAAATTTCTAAAGTGTAAATTTTCTTCACCGAATAATGTACATTATCTCTCCATCACATTCTCATGTTACCCTTTCATTTAATAAATCAATGTAGATCATCTTAACTTTGAATCTATCATGCACAAGAGGCATCAAATCCTTCCAAATGCAAAAATTTCTTCAAGCTTTGTATTCTAAAAAAAATTTGCATCTCGAGGAATTTGATACCTCTTGGAGCATGATAGATCAGGAGTTAAGATGGATCTACATTGATTATTAATATTTTTTTTAAATGTCACGTGTCAACTCCATGTTGAGCACACAAGGAATTATATATCTCCCTCATACTAAACTGTAGAAAACACCTTTAGGCTCAATGAGAGAACTAGTTGCAAAGCTTCTAATCCCTGCTTAGTTTATACTAAAATAAAAATGCAAAGATTGAAAGCGCAAAAATGAAAATATTGAAAATGCAATGATTGAGTTTTTCTAATGGATTCATTGTTACATGCATGTGTGTTAACGATAAATCCTTACCTAAACAAAGTTGTGATTCTAAATTTCATTGCTTGCACGCGTGTTAGAGGTAAATCCCTACCTAAACAAAGTTGTGATTCTGATTTCCAACGATAAATCCTTACTAAACAAAGTTGTGATTCTAAATTTCATTGCTTGCACGTGTTTTAGAGGTAAATCCCTACCTAAACAAAGTTCTGATTCTGATTTCCATTACTTTCATTTAGTATATAATTATAAAATTGCATCGTTGTCAAATAACTTCATTTAGAGATGAGTATTTCCACACTGGTAATGGCATTCTTTAACAACACATTATTGATTGAGATTATATTTATTATCTTTCCCATTACCTTTCAAATACCACATATAAGATCTTATCCTCGCTTCTCTGGATTAATGTAACCAGCGGATACGGAAAAAATTATCCCTCGCTTTCCAGATCTGATAGCTTTATGGGTCACCTGGAAGACTTCTCTCGAGTACTAAAAAAATATTAAGGAGATATCGGCATGGGAGGCTTTCATCTCTGAAACATGGGGCAATCCATCTTGGCCACCTTCCCCTCCTCTAGACTCCCCCCTACCCATGCCCTCAAGTGTAGATCCTCCATAATTAACCCTTACTCCCACTTCACATCCCCATTCAGACACGTTATGTCGTGTTAACCATCATCCTCGACCCTCCTATAATTCAAATCCCTATTGAATACACAACCCCACATCAATCGACCTCTTCATCCCTTTATGAATTGGGGAAATCAACACATATATATAGAACATGCTCCAAGGAAAAATGGCCTCATCCCCCTCCCTCAAAGGTAATATCATGTGCGCTAGAACTAGTCCCTTCCACGAGACATGAAAAAAGGAAAGCATGGAGAATATCTAACATGACCAAGGCCATCTCACATGCAGATATAGAGGTGTAGAAAGGATGTCAACAAACTATCCTTAGGGTTGTAAGAGTAGTGGAATCCCCCAAGGACGTGAATAAATAAAATTACTCTCAATAAATCACAAGGGCATGGGATCATCCTAGAAAATGAGATCCTTGAGAAGATTACTATTTGTACAGAATGATGTTATTTTTTTTTATTAAGAAACAATGATATTGGAGAATGCCTACAAGATGGCACCTTGGAATATGTTACCGAATTGGACCTTTGAATGTGTAATCTTAGATGAGCTCTTAGGAGGAGTTGTCACAGCATGGAAATACATTTTTCACTTGGTAAGCAGTGTAAAGCAACACATTGTTTACATGTCACTTTTTTTTAGGTGCATTGAACATGAATATTGATCTACTCAACATATATGGTCCCCATAGGATCGACAACCATTTTGGAAGGACATTATGGGTAGAGGTTTATTGGAATCCTCTTCACTCATACTTGGAGTAGAGCTGAATTTAATTTTGAATAGTGCACAAAAATGGGGCCCAAATGTCAGGAAGGACCCTTACTTTTTCATGGAGATGTTTGAGAAAGAAGAGATGGTTGATATTGAACCAGACACACATACAACTACTTGGACAAACAAGAGATGCAAAACTAAATTTATTAGAAAGTGGTTAGGCCATTTCATAATCAAGTAATATTTCCTTGACTCCTTTCAATGTTTCATATATGGGGTTGAAGAAGGCCCTACTGGGACCTTCTCCACCTTTGAAGTTCAACCCACATTGGCTCACTCATATGGAGTAAGTACAAAAGATCACAAAATCCTCACGACATATCTCATGGGATTAGGGAGACCCGATAACTCAACTACAAATAAACCCAATTATAGTTAAAAGAATTTTAAAGGAATGGAGAGCATAAACTTTTGGAAACTATGAGCATCAATTGAAGGAGGTTAAAGGAAAGATCTTGAACATGCATGAGCAAGCATACACAAATTCCTTGAATATGGAAATGTTGGAGGAATTTTCAGAACTTGGAGAATAAAGGAACACCCTATTGGTCGGGGAGGAAGCATGTTTGCATATGAAGAATCGTGTAATTTGGCTTCAAGGGGCGACAAGAACACTACATTTTTCCATAAACAAGTGGTCGTGTGAAGAGCATACGATTCAATGTGGATAATATCGGATCATTGGGATAATATTTGTGAAAATTTTGATGCTATTAGCAAAGAAGGGGTGATACACTACAAAACAATGTACACCCAATTCCTAAGGGAAACCCTAAGAAGTATGATTTACATCGTGTTGTCTTTCCCCAACTAGATAATTGAGAAAGATAACAAGAATTTGATGGCACCGATACATGAACAAGAACTCAAGCAAGTAGTCCCAAAAATACAAGCAAACAAATCCTTGGACTAAACAAACTCTCTATTGGTTTTTTGGGGGGATTATGGGAGCTCATAAAAAAAATCTACTCCTAATTGGCTAATAATCTAGGAAGGAAGGATAGATTCATCGAGCCTTGAATTCCACATTCTTGTTAACAATCTCCAAGGTAACAAATCCCACAATCTTTGATCATTTTCATCCCACATCATTGTGCAATAATATATATATATATATATATATATATATATATATATATATATATATATATATATATATATTCACCTCAATCCAATGCTCTCCTCCCACATTTTCAAAGAAAAAATGGGTTTTCTACGTGGAAGGGGCATACATGATGATCTTGGAATATTTCCAAATGATCATTATGGGGGAAAAATGTTGGGTTAATGATTCATTTGTATTATTCTAGATCTAATTGTTGTTATTATTGTTATATCTCAGAGGTATATTTTGAGATAGAGATAATATTAGTTGACTGAATTGTGGAGAGATTGTTGAGTTATTATAGGAGTTAGTTGTTTCATACAATAGTCCTTGCATATGTATAAATATTTGTCTTGATAATGAGAATGTTTGAGCTAGTGTGTGGTATTGTTGAATATTTTTGTTGATCCATTAATGTTGGTTTATATTTCTTCATTTGTTCCAAGACGTCTTGTATGTTATCACATGTCTAATAAAGTGAATTTTTTCAATGTCTTTGTTCCATTGTCCATATCTCCTTTCTAAAATGGATTAATAAGTGATTTGCCATCTCTTCTTATTCCCCACGTAGTGTTCCCTTTATTGGTCCATTGCACCCGCATATTTTTGGCATATCGCATGTTGAGATTTTCCCTTTTATGGCCAACCATGCATGGAAAATAGTCTTTGGGAGGGGCCACGATTTCCATGGTTCTGTCCATTTCCAATTTTTGTAGGAAAAACCCCTTGCAAAAAGGTGAATAGCCTCTTAGATTCTAGACCCCTATACCAAGACAGAAAAGTGCAAATGGACACTAACATCCCTTTGAATCTAATTAACTAATCAAAAAGAGAAGGAGAAATGAAAAAGTGTGATGCACCTTATTCCGGTGTTTGTCTTCGCTAATCCAATTTGAGCTTGATCTCCAAGCTCCTTAGCATCGTTCGACACCTGCAAAGAAATGGAAAGCAAGAAGACAAAGAATTCCTACTCTACTCTGTGAGATTAGTCTAATCAAATCCATCTCTAATAGAAAAAAGCAATATATTAATGAGAATCTTAAAGAAATACTTACAGACTGTAGATGCAGTTGCAGCAGCTTCCCCAAGTCCTCCTCATCCATCCCTTTCACAAAAATCCCAAAATCATAGGTTTGATATCCTAAATATTTCTCCCAAGACCATAGGTTTGATACCTCAAATCTACACCATCCTCCTCTCCATGGAAAGCCCTCATTGTATAGGATTTGGAGGCTTAACCACCATGGAGAGGATCACTCATCAGATCCACTAAAAAGGGATCTGAAAGATATTTAGGGAGAAAATATCTCTTAAGGATTTTAGGGAGGAAATATGTCTCAAGGATTTGAAGGAGGAAATATTTCAACCATCCATGAGATCCTCCACCTTTCCTAAAAAATTGGAAACCAAATGTGAGGTGGATTCTTACACTTAATTAATTTCTTTTTTATGAATATTAATAATAATTCATCTGCACTTGGTATTTTGGCTTTCATGTAATATATCCCTCCTCCACATTGACTAGGGATTGTGACATAGGTTATTCCATGGTATCAAGGTGTATGAGACACTTATATGACACTTACGACACTTAGGGCGAGGTACCTAGGTGTGCAAATTTCATGTGTAACAAAATTCCCCCTAAAGTGTGAGGACAGAAGAGAGAATGATGGCCAAAACACTTTACAAATATTTAATGCAAGGGTGTGAAGTTGGAGATCCTGGAAGAAGCTGCAAACAACCATCAAACAGTATTAAAAAATGTTCCATTTCCGAGGCAGGTATACCTATGCTTGGAATACAAGATGACTCAAAGCACGACCGACGACCAATACACTGCAGATCCATGAAAAATATTGACTAAGGATATGGCCACCAAATATACAATGTGGATCCATACCTCCATGACATGAACTGATCGTAACCACGAAAAATACATAGTGGAGCTACGAGATGATAAAATATAGCCATGAACAAATACAATGTGGATCTATGTGACAGTATATACATCAACATGCTCAAATGATCTCCTTTGCAGCCTGGGCAAAGCAGCTTAACAGAGTGAATTCTCAACCCAAGGTCTTCATCCCGATCCCTATGTTGTACAAATCTATCCATCTAGCCATGTGAATAGATGTTTTGATGTCGAACATGGTAGAAACCACTTGATTACCGGTCATTGAGGTAAACCATTAACAAATGTGAGGGAAATCACCAATGATGTCAATGACTCCCAAAGTACCCTAGTACATTCCAACGAATGTGAATAAATGAGTTGAAATCGAACATTCGTGGAATCATTCGATCATAGGTCAATGATGTGAACCTATTGTCGAATGCAAGGAGACCTACCATTGAGGCATGCAGGTCCCAAGGTATTAATTGGTTTCTAAGTCTAATTCTCGGATGATGTGTTGAAGTCGACAGGAAAAGACTCGTTGAAGGAGGGCCTTGATTTATCCCACATCATCGACACGAAACTGACATGGGAAAGTGATGTAAGATGGTGAATCAAATGAGTATGGACTGACATGGGAAATTGAAACTAGCGATACTGCAGGTGGATGGTTTGAAGTGAAACTTCCCTTGAACACGATGAGGCATGACAACTGACTTGGAAGCATTGAATTGACGAGTACCAAGAATGTAATGTGACGAAAATAAGAGAACTTTTTGACTGGATGAAAACGTATGGTGACACATGGAGTTGGTATGACTCTGAGACAAGCAGATTACCCAATTGTAAGACGAGATTCAAACAAGTGCCATGTTTAAGGGAGACAATAGCTGCCATAAAGAATTCTCAAAAACTTGACCCACTTCCTTCAATTTTTCCCCCACCCAGATAGATGAGTACCTCTTTTTAATTTAATGAGCTCGAGGAGGGTAACACATGCTCGATATAACTCACCTTCGGTAAGTTCCTCTTCCTTTGTTTAACGAACTGGAATAAGTAAGGGTTCGTCCCCATATGGGCCCTTCAATGTGTATTTTAGTGAGTCGAGAGAAGAAAAAATCGGTGGTTTTTCATGTTTAGAGAGTCTGAAAAGAACTTAAAGGCGAATCTAGGGTTGTCATTTTTCGTAATTTTAGTCTCGGGAGGCCGAAAAAGAGATAAACTACCACTCGAAAGATGCCCTTTAAAACCTTTTAACGAGTGTGAAAGGAAGCAAGATCACTCGACAATCTTTTCATGTTTAAAGAGTCTGAAAAGAGCTTAAAGGAGACTCCAAGGGGTTCCTTTTTCGTATAACCTTTATGAGTCCGAAAAAGTGATAAAATTCTACTTGGTTACATTCTCATGTATTTACAAGCATGATAAAGAAAAAAAACTAAGATCGGTATTGCTTTCATTTTTACAAAATCTTGAAACAAAATTAAACTATGCTTGTAAATTCCCATGTATACCCATGGATGGTTGGTACTTTGCCCCCATCTTGAAAAGTTGGCGGCTTAACTCCAGAATGATAATCAAAGGTTGGATACATGCCCCCCCAAGATTCAATTCATTCGTCGTCTCTGAGGTTGTCACCAAAAAAGGATAAGGGTGGATGAAAGGAAGGTTCTGATATGAGACCTAATGAAAGACTTGACTCGACATCTACGAGATCTAGCTAAATACTCGACTCGATATCTACGATATCCAGTGAAAAGACTTGACTCAATGAAAGAGGTGATTATTTCATTTTTAAACGAGCTTGACACAAGAAAATAACTATGCTTAAGACCTTTGTTTCATTTTTTAACGAGCTTGCCACAGAGAAGCAAAAACTATGCCCATAGCTATGGATTTAATCCCCAGATTTATGCTTGATTTTTTAATGAGCTTGCTACATAGAGGAAAACTATGCTTAAAACTTGTTCTTGATCATGGATTCCAAGAGGACAATGCTCTGGAAGGAATACATGTCAAGGGACAAGTGTCAATCATGGCTTCTAGGAGATCTTTGTTAGATGGAATAAAAACACTCTAGAAGGAATACATGTCAATGACCTCAATAAGGGTAGGGATATCTGGATCTAATAGCCCTATCGAAGAGACAACCATGTCAACTAACGGATCTAAGTTAGGAGAAGCGAGATATTCCCTCTCGTGTGGGGTTGAACACATGGGGCAGGTCGTTACATAATTGACCCGCGACAGGGCGGACATCGCTAGAATGTATGGACCATTCAGGGAAGGTGGATGGTTGACCATCATATGAGGGTCAATGAATGAAAGTTGTTCGATCGTTACTATGTTTCCATTGTGGGGGAAACACATCACTCGAAAGAGAGTGGAAACAAAATCTCTCATAACATAAACATAGTCTCGCACAAGGAGCGAGTTAAAGTCCAAGGGGTCATGAACTACCATAACATCGACGTAGACCATTTTTCCTCCCAAAGTAACTAGAAACTGAGGAAGGATCCCTAAAGGTTGACTAACTCTTCGGTCAAAGGTCAACATATTCTGAGTCACAGGTGTAAGCTACGGGGAACCAAAAGCTTGTCAAGCATTTGCGAATAAGATGCTAACAGAAGAACCTTTGTCTATTACAGTGTCAGGAATATTCCTATCACAAACCTTCATAATTATTTGGAAAGAAACGTAAGAAGGAAGAAGAGTTTCTCTCAAATGATTCCAATTAATATAAATCATTTGATTTCTCAAAGAGGGTGCCATTGGGACGGGCGTAGTGGCCCATTGTTCGGGTGAATCAATATTAACAAGGTAGACCTAAGCAACATACTCATGACTCTTTGAATGGTGGGATCGACCGATGACAGAACCAGATCAATCACTTTGGTTTCACCCTTAAAGGGAGGAGTGGGATCGACCAATGGAAGAACCGGATCAACCACTTTAACACTATTCAGAGGAGGAGTGGGATCGAACGATGATGGAACTGGATCGACCAATTTGGCACTCTTCAAGGGAGGAGTGGGATCGATCGGTGGCGGAACCAAATGTGTTATGTTTCAAATATTTTCGGATGTAAATGATTTAATAAATCATGTTTTGGTTAGTGTGTAGGTAGTTCACTTATTTTATGGTCTCCAAATTGAAAATTTAAAGGATTGAGAGGTGAAGCATTCACTACTATTTGTATTCATATTGAAAATCAAAATTAAATGAGCTTTTATCCTTTTTTTCCACACTAGATTTTTTTTCTCTTTGACCTCATTTTAGGACACATGTATTATTTTTTAACATATTTACCGTCCCATTCAATCAAAACGCAACGTAGCTATGAACGCGTGGCTATCACATGCTAGTTGTCCATGTGGTAACATTTCTAACACCTTTAATTTCAAATTTCTAAAGTGTAACTTTTCTTCACCGAATAATGTACATTATCTCCCCATCACATTATCATGTTACCATACCCTTTCATTTGATAAATCAACGTAGATCATCTTAACTTTGAATCAATCATGCACCAAGAGGCATCAAATCCTTCCAAATGCAAAAATTTCTTCAAGATTTGTATTCTAAAAAAAATTGCATCTCAAGGAATTTGATGCCTCTTGGAGCATGATAGATCCGGAGTTAATATGGATCTACGTTGATTATTAATATTTTTTTTAAATGTCATGTGTCAACTCCATGTTGAGCACAAAAGGAATTATATATCTCCCTCATACTAAGTTGTAGAAAGCACCTTCAGGCTCAATGAGGGAAATAGTTGCAAAGCATCTAGTCCCTTTTTAGTTTATACTAAAAGAAAAATGCAAATATTGGAAGCACAAAAATGCAAAGATTGAAAGTGCAATGATTGAGTTTTTCTAATGGATTCATTGTTACATGCATGTGTGTGAACAATAAATCCTTACCTAAACAAAGGTGTGATTCTAAATTTCATTGCTTGCACATGTGTTAGAGGTAAATCCCTACCTAAACAAAGTTGTGATTCAGAATTCCATTACTCTCATTTAGTATATAATTATAAAATTGCATCATTGTCAAATAACTTCATTTAGAGATGAGTATTTCCACACTGGTAATGGCATTATTTAACAACACATTATTGATCGAGATTATATTTATTATCTTTCTCATCACCTTGCAAATACCACATCTAAGATCTTATCCTCTCTTCTCTGGATTAATGTAACCAACGGATATGGGAAAAATTATCCCTCGCTTTCCAGATCTGTTAGCTTTATGGGTCAACTGGAAGACTTCTCTCGAGTACTAAAAAATATTAAGGAGATCTCAGCATGGGAGGCTTTCATCTTTGAAACATGGGGAAATCCATCTTGGCTACCTTCCCCTCCTCTATACTCCTCCCTACCCATGCCCTCAATTGTAGATCCTCAACAATAGACCCTTACTCCCACTTCACATCCCCATTCGGACCCCTTATGTCATGTTAACCATCATCCTCGACCCTCCTATCATTGAAATCCCTATTGAGTACACAACCCCACATCAATCGACCTCTTCATCCCTTTATGAATTGGGGAAATCAACACATAGATATAGAACATGCTCCAAGGAAAAATGGCCTCCTCCCCCTCCCTCAAAGGTAATATCATGTGGGAGAGAACTAGTCCCTTCCATGAGACATGAAAAAAGGAAAGCATGGAGAATATCTAACATGACCAAGGCCATCTCACATGTAGAGATGGAGGTGTAGCAAGAACATCAACAAACTATCCCTAGGGTTATAAGAGCAGTGGAATCCCCCAAGGATGTGAATACATGAAATTACTCTCAATAAATCACAAGGGCATGGGATCATCCCAGAAAATGAGATCCTTGAGAAGATTACTATTTGTACATAATGATCTTATTTTTTTTATTCAAGAAACAATGATATTGGAGAATGCATACAAGATGACAACTACGAATATGTTACCGAATTGGACCTTTGAATGTGTAATCCCAGATGAGCTCTTAGGAGGAGTTGTCACAACATGGAAATACAATTTTCACTTGGTAAGAAGTGCAAAGCAACACATTGTTTACATGTCACTTTTTTTAAGGTGAATTGAACATGAATATTGATCTACTCAACATATATGGTCTCCATCAGGATCGACAACCATTTTGGAAGGACATTATGGGCAGAGGTTTATTGGAATTCTCTTCACTCATACTTGGAGCAAAGATGAATTTAATTTTGAATAGTGCACAAAAATGGGGCCCAAATGCTAGGAAGGACCCTTTATAGGATTTTTTCATGGAGATGTTTGAGAAAGCAAAGATGGTTGATATTGAACCGGTCACACTTACAACTACCTGGACAAACAAGAGATGCAAAAATAAGTTTATTAGAAAGTGGTTAGGCCATTTCATAATCAATGAATATTTCCTTGACTCCTTTCAATGTTTCATATATGGGGTTGAAGAAGGCCCTACTGGGACCTTCTCCACCTTTGAAGTTCAACCCACATTGGCTCACTCATATGGAGTAAGTACAAAATATCACAAAATCCTCATGACATATATAATGGGACTAGGGAGACCCGTTAACTGAACTACAAATAAACCCAATTATAGTTAAGAGAATTTTAAAGGAATGGAGAGCATAAACTTTTGGAAACTATGAGCATTGATTGAATTAGGTTGAAGGAAAGATCTCAAACATGCATGAGCAAGCATGCACAAATTCCTTGAATATGGAAATGTTGGAGGAATTGTCAGAACTTGGAGAAGAAAGGAACACCCTATTGGCATGCGGGGAAGAATGTTTGCATATGAAGAATCGTGTAATTTGGATTTAGGGGGCAACAAGAACACTGCATTTTCTAAAAACAAGTGGTTGTGTGAAGAGAATATGATTCAATGTGGAGAATATTGGATCATTGGGATAATATTTGTGAAAATTTTGATTCTAATAGCAAAGAAGGGGTGATACACTACAAAAAAATGTAAACCCAATTCCTACAGGAAACCCTAAGAAGTATGCTTTATATCGGGTTGTCTTTCCCCAACTAGATAATTGAGCAAGATAACAAGAATTTGATGGCATTGATACATGAACAAGAACTCAAGCAAGAAGTCCCAAAAATCCAAGCAAACAAATCCTTGGACTAAAAAAACTCTCTATTGGTTTTTTGGGGGGATTTTGGGGGGTCATAAATAAATATCTACTCTTGATTGTCTAATAATTAAGGAAGGAAGGATAGATTCATCAAGCCTTCAATTCCACATTCAAGTTAACAATCTCCAAGGTAACAAATCCCACCATCTTTGATCATTTTCATCCCACTTCACTGTGTAATAATATATATATATATATGAGTTATTATAGGAGTTAATTGTTTCATACAATAGTCCTTGCATATGTATAAATATTTGTCTTGATAATGAGAATGTTTGAGATAGTGTGTGGTACTGTTGAATATTTGTGTTGATCCATTAATGTTGGTTTATATTTATTCATTTGTTCCAAGACGTCTTGTATGTTATCACATGTCTACTAAAGTGAATTTTTTCAATGTCTGTGTGCCATTGTCCATGTCTCCTTTCTGAAATTGATTAATAAGTCATTTACCATCTCTTCTTGTTCCCCACATAGTTTTCCCTTTATTGGTCCTTTGCACCCGCATATTTTTGGCATATCCCATGTTGGGATTTTCCCTTTTATGGCTAACCATGCATGAAAAATAGTTTTTGGGAGGGGCGACAATTTCCATGGCTTTATCCGTTTCCAATTGTTGTAGGAAAATCCCCTTGTGGATAGGTGAATATCCTCTTAGATTCTAGACCCCTATACCAAGACAGAAAAGTGAAAATGGACACTAATGTCCCTTTTAATCTAATTAAATAATCATAAAGAGAAGGAGAAGGAAAAAAATGTGATGCACCTTATTCCGGTGTTTTTCCTCACTACTCCAATTTGAGCTTGATCTCCAAGCTCTTGGGCACCGTTTGACACCTGCAAAGCAATGGACAGCAAGAAGACAAAGAATTCCTACTCTACTCTATGAGATTAGTCTAATCATATCCATCTATAATAGACAAATATGCGTAAAGATACACGAATTAGAATGAAATAGACCAAACAATATATTAATGATAACTCTTAAAGAAATACTTATAGAACAAATCCAGCCCTTGCAAAAAAATCCCAAAATCATAGGTTTTATATCCTAAATGTTTCTCCCAAGACCATAGGTTCGATACCTCAAATCTACAGCATCATCCTCTCCATGGAAATCCATCATTATATAGAAGTTGGAGGCTTAACCACCATGGAGAGGATCACTCATAAGATCCACTAAAAAGGGATCTGAAAGATATTTAGGGAGAAAATATATCTTAAGGATTTTAGGGAGGAAATATCTCTCAAGGATTTTAAGGAAAAAATATTTCAGCCATCCATGAGATCCTCCACCTTCCCTAAAAAATAGAAAACCAAATGTGAGGTGGATTCTCACACTTAATTAATTTATTTTTTATGAATATTAATAATAAATCATGTGCACTTGGTATTTTGGTCTTCATGTAATATATCCCTCCTCCACATTGACTAGGGATTGTGACATAGGTTATTCCATGGTGTCAAGGTGTATGATACACTTATATGACACTTACGACACTTAGGGTGAGGTACCTGGGTGTGCAAATTTCATGTGTAAGAGAATTCCCCCTAAAGTGTGAGGTCAGAAGAGAGAATGATGGACGAAACACTTTACAAATCTTTAATGCAAGGGTGTGAAGTTGGAGAACCTGGAAGAAGTTGTAAACAACCATCAAACAATATTAAAAAATGTTTCATTACTGAGGCAGACATACCTATGCTTGGAATACAAGATGACTCAAAGCACGACCGCCGACCAATACACTGTAGATCCATGAAAAATATTGACTAAGGATATGGCCTCCAAAGATACAATGTGGATCCATACCTCCATGACATGAACTGATCGTAGCCACGGACCAATACAATGTGGATATATGTGACATTCTATACATAAACATGCTAAAATGATCTCCTTCGTAGCCTGGGAAAAGCAGTTTAATAGAGTGAATGCTCAACCCAGGGTCTTCGTCCCAATCCCAATGTTGTATGAATCTAACCATGTGAATAGATGTTTTGATGTCGAACATGGTAGAAACCACTTGATTAACAGTCATTGAGGTGAACCATTAACAAGTGCGATGGGTGGCAATGAAAGCCTACTCAAATTCGTTGAGGCGGTCTTTCAGTCTAGCATTTTCCACTTCAAATCCTCCAATGGAATCATGAAGAGCATCACTGGTTACTTGGTGAAATAGGGATATTTGGGATGGTCGCATTTCCCTAAATTTAATCTATGTGAGAGATTTGTCTTTCCTGTTTGTTACATCTCTTTTTTCAATGACCATATTTTTAGATTGGTTGTCAAAAACAACACTCTGGAATACGAAGGATTCATCTTCGTCAAAAATTTCGGTCTCAGCTATTTCCATTGTGGACGACCCAATTTTGTGCATGTGCTCGGTTTCAATTTCAAGTTGCACCTATTCACTTTCAATTTCGGGTTCGTCGGTCTACCCTGCATTGTTTTTTCTCTTCTTTGTTAGTGGAATTTTGTGAGAACTATCAATTTTAATGTGAGGGTTCTTATCTCCTCCTCCATTTGAAGATTTATGGGTTTCTTTCTTACTAGGGTGGGTCGTTGAAGCGATGCTCTGTGATGTCGTGCTCTTGGGAGTGTTGGTGGGGGACTGGGCACTCATCTCACCATATACTTTTCCCTRTTTTTTGTACAATTCAGTCGCGCTTTGCAATGTCTCTGTGTTGCAATCGCCAGAAGCAGGATTTTTGTCGTCATTGTCCCTGTCTTCGGTCAGGTGTCTATGGATAAAAGAGATGTTAAATCCAACTGCCAGTAAATGTTATCAAAAAATCCCATTAGAGTCGAACCATTTTATCCTTTCAGCATATGTTAGGTTAAATTTCTTGAAATGGCTGGAAAATTCGTCAATATTGTTGACGTTTATGCACACGAAGTCTCCGGCTTTCCAAGGCAAAGGAATGAATTGTTTTTTTTTCTTGTCATGGAAAAAATGCAACCAATGGTTGTATTGTCTTGCTATTTCTGCAACAAACATATTTTCCTTCATGTGGCATGGAAGGAAATCATGATTTTCCTTAGAGCCAAAGACCATGAGTACATTGTGATTTTCCTTTTGTTCAAGTGTGCCCTTCTTATTCAAAAACTTGGTTGTCTGGCCAGACATCCATGGAGAATCCTTCCCTAACAATAAATCTTTGAAAAATGATACAAATCCATTAAAAACTTCATAAAAACAATGGGAAGCCTTGTGCCTCCACAAGGCATGGTACTAGAATGTTACTGGGTCGAATCCACAGTTTATTTTATTGGATAGAGAAAGTTTTGGAAACGAACAGCAATGCACTATTGCGAAAATCAAGTAGGATGACATATAAAATTTATTTGATTCTTTGAATTGTGACAACTGGGAACAGATCTCAATGGAAATTAGCTTCCCCCAATCGAAAATGAATTGTTCCTTGACTGTGAAGTACAAAATATAAATAATTATATGGGAAATGCTTGTCATGGATGCCTGTCCTGTTATTCTTGTAAACATCCAAGCAATTTCCCGGAATGGATTTATAAATCAACTTACCTGCAACTTTGTGATATCTTCAGAAACTATTGTCGGGTCTTCGAGGAACTCAGCTGAGATGTCCAACCAGTTATCATGTTTTTCTAGGAATTACTTGCAGTCTTGTCCTCTGAACGTCAATGTTGGCTCTGACAATTTTAACATCTTGCGGAAGACCTGAGGTGACAAATAAACAAGAGAATGGTTGCACAGTGGAATAATTCTTTGGCTTGGAATATATTTTTCGACGCACCAAGAGAGCACCTCCTTACAGTCAAAAACCTCAGGGACGCAGCCTACATGATCGATTCCAGAGGTCCAAATCACTTCGTTCTGGGCGGAATGGGATGAATAGTAAAAGTATGCCCTGGACCACTGGAAGTTCTGGTCCTAATGTCCAAAGATATTTACTGTATCTCCACAAAATTGTTGTTGACCTACTTCCATAAGTCTACAAGAAGGTTTGTTTGCTCCAGACGATGAATGAAATGAAAATTTGGAAGGGATAACATAGCCCTGCATAAATCTTGGTCCAATGCGTGTGAATGGGAGATCTCCTCGAGACTTTCGTTCATTAATGAAAATTTGGACAGTTGTTGCATCATGTGTTGTTAACATTAAACACTAGTAATTGCATACATACAAATGTGAACATGGCGGATACAACAATGAGCGATTAAGCATTGTAGATTTCTTGAGCGGGCCAACACGATGACACATGTTTGATATGAACAATCAGAAGGGGCAATATAACTCTCTGCATATCTTGGTTTAATGCGTAATAATGGGAGATCTCCTCGAACATTTCTTTCATTAATGACAATGTTGACGGTTCCTACATCGACAGTTGTTACCATGAAAGGTTTCTAACTGCATATTAAGAAAGTATGGAGGTCGCGGGTACGGGAAAAATCAGCTTCAAAATAGGGTTACAAGGTACAACCATTGGAGGTGAGGGCGTGAGGGTCAAATTGTATGTCTCGGAACATTTTGAGTGCAATACACGTAACACCGAAGGGGGTATGATAGGACAGTCCAGAGGAAAATTTGTATATCACTAGTAAGAGCATAACTAATGTATATCACGAAGGACAGGAAGTTAGTGGGGATGGAAGGCAGCAACAGATACTTTGAAACATTTGTGATCTATGGTAGAGTGAAGCTTGTGAGTTCGAGGAGTCCGCAGTGGAATTGTAGATCACAGAAGTTTTGAGTGCACGATGTATAGCACAGAACAAGAAGCAGCAAAGTTCGAAAGCTCCAACCCGACAATCGCGGCCATAAAATTGGCTAAGTATGGAAAGGAACAGCGGTCGATCGGATTCGTCATGTGAGGATATAGATGGAGATGAATATATGTCATCCCGCCAACACTGTAACCTGCGATCATAGAAATGTGACTAAGTATATAACCACAAAGCGATAATACATTGGAAGAAGAAAAAGGAAAAATGACTAAGGAGTCCATGGTGGAATCATAAATCACAGAAATTTTGAGTGAAATATGTATATCATGGAACAAGAAGCAGCAGAGTTCGAAAGCGCCAACCCGACAACCGCGGCCATAAAATTGGCTAAATATGGAAAGGAACAGCGGTCGGTTGGATTCGTCATGTGAGGATATAGATGGAGATGAAGATATGTCAGCCTTCCAATGCTTGAACCCGCAATCATAGAAAAGCGACTAAGTATATAACCACAAAGCGATAATACATGGGAAGAAGAAAAGGGGAAAAGGACTAAGGAGTCTATGGTGGAATTGTAAATCACAAAAATTTTGAGTGAAATATGTATATCATGGAACAAGAAGCAGCAGAGTTCGAATGCGCCATCCCAAAATAGTGACTAAGAATTGGAGATTTTGTGAACCCATCAACACGAAGATCTAAAATAGCCTGACAAGGTCTCCCTAGAAGACGTGAGGCCCCAATGGTCAAATTGTATCGTTTAGAACATTTGAATGCATAATCTGTAACATGGAATAGGAGACGATGTCAAAACCCGGTAGTCAATTTGTATATTGTGGAGGGTCGAATGCCAACTATTTTGTATCAGTGTGTGCAGTTGTCACTAGTAAGAGCATAACCAATGTCTATTAGGAAGGACAAGAAGTTAGTGGAGATGGAAGGCAGCGACAGATACTTTGAAACATTTGTGAACCGTGGTAGAGTGAAGCTTGCAAGTTCGAGGAGTCTGCAGTGGAATTGTAGATCACGGAAGTTTTGAGTGCAAGATGTATATCACAAAACACGAAGCAGCAGAGTTCAAAACCGCCAACCCGACAACAGTGGCCATAAAATTAGCTAAGTATGGAAAGAAATAGCGATCGGTCGGATTCGTCATGTGATTATATAGATGGATATAAAGATATGTCATCCTTCCAACCCTAGAACCCGCGATCATAGAAAGGCAACTAAGTATATAACCAAAAAGTCATAATACACGAGAAAAAGAAAAGGGAAAAAGGACTAAGGAGTCTGCGGTGGAATTGTAGATCATGGAAATTTTGAGTACAAGATGTGAACCCGGTAGTCAATTTGTATATTATAGAGGGCCAGATGCCAATTGTTTCATACCATTGTGTTCAGTTGTCACTAGTAAGAGCACAACCAATGTATATTAGGAACAACAGGAAGTTAGTGGGGATGGAAGGTAGCGACAGATACTTTGAAATATTTTTGAACCGTGGTAAAATGAAGCTTGCGAGTTCGAGGAGTCTGTGGTGGAATTGTATATGAAGAAAGTTTTGAGTTCAACATGTATATCACGGAACAAGAAGAAGCAGAGTTTGAAAGCTCCAACAGCGATCGGTCGGATTCATCATGCGAGGATATAGATGGAAATGAAGATATGTCAGCCCACCAATGCTGGAACCCGCAATCATAGAAAGGAGACTAATTATATAACCAAAAGGCAATAACATACGGGAAGAAGAAAAGGGAAAAAGGGCTAAGTGTGAGGTGTAATTGTAGAGAACGAAAATTTCGAGTGCAAGATGTATATTACGGAACAAGAACCAGCAGAGTTCGAAAGCGCCAACTCGAAACAGTATCCAAGAATTGGACATTTCGTGAACCCAGCAATAGGAGGATCCAAAACAGGCTGACAAGGTCTCTCCAGAAGACACAAGGCCTCATCGTTCAAATTGTATCGCTTGGAACATTTGAATGCATAATCTGTAACAGGAAAGAGCGGACAATGTCGGAATCTGGTAGTCAATTTGTATATTGCGGAAGGTGTGATGCCAATTGTTTCGTACCAGTGTGTCTAGTTGTCACTAGTAAGAGATAATTTAGTATTGAAAATAATGTTTTTATATGTTGTTAGATAGTTGATAGGGATTACCATCCGTAAACATTGGCAATCTTGACCCCGGTAGCCCTGGA
The DNA here is from genome assembly GCA_032191745.1 of Picea mariana. Lineage (NCBI taxonomy): Eukaryota > Viridiplantae > Streptophyta > Pinopsida > Pinales > Pinaceae > Picea > Picea mariana. The sequence continues at coordinate 260,890 of JASDQU010101893.1, forward strand.
CTTCGTCTTTCAATTTGTATATCGCGGAACAACGAGCACTGTTTGGAGGACACAGAAAAATAGAAGTGCAATGTTGAGCCATCCTGCCCGTAGGTCTGCTTGTCAATTTGTATATTGCAAAATTTTGGGTGCTACTTGTAGGGCACGAAACAATGGAGGCCCAATTTTGAGCCCGCCCGCCCGAGAACCCATGATCCAAAAATTGGCTAGGTATGGAATGCGGAATCCATACATTCTCTATAAAATCTCATGTCCATACTTTATAGTCCAATAATAGACAGGAAGAAAAAAATGGAAAAAGGATGAAGCTATCCGCGGTGGAATTGTAGATCACGGAAATTTTGAGTGGAAGATATATATGAAGGAACAAGAAGCATCAGAGTTCGAAAGTGCCAACCCAGCAACCGCGGGCATAAAATTGACTAAGTATGAAAAGGAACAGTGGTCGGTCGGATTTGTCATGTGAGGATATAGATGGAGATGAAGATATGTCAACACGCCAACATTGGAACCCACGATCATAGAAAGAAGACTAAGTATATAACTAAAAAGCGATAATACATGGGAAGAAAACAAGGGAAAAAGGACTAAGTATCTCACAAAAGAACATCTATTGTTCGCTTATTAATGCAAATCCTTTCGAACCCCTGGTGAGTTCTCACTAGTAAAGGCATAAATTGTAGATCACAAAATTTCTTTGGGTGCAAGATGTATATGAAGGAACAGGGGACATCGGTGTTGGATACCACAAACTCAGGACTCATTGATCACATAATAGGCTAAGGATTGAAAGGGACCGCGGTCGGTCGGGCTGGTGGTGTGAATATACAGATAAAGAGTTGCCAATTTGTGAATCCATGAGGTCGTGATCATATAGTTGTGACTAAATATAGAAACACAAAGGGATAATAGAGCGGGGGGAAAGAGGAGAATTAAGATTTTTTATACATTGTTGCGGACAAATTGTATATTGTGGAACTCTAGGTGTTGTTTGCAACTCACAGAAAATTCGAAATACAATTTTGAGGCCGTTAATTCGGAAACCCGCAATCGAAAAAGTGTGCAAGTACGGAACATGGAAACACTGGTTGGGACTTGATTTCGCTAAGAAAGATATTCTTTGCATGTTTCTAGACAAGTTCTGTAGGGATGGTTAGTTGTCCTGACTTTTTCTTATTAATGATGATTTTTTTACGCTTGTTGCATGATGTCGTTCTAGTATTAAATATTTGGTGTTGCATGTCTGGAAATAAGTATGAGGATGGGAAGAATAGGAAAGAGTAACTAGGTGATGCAGGAGCATCGTTGGCAAGCGCATAGAAGCAGGTCCACCCAGCACGTGAGAATTCTTCCAGAATCTCAATGCTGGCAGCCATAGTAGATTTTCGAGGCACGACTGAACTCAGCGCCGGAATAATATTTCGAGGCAGGCTTGACTGATTCCACTCCAGCTCTGTAATGCGACTGGTCTAGATAGTCGTTAGGTTAAGTTTAGAGCATATAGGTAGCCAGGAAAAAATCTAAGATCCCTCTAAGTTAAATAGAGGTTTTGTATGCCCAGATGGGGTTAGTTGCAATACAGAGGAAAAGTAGTCGTAAGAGAACTACTAGTTAGTAGGAGATTTCAGTTTTCAGTTGTTGAAAATTGAATGTATTTTGTAGACATTTTGGCACTTGTGAATATAATAGAGGAAAAAATGATCCAAATGCATGTTGTGTGAACAGTGTTTGCAATTTTCCCATCATTATGTTTTATGAACAAGTGAATGAATCTCAATAGGAGAGAATGGAACTGTGAATGTTAGTTTTTCATTTTCAATTGTTTCTCTTCGTTTGAAGCTTTGCAAGGTGTGCATCGAGCCAGAGGAGAACGCTAGGAGATCGAGAGGAATTTCTCTGTAAGAAATCCCTTTGATCTGAGTTATCGAAATCTCTTAGACGCAAGGAATGCGTGAGAAATCAAAGTTTGTACAAGACAAAGCTCAGAAGGAATAACACTGCAGGTTGTAAATGTGTTGACCTGCACAAAATAGATCTAGCTAAACAATGATACACACATTTGCAGAGAGAATTGGAGAAGGAAGAAGAAGGAGAGAAAGAATGGAAAGAATTCTCATTAACCGTTATGAATAATGAATAATTTACACATGATATACTCTGTATAACTCAATGAGTTCGACTTGGGGTGAACCAAGTCACCATAATGGTGGTCTAGAGTGATCTGGACACACACCCGCAGTTACAGGAGTGAACTTCCACCTATTCTAGTCTCTCAGGCAGTTACGGGAGTGAACTGCCACCTAGTTGAGTTAACTAGTCAACTAGTCTTCAGTTAACTAACTGAACAGAAAGTATTGAGGAGTTAACTTAAGGAATCAAGGCTAATGCGCCACTTTGGTGATGATACCAAGGTAAGGTCGAATTATCATGTTGATGATACCAAGGTAAGGTTGAATTATCATGGTGATGATCCCAATGTTGCATGGTGATGATCCCAATGCAACATCTACACTCAACTCAACTAGTCAAACTGAAGTGTGAGCTGAAAGAAAATATTCTCCAGGTGGAAAATTCTCTCCTAAAATATAGGAGACTAAATAATGACTAATAAACAAATAAAGACCGTATGAAAAAGAAATCCTAGGTGTGTGTGAAGTAACTCCAACATAGGTAAGTGTTAGCGAGATCCAGAATCCCATTTCCCAGGAGGAGCGAAGGACGAAACCTTCGGAGATTTACAAATCTTCTAAATCTGAAAGATCATAGCTCAAGAGAGTTGGTGCCAAGATATTTGGCCAGGATTAGTTGAGGACCTGAACAGACGGTGGAGAGCCTTCGAGGAGGAAGTGTCGATAGCCGTAAGCCGTTGGACCAAGTGAAGTCATGTGGAGGATAATAGTGAGATTTATTCAACTCTCAAATCTCGGGAGGGATAGGAGTCATCAATCCAAGGAATATTTGGACCGTTAGTCCATTTCATGATAGCGGGTATCACGAGTTGGGAGGACAGAGGTCCTTGACTTCTAAAACCCCAAAACATGAAATCACGACTCGGGAAGACGAGATCTCGACCGTCAAATCGTGGGAAAATCAGGACCGTCAGATTGGGGCTCTGAAATATCGACATTTCGGCGATCGGAGGAATGAGTGAGCGAACTTCGTGAAGCATGAAGTCGCAAAACGTGAAACGCTGACTTGATCGTAGTCGTCGGTCAAGGGAAGATCTGGACCGTAGATCCCAGACCATCATGATTTCAGCTTTTGGGACTTGGAGGAGTCAGACGCCTTGCATCGCAAAGTCCCAACGTTGCAAATCGTGACGCATCTTTGTGATAAAGTCAGTGGTCATGAGTGTGTGGTCACATGAGCAGAGGAAGGGGAGGAGATAACCTACGTTAGCCCTCATCAGGGTTTCGGGACTTGGAGGATTCGAGGAGTTGTTTCACCGGAAACCCCGAAGTCGTGAAACGCGATGTGCCTTTTGAGCTAAGCCCGTGGTTGTGCCTACGGTCATGTGGAGTGGAGGCTCGCGCCTAGTGTTGGTTTGCGCAAGAAAAACACAAACAAGGACCTGTGGATTTAGTGTTAAAGGTTCCAATTCGGAACCGGGAGACCCATTTCGGCTCTTGAGTCAAAGATCATGATCGGGAGGTCGCGCAACCCTTAGGAGAGATAGGGAGTCTGCATCATGTAGTATCAGAGCTTAAATTCTTCATCTGTAGATTTCAAGTGAACGAAAAAGACAAAAGGAGGAGACCGAGAACTCAAAGTTGTACTTTGTGTGTGACAGACAGTCAACAAAATGACGCTAAGGAGACGAGGAGAGGCACCTTTAGCCAACCGTGTTGTAGAGAGGGAGATGTGAGAACTTCGTGAAAGATTGGAGACAATGGAAGCAGCGCAGAAAAGAGCACCTAATGTTGGAGATGTCAGTGATGTAGAAAGTGAAGAGGTTGAGGTTGAGGAAGTTGTAGGAGAGGATGTTTTCGAAGAAGGTTGGTTGAGAGCAGTTGTTAGATTGGGAGGGAGAACTAATATAGAGGTCCCCATTTACGAAGGAAATCTAGATGCTAAAGAAATGTTGGACTGGATAAGATCCATGGACAAGCATTTCGACTATGAGGATGTTGGTGAAGAAAAGAAGGTGAAACAGATAGTCCCTAGGTTAAAAGGGCATGCAGCACTGTGGTGGGACAAACTGTAGGCTGAGAGGAGAAGTAAAGGAAAATAGAGGATAAAGAGTTGGGACAGAATGGTAGCCAAGTTGAAGGCTAAGTTCATACCCAAGGACTATCAGATCAATCTATTTAGGAAGTTACATAACCTGAGATAGAAGGGGATGACCGTTAAGGAGTACACCGAGGAGTTATATAGGCTGAACATCAGAACTGGAAAAAGAGAGAGAGATGAAGAGAAAGTTGCCAGGTATATAAATGGCCTAAGATATGAAATCCAGGATGAGCTCAACATGATGTCAGTGAGGATGGTGGAGGATGCTTATCAGTATGCACTGAAAGCAGAGAAGAAGTTGGCCAGAAAACAAAGCCAGCGAGGAAGGGGTAAAATCCCAGCCCCGAACAAAGGTAAGGGATTTACTCATGATAGAACACATCAGTCTAAGGATGAGGCTGAGAAACCACACAATCACTCGAAATGAGGAGGAAGTTCTCGAGGAAGGCAGGATGGTGGAAGAAACTCTTCTATAGGAAGAGGCAGAGGAGGAATAAGGTGTTATGCCTGTGGAAAGACAGGACACATGTCTTGGGAATGCCTCGAAAAGAAGAAATAAGGAGGAGGAGAAGCTCACATTTCAAAAGCACAGAGAAGAGATGTTGAAGCAGAAGGATCAGAGGATGGAGCATCCCTGATGTTGAGAAAATTTCTCTTAAAACCAGAGGCAGAAATTGAAAAGCCAGTGCAGAGAAATAGTGTCTTCAGGACAGCTTGCAAGACTAAGGACAAAGTATGCAAGGTGATCATTGACAGTGGGAGCACTAAAAACCTAGTATCCATAGAGATGGTGGAGAAGTTGGAGCTGAAGACAACTGTAGACCAAAATCCATACAAAGTCTCATGGTTGCAAAAAGGACACCAGGTAATGATTACTAAACAATGCCTGGTTGAAATTAAGATATGAGGTTATAAAGATGAAATCCTATGTGATGTAATTCCCATGGACGTATGCCATATTCTGTTGGGAAGACCATGGTAGTTTGACATAAATTTCATTCATGATGGGAGGAAAAATACATATACATTGGAGAAAAATGGTAGAACACATATGTTGCTGCCAATAGAGGAGAAGAAAGTGAAAGGAGAAGCCAACACCAGCATACTTCTCATGAGTGGAAAGGAACTCCTTAAAGAAGTCAAGGAAGAAGAGGAAATGCAATTTGTTGTGGTAAGGAAACCCAAATTTATCCTTACAAGTACATCAATGGATGATTTGCCTAAGGAAGTTCACGAACTATTGGATAATTTTGTCGATATAGTGGTGGATGAGCTGCCAAACTCATTGCCACCCATCAGGAGTATCAGTCATCATATCGACCTGATACAAGGAGAAAGTCTGTCGAACAAAGAAGCATACATTTTAACACCTCTAGATAATGAGGAGGTGAAGAACCAAGTCCAAGAGTTGATAGACAAGGGTTTGGTCAGAGAGAGCTTGATTCCATGTGCAGTACCAATTGTATTGAGTCCAAAAAAATATGGAGGATGGAGAATGTGCACAGACTCAAGAGCCATAAACAAAATCACCATCAGGTATAGATTTCCTTTACCGAAAATGGATGATTTAATGGATTGCTTAAGTGGAGCAAATTTCTTTTCTAACATAGATCTGAAAAGTGGATATCACCAGATCAGGATGAGAGAAGGTGATGAATGGAAAATAGCCTTTAAGACAAATGAAGGTCTGTATGAATGGTTTGTTATGCCATTTGTCTTAACAAATGCCCTGAGTACTTTTATGAGGCTGATGAATGAAATTCTGAAAGATTTAATTGGCAAATTTGTGGTTGTATATCTGGATGATATACTGATCTTTAGCAGGACTAAAGAGGAGAATTTGAGGAACCTAACATTAGTGATGAAGAGGCTACAACAGGAAAAGTTGTTGATAAATCTGAAGACGTCCTCTTTTATGAAGACAAAACTCATTTACTTGGGTTTCATGAACTCCTCAAATGAATTGAAGATGGATCCAGAGAAGGTGAAAGCAATTAGAGAATGGTTGTCACCAAGGAGCATGTTCGAGGTAAGGAGATTTCATGGATTAGCCAGTTTCTATAGGAAGTTCATCAGAGACTTCAGTGGAATTTGCGCGCCCATAATGGATACAGGAAGAAGCGGCACAAGTCTTTTAAATGGATAGAGGAAGCCGAGAGGAGCTTCAATATATTGAAGGAGAAAATCATAGAACGACCAATTTTGGTCTTGCCGAATTTTGAAAAGACGTTTCAAGTGAGATGTGATGCAAGTGGAGTTGCAATAGGAGTAGTTCTGAGTCAGGATAACAGACCTGTTGCATATTTCAGTGAGAAGATGAATGAGACCAAGAGAAAATACTCCACATATGACAAGGATTTTTATGCCATAATTCAAGCCTTGAAGAAATGGAGACACTACCTAGTCCCATAGGAATTTGTCTTGTATAGCGATAACCAAGCCTTACAATTCATAGCCATGAAGGAAAAATTGAATCAAAGGCATGAAAAATGGATTGAGTTTATGCAGAATTTTACTTTTTTCATAAAACATATTGTTGGGAATTATAACAAGGTTTTTGATACATTAAGCAAGAGATGTTTGATTCTACAGGAATTCCAGGTGAAGACCTTGGGGTTTCAACACCTTAAGGACATGTATTGTGATGATACAGATTTCAAGGAAGCATATGAAGCATGTGCAAATCCTATGCTAAGAGACAGAAGCCAGTGGACGGAGTACATGATTCAAGAGGGATTGTTGTTCAATGGGAATCAGTTGTGCATACCAAAATGCTCAATGAGGGATAACCTTTTGAAGGAGAATCATAGTGGAGGATTGGCTAGAAATTTCGGCCATGATAAAACATTTGCACATTTGAGTAGTTCATACTATTGGCCAGGTATGAGAACAGAAGTGATAAATTTTGTGAACAGATGTAGAATTTGCCAACATGCAAAAGGGAAAAGACAGAACACTGGATTGTATCAACCATTGCCAATACCAGAGAGACCTTGGGATGCAATAAGCATGGATTTTGTGTTGGGATTTCCAAGAACACAAAGGGGATTTCATTCCATATTTGTGGTGGTGGATAGGTTTTCAAAGATGGCACACTTTATCCCATGCCAGAAGACCAGTGACACAATGCATGTTGCAAATTTGTTTTTCAAGGAAGTCGTGAGACTTCACGGCCTACCCAGGAGCATTGTCTCGGACAGAGACACAAAATTTGTTGGTCACTTTTGGAGAACATTGTGGAAGAAGTTGGGGATAGATTTTTCCTTCATCTTATCTTATCATCCTCAGAAAGATAGGCAGACTGAGGTGGTAAACAGAAGTTTGGGAAATTTATTAAGGAGTCTAGTTACTGAGCATCATAACCAGTGGGATCAGATTCTACCACAAGAATAATTTGCATACAATGACTCACCAAATAGGAGCACTGGAAAGAGCCCATTCTAAATATTGTATGGAATTCAACCCAGGGGAGTGTCTGAGTTGAGAGACTTGGAGCAGGGTGAGATCAAGAGCGCTGGAGCAGAAAATTTTACTGCAGAGATGCAGAAACTCCATAGCCAGATCAAAGAAAAGTTGCAGAGTTCTAACAAAAAATACAAGCACAGATCCGATCAACATCGCAGGGAACTTCAATTTGAAGTAGGATATCAAGTTTTGGCACACCTCAGTAAGGAAAGGTTCCCTAGGGTAACGTATAACAAATTAAAAATGAAGAAGATAGACCATGTAATATCTTGAGGAAGTTTGTTGCAAACGCCTATGAGATTGAGCTGTCAGGTGATGTGGGCATATCGCCCATATTCAATGTTTCATCCCTGTACCCTTACAGGAAAGATGACACAAAGGGATCAGAAGATCAAGAAAAGATTCAGTGGGAGAAACAAATGCCTGTAGCAGAAAAACCACAGATGGAGAAAATTGTTGATCAGAGGATTGGCAAGAAAACCAGAAGAAAGACCTATTTTGAATATTTGGTCAAATGGAAGGGACACCCAATAGAAGATGCCAGTTGGGAAAATGAAGTTGTTATCCAGAACCAGGGAAAATCGGTACAAGAGCTCATGAGAAGGAGTCCATGAATTTTTTTTTTCAAGGGGAGTATTATGCAGGAGCATCGTTGGCAAGCACGTAGAAGCAGGACCACCCAGCATGTGAGAATTCTTCCAGAACCTCAACATTGGCAGCCACAACAGATTTTCAAGGCATGCCTGAACTCAGCGTCAGAATAATATTTCGAGGCACGCTTGAATGATTCCACTCCAAATCTGGAATGTGACTGGTCTAGATAGTCATTAGGTTAAGTTTAGAGTAGACAGGTAGCCAGGAAAAACCCTAAGATCCCTCTGAGTTAAATAGAGGTTTTGTATGCCCAAATGAGATTAGCTGCAATACAGAGGAAAAGTAGTCATAAGAGAACTGCGAGTTAGTAGGAGATTTCAGTTTTCAGTTGTTGAAAATTGAATGTATTTTGTAGCCATTTTGGCACTTGTGAATATAATAGAGGAAACATTGATCCAAATGCATGGTGTGTGAACAGTGTTTGCAATTTTCTCGTCATTTTGTTTTATGAACAAGTGAATGAATCTCAATAGGAGAGAATGGAACTATGAATGTTAGTTTTTCAGTTTCAATTGTTTCTCTTTGTTTTAAGCTCTGCAAGGTGTGCATCAAGCCAGAGGAGAACGCCAGGAGATCGGGAGGAATTTCTCTATAAGAAATCTCTTTGATGTGAGTTATCGAAATATCTTAGACGCAAGGAGTGCGTGGGAAATCAAATTCTGTACAATACAAATCTCAGAAGGAATAACACTTCAGGTAAGTGTTAGCAAGATCCAGGAATCCCATTTCCCAGGAGGAGCGAAGGACAAAACCTTCAGAGATTTAGAAAATATTATAAGTCTGAAAGATCAAAGCTCAGGAGAGTTGGTGCCAAGATATTTGGCCAGGACTAGTTGAGGACCTGAACAGACGATGGAGAGCCTTCGAGGAGGAAGTGTCGATAGCCGTAAGCCATTGGACCAAGTGAATCCGTGTGGAGGATAACGGCGAGAGTTATTCAACTCTCAAATCTCAAGAGGGATAGGAGTCGTCGATCCAAGGGAGATCTGGATCGTTAGTCCATTTCATGATAGCGGGTATCGCGAGTTGGGAGGATAGAGGTCCTTGACTTCCAAAACCCTGAAACATGAAATCGCAACTCACGAAGATGAGATATGGGTCGTCAGATCGTGGGAAAATCAGGACCGTCAGATTGGGGCTCTGAAATATCGGCATTTCGGCGATCAGGGGAATGAGTGAGTGAACTTTGTGAATCACGAAGTCGCGAAACACGAAACTTCGACTTGATCGCAGTCGTTGGTCAAGGGAATATCTGGACCGTAGATCTCAGACCATCATGATTTCGGCTTTCGGGACTTGGAGGAGTCAAACGCCTTGCATCGCAAAGTCCCGATGTTGTGAATCGCGACGCGTATTTTTGATAAAGTCGGTGGTCACGAGTGTGTGGTCACATGATCAGAGGAAGGGGAGGAGCTAACCTTTGTTAGCCCTCATCGAGGTTTCAGGACTTGGAGGATTCGAGGAGTTGTTGCACCGAAAACCCCGAAGTCGCGAAATGAGATGTGCCTTTTGGGCTAAGCCTATGGTCGTGCCTACGGTCACGTGGAGTGGAGACTCGCACCTAGTGTTGGTTTGTGCGGGCAAAACATAGACAAGGACCTGTGGATTTAGTGTTAAAGGTTCCAATTCGGAAACCAGGAGACCCATTTCGGCTCATGTGTCAAAGATCCTGACTGGGAGGTCGCGCAGCCCTTAGGAAAGATAGGGGGTCTACATCACTAGGACTTGGATTTTTCGTGAACCCGCGAACGTGAGGATCCAAAATAGGGTCACAAGGTTTCCCCAAAGGACGCAAGGCCCCGATGGCCAAATTGTATAGTTCAGAACATTTGAATAATGTGTAACACAAAAGAGGGGACGATGTCGGAGTCCGGTACTCAATTTATATATGGCGAAGTAGCGGGCGCCAATTCTTTCGTACCAGTGTGTCCAGTTGTCACTAGTAAGAGCATAGTTAATGTATATCAGGAAGGACATGAAGTTGGTGGGGATGGAAGGCAGCGACAGGTACTTTGAACGAAGTTAATGTATACGAGGAACCCACGGTGGAATTGTAGATCACGGATTTTTTGAGTGCAATATGTATATAACGGAACAATAAACAGTCGAGTTTGTAAGCGCCAACTCGACAACCGCAACCATAAAATTGGCTAAGTATGGAAACGAACAGCAGTCGGTCAGATTCGTCATGTGAGAATATAGATGGAGATGAAGACATGTCAGCCCACCAACCCTAGAACTGGATATCATAGAAAGGCGACTAAGTATATATCTAGAAAGAAATAATGGGCGGGAAGAAGAAAAGGCGAGTTCACATGCGCCAACCCGTCAATCGCGGCCATAAAATTGACTAAGTATGGAAAGGAATAGCGGTCGGTCGGATTCATCATGTGAATATACAGATGGAGATGAATATATGTATGCCTGCCAACCCTACAACCGTCGATCATAGAAAGATGACTAAGTATAAAAACAAAAAGCAATAATGGATGGGAAAAAGAAAAGGGGAAAAGGGATACGTATCAGACAGTCGAACAACATTTTTTTTTTTCTGTTCATTAATTGCAATGCTTGTGAACCCCTGTTGGGTTCTCACTAGTAAAAGCATAAACTGCAGATAACTGAAGTTCTTTGTCTCCAACATGTATATGACAGAGCAGGGGACATAGGTGTTGGATACCATGAACCCAGGGCCTGGTGGCCAAATAATTGGCTAAGTATTGGCCAAGAGAAAGGTTTGATATCGATTTCAATAGTATTCATACTAATATGTATTAATGGACAAAGTTTTGATATGTATTTGAATAGTATTCATACTAATATATATTAACGGATTGTTTCTGTTTCAAATGCAAATGATCTCCCAATTTGCTGGATGCTCTTCGGTTCACAAATTTCATTGAAACCATGAAAGGTTTGACTGCAAGATGTATATAACGCAACAAGAAACATGAATTTGCATTGTGGTTTCAACGAGATAAAATCCTTATCATCTATTCATCTTGTATTCCTTGCAATGACATGAGAAAACGTCGACTTTCCATAAACATTAATATCTAAATTTAATTTAATTTAATCAAAAATTGTTGTAATTTAAGTAATTAAGGCAGCGTCAGTTGTTCCTTTATTAATGCCAAGCTTTTCGAACCCCTGGTGAGTTATCACTAGTTAAAGCATAAATTGCAAATCATGGAAGCTCTTTGGTTGCAAGATGTATATGACGAAACAGAGAACATAGTTCTTCAATACCGTAAACCCGGGACCCGGTGGCCAGATAATTGCCTAAGTTTTGCCCAAGAGGATTTTTTTATATTTATTCCAATAGTACTCATATTAGTATATATGTACGGATATTATCAAATAGAAGAAGCTGCAATATATGCAAGATATTGAACAGGAACATGGCGTCAACACTTGAGTTTCCTTGTTGTAAGTCATTAATCCATTCTATTTACGGGCCCCGAAGAATGAAAGCAGGACGAGTCCTCCAATTTATTTCTTTAAGTATAGGACCAGTGCCACATAAGTATGGCCTATCAAAAATTATTCTTCAATGTAAAATATAAGCAATGAACAGAGTAGCCTTTATTTAAATTGAAGTAGTGGGCAGCAGAAAGAAAATCTTGTCGTCCATGTTTAACGACACACAAGGAAAAAAGGTAGAAAATAAAATGAAAAGCAATACTAGATATTGGAAAACACTATTAAAAAAAAAACCGCAATTATTCTATATTCAAATAAGATGGGTTACAAAATACAGCTGAGATTATTTGCCACAATGATTATGATTTGGCCTGTAGCCGACCAATAAAAAATATGTACATTGATGAAACTTGTTAACAGTTTTCTTGATGATCAAATCATTTATTCGTAAAAAATGAGTTGAATATCAATTTCGGGTCTTGGACTTAATTGGTGCTACCAACTAGATCTATCCCAGTTTTTTTAATAGCTTGTATCTTCCAGATATGGCCTACTTGCATTGGCTGGTTATTCAACATTCCATTCTTTGTCAAGTATTAATTTCCCTCTGTCGTCGAAAACTTGGGTTTTAAGGTGTTTTCCTTGTAATGTTCCTGACCATTGACATCCGAGACAACTTAGAAATGCGATTCAGGCCCAATTCAAAGTCGAAGGAGTCATTTTATGTGACATCAGCTATGGGACAAGAAAAAAAATCAAGTATGTTGTGACTGTTATTCTCTCTGTATTCGATCATCTGTTTGGTTGAAAAGACTGTCTGTATGTTGAACTTCTTTGTTTTATTACAGTAAATTGGAAGGAACGTCCAACCCAGCTACAAAATGTTATTATGTTGAAGTACTTGACTTCTTTGGGTAGCACATGTCTGGAAAGTGTATCAAATGTTACAGAATGCATCAGCACGGGTCTGGCAAGTGTATCAAATGTTGCAGATCGCATCAAAATATATCTTTCATCATAGTAGTGGTAGATATGGCGGCCCACAGAAAGTTCTAGAATGTTCGAAGGTGATGCCAAATATGTGGAGTCTGTAACTACATCCAGAGGAAACCGAACAAACTTTCACAAAGAACATGTATTTTTGTCAAGTCAGTTACCACACCCAGAAGTAGCTCAGCAAACTTTGAAATAGAAACTTTCGTAGTGATAATATGTCATTTTATCCACACATACAGTTTATGTTACCCGCCTCTAGTTACATTCGCAAATGGAGTAATATTTTGCATCATTCACGAACATCACAGACCATTTTGCAAGCCACGGTAAGTGCGACGCCCCCGAGGAAGACAAATTCTTGTGCGATCTGCAAAACTCGATACACTTGCCAAATCTGTGTTGTTGGAAGAATCTATATACTTCAAAAAAGAAGTATTTTGCACGTGACCTGAAAATCCATTACAACTCCCAATAAGAAAAAAAAGAAGATCAACAAACAAATCTCCAAATAGGATTTTCAACCAACCAAAGCATCGAATACAGGGAGAACACCAACCAGAAGATATTTGTTCTTTTGTTTTCCTCCTCTCTGAGTTTATGTTGGATAACAAAGTTTTTTTTTTACTCAAAGCTCATGTCACATAAAACCAGTCTCTCTTCTTTCATTTGGGCCTCAATCGCATCTATAAGTTGTCTTACATGTCCATGACTAGGAACATTAGAATGAATGAACCCTAAAGCGCAACTCTTTGATGATAGAGAGAAATGGCAATAAGTATTTAAAAACAACTTTGGATGATCTTCCATAGATTTTTTGTTAATTCGTTTTAATGACAGATGTTCTCGATATTTTCGCTTATTAATGCCAATATTTTCGAATATGTACGCTGAATAGTGACTAATAGCACGTATTAACATTCTCATATCTGAGCAGATTCTCAAATCTGACATCTAATATATGCACAATATTAAAGAGGGACATGACGTCAAGGCCTCTGTGGGTGACACGTTCGTGGACTATGCTGAAGCCTTTAAGAAAACTAAAAGAGCCAAAAAAAAAAAATTGCAAATTCAAAATGGAGGCAAAAGAAATTACCATATCCCATAATATTCGCATGTCTATTCATTTTAATAGGAGATGTCCTTGAGCTTTCCACTTATTAAATCCAATATGTTTTGAACATGTCTGGTCGGTTGTGACTTTTGAAAGCATAATTAATGTCTATTGGGAAGGGCGGAAGGTAACGGGGATGGAGGGGAGTGACAAATGATTTAAACTTTTATGAACCTGGAAAGGCATCAACCCACCAAACTTTGAAAACTCGACTAATTATGGAAAGGTAGGTAGGATAGAAAAACTCATCGTAGGCAGAGGCACGGTTGCAAGTTCGAGGAGTGTGGGGTTGAATTGTAGAGCACGGAAGTTCTGGGTGCAAGATATATACACCGAAAACGAGTTGTCATAAATCGATAACACCTATCCGCAAAGCCGCGTCCATAAAAATGGCTAAGTATGCAACCGAACGACAGTCGGTCGGAATGACCACAGAAATGTAAGAAACTATAGAACCAGAAATGCAGTTTACAAGAGGAAAAAAAAAGGGAGAGAAAAACTAAATCGCTCACACAGAAAAACTTACTCTCATAACTATGAAATCATAGTAAGACATAAACCATGGAAAAAATGTCGCCAGCTATGAAATATAGTTTGAAGCCGACAAACTCTGGTTCAACGCGTAAGAGATGCAATTTACATCGACTACAATTTTTTTGTATGTTATTTTATCTTAATAATATTTTATGGAGAGTCCACTGCAAAACAATGTAACAAGAGATCCAACTGTGGATGCGGCAACCCAACATTGCAAACCCTAGGAAAACAAGAACAAACAGCAAATAACAACCCAGTTAAGAAGCACCAAAAGGCCCAACTGCAGCCGCAGGACCCCAACCCTGCAAAGTCGAATCAAACAACAATAAACAGCGTACAGCGAACAAAGAAGCAAGTAGCAACCAGCCCACCAGAAATGACGCAGTTCCAATCGCAGATGCAGAACCTCAAACCTATAAATTGCAACAAGACGAACAGGCAAACAAGAACAACAACAACAGGCAAATAAGAAATCAGTGGAGATGCAAAAAGCAAGCATGAACCAGTGAACCATCAATGTCGTTGAAGCATATAAATAAATAAATAAACGGAAGAAAATGTATTGTAACAAGCCTACTAAGTAAACATTCAACGTTGTCAAGCCTATTAGGTAAACATTTAAGTCTTTCAGAAATGCTCTGTAAACATTTAAGAAAAAAATGCAATGTGGCAGGTCTCTGACGTACCCAAAAAAAAATTATTATAATTTATGTAACAATAGTTTGAACACTAGAGAATATATTTGAAGGCCAAACTTTGGATATGCTAGCATATCAAACATTTCCATAAATTTAGGTAGAAAAAAATGCTAAGACAAACATTCGAACTAATGCTAGCATTAATCCACATTCAAGCAATACATACGAAAAATATATGATTCAAAAATATTGTACACGATAAAAAAGTATGGATATGTTAACATATCAAACATTGGGAATAGCGAAGCCAGCTATAAGACCTCCAACCTATTATCCAATCAAATCACTACATATATGGTACTTTTTAGTATATAAAAATCAATATTTATAGTTCCCTAGCTCCAACAATAGAGATTATGCAAATATTTGTGGTCAAAGGACAAATTAATATGAAGTCAACAAATTATCGATCGCTATAGTCCCTCTATGCCTATGGCAGGGACTAATAAGAGAGGGATTAATTATTTATAAGGTATATAAGGATATAAGAGTTAGAAGATGGGTTATAATGCATGTTAAGGAAATACACAAGGGTAAGTGGTGAAGTACCCCACAGTGCTATCCTAGTTAGTGAGGCGAGAGAGTTAGTAGTATACTTAGACGATCATACCAAGATTAGATGATTTAACCCTGACCTAAGACACTTACCCTAAAGAGAGTAACGTTTGTTTACAGACAAGTAAAAAAAAAACTTACGCCTAACCGTATGTTTACAAGTATAAGTTGAGCAAATGTGGAATGTCTTAAACTCTTCCCTAATGAGCATTTCGTTGATGCAGATTCAATCATTTAAAATGGTTAGGACTCAGGGAAATAGAGGTCGAGGGTCATCGTTGCAAGGACTACCTACGTCAATGTTTCCACCACCATCGCTTGAATTAGCTCTCATTTTGCGCTTTTTGGAGGCTATTAATGAAACATTAAAGGGACGTCGGTCAGCTGATGTTGAAGTGGAACCCCCGCCATCTGGAGTGGGTAACTCTGAAGTGACGAGGGACTTAGAGGGAGAGCCTCCACCAGGGCACATCACCAGAGAACTACAGAAGATCAAACTCTGAGAGTTTGCTAGGGGTCGTGCAAGTGAATGTGCGGAGGCATGGTTGGAAGGAATAACACGATGTTTCACCTTAAGAGACTATGCTTCCACATCAAAGGCAAAAATAGAGATGTTTCAGTTGAGGGATAGTGCCTTGAACTGGTGGGATAACCTAGAGAGGTAGTTGCACCTTACCCCAGACACCATCTCATGGGATATTTTTGAGGAAAGGTTCCGGAGGAAATATTTTCCAGCTTACTACGAGGAACAACAGGTGGGAGCATTTCATGCTCTAGTTCAGGGAAACATGACCTTGGAAGAGTATGAGATCAGGTTCATGGAGTTGGTAAAAATGTCTCATACATGGATATCGATCAACGACAGGCAGAACGTTTTTTGTACGAGTTAAATCCTAAGATAAGGGCCATGGTACGGATGTGGAAACCGTCGTTAGTAGCTGAAGCAGTTGAAAATGCACGTTATGTGAAGGAGCATATGAGCTTAAATGGAGGTATGAGATCAACCTTTCCACAACATCCTGGAATCGTGGGGAAAGCCCCTAGGACCTTCTCCAAGGAAGGAATCTCTAGGCCACCTCCTTGTGGAAATAGAGTCGCACTTAGAGAAGTTGCTACAGGTATTTCAATGGTGGTGAGTGCAACATCCCACTCATCACCAACGACGCAGGTAGGTCCACGGCCTTCTTAGGGAAAAACAAGTAGAGGCAGGGGATCCAAGGGAAGGAACTCATTTCACAAATCGTCATAGGGCGGTGAGTAGGTTCCACCTCGTGTTACTTGTTGGGGCTGTGCAGGACCCCATTACCAGCATGATTGCCCAGAGTCACAACCAATATTTTTGCATAGAGAAGGAAAGGCCCCGATGGGAAGAGCGAGTGGTAGCCACCAAATTTATGCAGCAATTAATAATCTCCAGGAAGAACATCAATCCACGGTGGTGGAGTCGTCGAGTATGCTAAATCATGTCAATGTTGAAATTTTGTTTGATTCTAGTGCTACATATAGTTTCATTTCTCCTTTTGCATTAGAAAAGTGTGGGTTGGTAGCCTACGAGCACGATGACTTTAAACAAGTCGAGATGGTTTCAGGAGAAAAACAAGCGGTAGGACCTAGCGTTGATAATTGTCTAGTAGACCTGAGAGTGTGTACTACTAGGTTGAAAGTGTACGCCACTGCTCTAGGGACGTATGACCTAATCATTGGAATGGATTGGTTAAAATCCCATCGAGCTATGGTAGATTGTTTAGCGAAAAGGGTGTTTTGTGTTGACGATGAAGGAAGGTCAATAGAGATCCACAATGTATGGAAGGTGTCTCTACGCTTTATCTTGACCATGAAGGTTAAATGTTGCATAAGGAAAGGTTGTCGATTGTATGTAGTGGAAGTAGTCAATGAAGAGAAAGGACCCTCCTTGGATCAGTATCCAATATTATCAAAGTTTAAGGATGTTTTTTCGAAAGAGTTGTCAAGGTTACCTCCTGAGAGGGAGCTTGATTTTACCATTGAGCTAAAACCTTGTGCGGGGCCAATTTCCAAGACTCTGTATAGGATGACAGCGCCTGAACATTTTGAGTTGTAGATGCAGTTGAAGGAACTACTCGACTTAGGGATAATAAGGCCTAGTGTTTCACCTTGGGGTGCACCAGTAATTTTTGTGAAGAAGAAGGATAGTTCCTTAAAACTGTGTATAGATTACAGGGACTTGAACCGTGCTACAGTGAAAAATAGGTACCCAATGCCACGGATAGATGATCTCTTTGATCAGATGAAAGGAGAAACGGTGTTCTCAAAAATTGATCTGTGATCAGGGTATCACCAGTTAAGGATTAAGGAATGTGATATTCTTAAAACGACATTTTGAACTCGGTTTGGGCATTACGAGTTCGTTGTAGTATCTTTCGGTTTGACCAATGCAGCAGCAGTATTCATGAGCCTCATGAATGGTGTATTATGAAAGTACTTAGACCGCTTTGTACAGGTCTTTCTGGATGATATCCTCATCTATTCCAAGAACGAAAGAGAACATGAGGAACACTTACGAGTGGTGTTGTCATGCCTTAGAGAGAACAAATTGTATGAAAATTTGTTGAAGTGTTTTTTCTTCCAGAAATAAATTCACTATCTAGGTCATATCATTTCCAGTGAAGGAATCTTTGTGGACCCATAAAAGGTAAAGGCCATTATCGAATGGTCGGTGCTGAAAAATTCTCATCAGGTAAGAAGTTTCATGGGGCTAGCGGGTTATTATCGAAGATTTGTGGAAGGGTTCTCTAAAATAGTGAAACATATCACCACTTTGCAGTGCAAGGGGGTCAAGTATGAATGGACAAAAGAATGTGATAGTGCATTCATCGAGCTTAAGAGGTTACTAACTAGTGCACCAATTCTACGAGTGTCGAATATGGAAAAAGACTTCACAATCTGCACGGATGCCTCGAAGCAAGGGTTGGGAGCCATGCTAATGCAGGATGGAGGAGTGATAGCATATGCGTCAAGAAATTTGAAGCAACATGAATAGCTTTACGATACTCATGATTTAGAGTTGGTAGTTGTAATGCTAGCTCTGAAACTTTGGAGAGACTATCTAGTTGGGCGAAACTTTGAGCCCAAAACAGACCATGAAAGCTTAAAGCATCTATTCACTCAAAGGGATCTCAATGTTAGGCAGAGGCGATGGAGTGAGTTTATGAGTGAGTACAATTTTGAAATTTCGTACATCAAGGGAAAAGAGAATGTGGTCGTGGATGCCTTGAGTAGGAGACCACGTGTCTTCTCCTTGGTACCCTTAAAAGTTAATCTTAGGGAGCATGTGTTGGAGCAACTTCTTGGGAATAGTTGGTATTTAAAGGTTACTTCAACCCTTCATAGTGGAAGGAAATTAGATCTAAAGTATGAAGGATATATCCTGGAAGTAGATTGTTAAGGTCCTAACCCGCACATAGGTAGATCAATGTATTAGGATGTAATAAAGGTCAATATTAATAAGGCCTTTCAATAAAATAGAATAAGGTGGATGTAAGAAGACCTAAGAGAAGCTTCCGCTTCTAGAAGGATATTCCTCTAGATGCTTCTCTTAATAGACATATTTAGTATAAATAAGGGTCGAGGGTATGAAAACCATAGCTTGGAGATTATTGTAACAGAGCGCTGCTCTATTGGAGGTTGCCCCCTCGAAGAGGCCTGTGAACATTGCTTTTGGAATCTAAGTGTTATTTCTATTGCAGTTCTTATATCATTTCCGTGTTATTGTGGAGATTATGCTGGATATTTTACTGTTATTCTGTCATTTCTAGCATTTTATTTATGTTCTGCATATATTGTATATCTGGTATCTTGCAAGTGGTATCAGAGCACTTTCCTTGACAGAAATTGTGGGTATTTTTTTTCAGGGTAGAGACGTATTCCGGCGTCTTTAAGCCACAGAGATCTGTCGTTACGCGCATAAACCCGCGGTTGAGGGATTCATACACGCAGGAAATACAAGTGGTTCTTAAGCACACATTTGTTGGCCACCCTTGTAACCCCTGTTGGTACCCCTTCGAGTGGTAGCGCATCAGACAGCACCTGTGTATGGATCGGCCTAGATTTCCTGAAGCCCTCTTTAGATAAACCTATCAGCCACCGGACTGCTATAGTGTCACCGAGAACAGCACTCGGGAAG
>JASDQU010101893.1:285793-321535 GCA_032191745.1 Picea mariana
AGGCGCTTGACCAAACACTTACAGTTCGAGAGGATATCCTTCGTACCCTTAAAGAGAACTTGGTCATGGCACAGAATAGAATGAAGCAGCAAGCAGATCAAGGTCGCTCCGAACGTCAATTTGCAGAAGGGGATCAGGTATTTCTGCGACTGCAACCATATAAGCAAACTTCCCTCAAGGCCGAGCAGTGTTAGAAGATCGCACCCAAATTTTATGGCCCTTACACAATTCTCAAGCGGGTGGGACAAGTCGCATCTCAGTTAGCTCTGCCCAGTCAGTCGAAGCTACATCCTGTTTTTCATGTTTCATGCTTGAAGAAGGTGATCGGAACCAGGTGCCAAATTCAAACCAACCTGCCCGAGTTAGCTGAAGAAGGATCCATTTGGCTACAACCAGAAGCAATTTTGGACCAGCGTGAGCGTCACCTGCATCAGCGAACCATCAAGGAAGTGCTAGTACAGTGGAAAGATATGACTCCAGCAGATGCCACTTGGGAACCAGCTACCATTTTATAGCAGTTTCCACATCTCAAGCCTTGAGGACAAGGCTGTTTTTAAGGGGGCGGACATGTTAAGGTCCTAACCCGCACATAGGTAGATCAATGTATTCGAATGTAATAAAAGTCAATATTAATAAAGCCTTTCAATAAAATAGAATAAGGCGGATGTAAGAAGACCTAATAGAAGCTTCCGCTTCTAGAAGGATCTTCCTATAGATGCTTCTCTTAATAGACATATTTAGTATAAATAAGGGTCGAGGGTATGAAAACCATAGCTTGGAGATTATTGTAACAGAGTGCTGCTCTATTGGAGGTTGCCCCCTCGAAGAGGCCTGTGAACATTGCTTTCGGAATCTAAGTGCTATTTCTATTGCAGTTCTTATATCATTTCCGTGTTATTGTGAAGATTATGCTGGATATTTTACTGTTATTCTGTCATTTCTAGCATTTTATTTCTGTTCTCCATATTTTGTATATCTGGTATCTTGCATAGATGGACTATTAAGATATCAAGGAAGGATGTACATCCCCGAAGGTGGGGATATTTGAAGCATCATACTCAAGGAAACCCATAGAGCACTTTATTGTGCACATCCGGTGTGAAGAAAATGTACGCAGACATAAAGAAATTTTTCTTCTGGGTAGGCATGAAGCGTGATGTAGTCTCTTTTGTCACCAAATTCCTAGAGTGTCAACAAGTGAAAGTTGACCACCACCACCCGACAGGTCTCCTACAACCACACGATGTTCCTATGTCCAAATGGGAAGTCATTTCTATGGATTTTGTTGTGGGATTGTCGCTCACATCGCATAGACACAATGTCATTCTTGTGATAGTTGATAAGTTGACCAAAAGTGCTCATTTTATTTCGGTTAGAGACACTTACGATGTCAGTGATGTGGCACGCGTGTTTATAGGTGAGGTCATCCGTTTGACCGGGTTACCCAAAAAGATCATTTCAGATAGGGACTCTTGATTCACTTCAAGGTTTTGGACAAGTTTGCAGTCAGCGTTGGGGACTCAGTTGAACTTAAGCATAGTTTATCATCCTGAAACAGATGGGAAAACTGAGAGATTAAATCAGGTTATGGAAGACATGCTTAGGATGTATGTTATGAATAATCAAACCCATTAGGAGAAGTACCTACCTTTGGTAGAGTTCGCCTACAATAACAATTTTCATAGCTCCATTGGAATGCCACCCTATGAAGCTCTGTATGGAAGGCCATGCAGGACACCGTTGAGTTGGGAAAGGTTAGAAGATCGAGTGACATTTGGGCCAGAATTGATTCAAGAGATGGAGGAACATGGGATTCAGATTAGACAGCGACTAAAAGAAGCACAAGATAGACAGAAAATTTATGTTGATGCACATAGAACTGACCGAAGTTATAAAGTGGGAGATCAAGTGTTCATTTGTATCATGCCTAATAAGAGTACCATTTGGTTCGGAAAGGGGACAAAGTTGTCGCCTCGATTTATAAGACTATTCAAAATCCAAGAGAAAATTGGAACCATTGCCTATCGTCTCGTAGTGCCACCCCACTTGCATAAAACTCATAATGTTTTTCATGTATATGTTCTACGTCATTATGTTGTTGACGAATCTCATAAACTGAATTGGAAGGAATTGCAGGTAACGGACACAGGAACCCTCACAGTAGAACCATTATGCATATTGGATCGTAGGGTCCGACAACTCAAGAACCGTCTAGTAGACCAAGTTAAGGTCCAGTGGGACAAGTATATCCCAGGATCTATTACTTGGGAGGATGTCAAGACCTTACGATGAGATCATCCCTCACTTTTTTTACCACCTCGGGAATATGTTTCTCGAAGGTTGGGTGTATGTAATGCCACCTTTTGACTTAGACAACTAGAATTACCTAAGGTCTAATCACCTTTATTTTCTATTCACTGTAAAACTATTAATGATACACTTGAACTTTTAAGACGTATGAACCTATGTGAATGTCAATTCTATGAATGTTTAACGTTATTTGAATGATGGTGGCTATTATGTAATCTATTCTGTGAATGTCAATTCTATGAGTGTTTAACGTTATTTGAATGATTATGGATGTTATGCAATCTATTATGTGAATGTCAATTCTATGAATGTTTAACGGTATTTGAATGATGATGGATATTATGCAATCCATTATGTGAATGTCAATTCTATGAATGTTCAACGTTATTTGAATTATGATGGATATTATGCAATCTATTTCTAGCTTGAAAATTCAGACATTTAAAGTTGTTGGTACGTGGATACCAAATTGAGATTATCGTTAAATACATTGACATGATGATAATGCATAAATACGTATGAGTTTGTGTTATAGACTAATCTGCAGGTCAATGGGCTATGAAATAGCCAAAGGATAACGATAATAAAAAGTTGATGTCGTGAATACCGACCAAGAAACAATATGGTACGAATCTTTGTATGTGAAATTATGTTGGTTTGAATGCATTGATATGATTTATGGACCAGTGCGGGGTTTTTTCAGGTGGTGAGACTACCTAAAACTGAATATACGATGACAAAATTCCCAACAACACAGTGCCATTGTATGTTCCATGGTGGGGTGTGAACCCTAGTCCTATTAGGAGGGGTGGAGGCATTTCCCATCGTGTATCCTTTGAAACCTGGAGTCATGGGAGGGGGGTGTTAGCTCACACTCCCCTAGACGTGTGATGATGACTGTCAGTTGCCTGCTGGGGAAGCTTGGTCAGGAGAGTTGACACTTCCACTTACGGGTTCTATTTAGAGTTAAGTCAATATAGTTGACGCTCCAAGATAGTCCAACAGAGCAAGGATAGGCATGGAAGATGAAAGTAAGTTAAGGAAGAAGGATGAATAGAAGTGGTTGAGAGTGTGTGGGATTTCCTTTTATAGTAGAATTTATTTTTTTCCCTCTTTTGAAAAAAAAATATGTATATATGTATATTTATAATTGATTAATTGAACTACAATTAATCAAATGAATGTTGTTTGTGCTAAAATATTATAATAAAGGGATTTTGCGAACATTTTAAATGGTTTACTATCTTTTATGAAATGAATGGTCTTGTTGATTGGATTGGACGCATACAAGAATTATTGTCAGTGTGATAATTATTGTCATTAATACATGTGTGAGTCTTGTATGTGCTAGCTACATATGCATTCTTTGTACATATACACTAGTATGTATAAGAGTTTTTTTTTTTTAATTTGTGATATTGTTTATTTGATGTGGATGTATGAACCATGTGTGTTTACCCTTGTATTGTAAATTACTCTAACTTCATGATGAAGTTTCTTGAAGGGTGGGTGTATGTGACAACACTAATTAATTATTTAATTATCATGATTGATAAATATTAATTTAATTAATTATTAAAACAAATTTATTGAGTCTTTATTATAATATTATTAAAATTGGTAGTTGAAGTAATTAATGGGAGGGATAAGGTGGTTGAGATATTAATGGGAGGTAAGGTGGTTGGGGAATTGAATGAGAGAGAGGGATTCGAGGGAGAAGGATAAGGAAGAGGGGAAAACACTTAGAGAGGGATCTTTTTGTTGTTTGGTTTTGGGAGGTGAAATTGGGGAAGGAGGAGGAAAAAATTCTAAAAAGAATAGATTAGTGAACAATTTGGTTTTGGGGAACTCTCTCAGAGACAATGTTGTTGCTAGGAATTTTAGGTTTGAGGGTCAAGAAACCACAAGGATTCCTGGAGCTAGGGAGTCAAAGAGGTTGTTCCTAGTTGGCTGAGAGGTTAATACTCAGTTTGGGCAGTTGGGCAAGATCTTCAACAACCAGAAAAAGGCTAAATCAACTAAACTTCAGGTTGAGGTAGATACTTTATGCATTTTTTGCTGTCATTATATTGTTGTTAATTTTTATGTTGTTAGTATGTTGTTGTTAGCATGTTGTTGTTATTATCTTGTTGTGTTGTTGCTATGTTGTTAGTATGTAGTTGTTATTAGCTTGTTGTTGATTATCATGCTGCTGTCAATTATTATGTTGGTAGAAAGAAAATCAAGAAAGGAAATTCTAAACTAAGTTGTAGCAATTAAAATAGTAGATCAAAAAGTATTTATTTATATGAGGCTCTGTAATCTAGACCTTACACAAATTGAGTTGGAGTTGTATAATAGAGCTATTGGATTATTTGGCCATGAAATGACACCGAGGGGAAAACACATTAATTTGAGACTTACAATATAACTAGAGTGAGAATCATGCATTGGTCAAGTACATAGATTTTCATTGGTCAAGGTGCAAATAATAAGAGGCCTACCTTTGAGTAGGCACTTCAATGGGGATACGCAAAGATCTCAAGGATCTTTGAGAAGCAACAAACTATTGGGTTGTCTTCTATCGAAATAGAGTACAAGGGAGGACTAACTATGGTATGTGAAGTAGTATGGCTAAGAAGAATCTTGGCAGTTATTAGCACAAGACATGATTATCCAATAGATTGATTTACCATGCAACAATCATTGCAATCATTGCACAATCTAGTTGATTAAGAATGTTTTATTTCATGCCAACACCAAACCTATAAAACTTCATTTCCATTATATGAGGAAGAAGTGGAGATAATGTTGACTTTTTGTAACAATGAATATTGGGTGGAAAACAATGTTCCAAAGCCTTTGAACATAGATAAATTTTATAAATTTGAAGCATTACTTGGATGAAAATGAATGATTTTCCATTAAGGTCCCCTAGCATGTAGTGTAATGTTGCACAAATGGTGAACCACGAAGACTAGACCAGACCCACAATTTTGTGTGTTGGAGGTTTACACCCATTGAAATCTACGAGGGACAAGTGCAAACAAATGAACATGCACTAGATAATTTAGTTGCTAACATGGCTCAAGCAAACAAGCTGGAAATGGCAATCTACTTTGATCAATGTCAATATCAAATTGATTAGCATAATGATTTTCCATTAAGGGAGTGTTGGAAATAATGAAAATTCCCCTAGCATGTAGTATAATGTTGCACAAATGGTGAACCACGAAGACTAGACCAGACCCACAATTTTGTGCGTTGGAGGTTTATACCCATTGAAATCTACGAGGGACAAGTGCAAACAAATGAACATGCACTAGATAATTTAGTTGCTAACATGGCTCAAGCAAACAAGTTGGAAGTGGCAATCTACTTTGATCAATGTCAATATCAAATTGATTAGCATATTGAGCTTGTCTAGAAAAATACAAGGACATTTGCATTTTATTGTCCTCGACACACCTTTAGATGCAAACACATTAGTTGACATGAAGACTAAGTCCAACACGAACCCTAATGATCAACTTAGTGCTATATGTATACACACACTAGCTTGAGCTAGGCTAGCAAGCCTAAACCGTAGAGAACAAGCTTATGTAAGTATTGATATCACAGTGTGCGATACAAAATCTTGGTATGTGGGCAAGAATGTCGTAAAACTATATAAAAACATAGTTCTGAGCCAAAGGTTATAAAAAGCATTGAGTTACTCATTGATTCGTGTGGATTTTGTTTCGAGCCTTGGATTTTGTTTCGAGCCTTCAAGACATAATTGTAGCATTAAATTGTACATTATGTAGTCGTTGCTCCTCTTTTTAATAGAATTTTTGTTTTTCTACAATACCTTGTGTAATAATTGTTTGAGTCCTATGTTATGATCACAAAATTAACATAAATTATGTAGGAGTATGTCTAACTTGAACACAAACTTTTGTCGTGACTATGATGGTTAGAAGCATAACACAATTCACATCAAACTAAGTGGAATTTAAACACCACCTCAAGAGACCAAGTGTTGGTGTCTAGTCCATAACCAAATTAGTATCAAAGTAAATTGTGTGATCAACATCATGAAGTTCTAATCTACAAAGGTTGGTTGTGATTAACAATGGCAATAACATCATGGAGTTCTAATCTACAAAGGTTGGTTGTGATTGACAATGGCAATAGCAATGACAACAGCAGCTTCTACGTTCTCTATTCCCAAGTTACACTTGGTGTATCAAAGCAAATATAAGTGCTTGAACACCACAAACCAAAATTTCTCATTCATAGAGCATAATTTGAGTGAAAGCCTAAAATGAGGCAAAAAGTAGGCAATCGTGCCAATGGGATATAGATGCAAAATCAATTATGGTCATGCATTCCTTCATACCTCAAATATTGGAAAAGCCCTAAGAGCTCATAGATTTAAAGCACTACCACATTACTACCTATGCAAAGCTAAGAACAAACATGGTCAATTTCGATAACTCGCTACAATTGAAGAATGTGCAATCAAGTTTTCAATAAATTGGCCACACGACATCAACAATATCAGTGGATAAAATAGGACAAGGAATTGATAGTGTGCGACAATATTATAAGACAGCAATCTCCTGCTTGTCACCAATTAATAAGACTGGTCAGAAGGCAATGCAATGAAAGCATGGAGTGTGGAGAAAGTTGCCAAGCTTTGAGAGGAAAATGTGTGAGTAAAGCAAGAATTATATAACTCCAAAAACCACAATCACGGGTGGAAGGGATGTGGGCTGAAATATCAACTATGAGAGAAATACACAATAGACCAAGGTCTAGCATCTCCAATTAGAGAATATGCAACGCATAAATTGCTAAGTCAAGACGTAGCCATAATGCATTATATAAATGAGGTACAAAAATTCATTGATTCAAGTAACATGCAAGCAGAATCTAGGGATGAGCTTAAAATCCCACTAACTGTCAATATTGACAAATTTTTCTCACTCATTAGAAGCATGGATAGATTACCAACACCACTAAATGTGTCAAAGATGCAATACGAGCTCTAACACCTCCATGCATGAGTGACACAATAAAAGTTCATGGCACCAAGAATATGTTTGCGCTTGACATTTTTCACAAGGTCGTGAAATGCTTCTAGATGCAACCCTATACACCAACCTCCATCAACAACCAATTGGAAACATCGACGCCAATAGTATATTGATGAAGGATAAGCTAAATGCACAATAAAACATTGAAAAGCATTAACAAACTAGTGCATAATGTCCATTTAAGGTGCAATTAACAAACTGGATTAAGAAATTTATTACAATAACCTCCCCCCAACAAATACAATCCCAGGAGTATTTAAGATGATGTAAACATAATGTCCATCTAAGTTGCAATTAACAAACTAGATTAAGAAAAAAAATTACAATAACCTTTCCCCCAACAAATGCAATCCAAGGAGTATTGAAGATGATGTAAAATAGTGAATAGATTGACAATGCATAAAACAAGAGCTTAAGAATTATACTGATAACTTGGTTGAAACACATCAAGAAGAAACTCGCAAGGATCAAGAGACGCATCGACCACCATTATCCCCACTGATAACATTTCATCGGATCAATTGTAATTTATGTTGTAAAATTGCTCTCTTTTTATCCAATTTTGTTTGGGTTTTTCCATTATACACTCGTAGTTTTCCCATACAAGAATTTTCTTCAATAAACACAACTTCTTAAAATACAATGATCCGAACTCTGAGTTACTAGCTACTAATGCAGTTGGCGGTTGCTACCATCCTCCATCCAGGGAAGGTGGGGGAATCTCACTAAGTTAGAAAAATACGTGTGTGTTTTGGGTGAAGAAAGAACTAGAGCTCGAATTGTATAATGGCTTGTTTTATAGATCTAGGAAAGTGGTTAGGTGAAAATTTGAGTACAAATACACCGTGCGTGCCTCATTCTGAATCTCTAGATACTGTGGTCTCAATGATTCTTGCAATATTCTCAGTCGTCATTGGGATACTGGTAGGTATATCTCTTTCTGTGCAAATATCTGTACGTGTTAATCTTCCTTTTGGTGATGATATGTTGGCATCTGTTAATTTCTAGGCTTACTATTATGGTTAGATTAGTTTACTTCTATGTAAAATCAATTAAAGTTGCCGCAAATGATCTACCTAAACAGAGGTCATTGTATAAGTCAGTAAAAGAACTATGGAACCCTCCCGATATTGTTTTCGGAGGGTAGGAGTTTGCTACATGTGTTCTAAGATTAGTTAAGACATGAAAGTATCTTGTCGAGGCTAATTAATAAATTTGTCATTGCCTGGGAAGGGGTAAAAACCTCAAGCATATAAAATGAGGCTTGATTAGAAAGGCAAAGATTGATTTAACCAATTCAATGCTCAACTATATCAACATTACTGCCCAGAAGTAGTAGTGTCAACCTACAAGGAGAACAAGCCAGAATGAAAGGAAAAGGGATTGCTACTAACTGGACTGAAGGGGCTGTTAGAAGGAAATCCCATAGTAACATGATGTTAAAAGGGATGCTTTTGTCAATATCTGAATCTATAACACCATTTCAACAGGCCTAATGCCATGTAGTTAAATAGGTTCTTTGGACTTAAGAAAAGAACCAAAGTTAGTTTAGGTCTTTTGTAAGTTGTCAACAACAGTAAATGCTTCCAAATCTAGCTTAAAACCAAGGACTGTCCCTTGCCAAGTAAAGTATTTGCATTCCTTGCAAGCTCTGGAAGAAAATAAGCAAGCACTCATGCCTAATAAGTCAAATAGTGTTCAAGAAAAACAATAAAGGGACCCCTTTATTTTCCACTTATAAGAAAAGGATATCCGTCAACAACACCTGTGCTTCTGCAAAGCAGGTTATGTCAGACAGATGAAAAATCTATTACAAGTTGATTTTGAAACAGAAAGAGAGTAATAAGCTCATCCCATTTTAAAAGCCCAAAACAAAAGACCATCCGGTATAACTTGTCCAAGTATCTATAGAAGTTGTCCCCAAATGGGCTTGGGCTTAGCATAACTCATAGTCCTGACATTGCAAAGTCCATAGCATCCACAACAAAATCTGCATGCATAAAAGAATGTTAGAAATATAAAAGCAAAGTTTTAAATACTAGCAAGTTTATTAATGAGGTGCATAGTCACAAAATACTCTCAAACTTCCAAAACATTAAAGGTTTTCCCATATTCATCAGATGTGTTAATACTCTGTAAGCGCGTAGACTCTAAGAAATCAAGTCAAAATTTGTGAATCTTGTTAGATATTCTAGGAGTATTAGATTTTGCATTTGCTTTCCTACACATTTGTTATTAGATTTTCATTTTTGTTTTTTCATTTTCATTATAAATTTTAAATTTTAAATATGTATTTAAAAGAAAGTTAGGGTTAGGGTTCCGAATCCCCGATTCCTAATTTTGGGATGAGTGCCGCACCCGCACCAGATTCTTCATCCAATTCCGATCACACCCACGGTTCGTGTAATTTTGAGATTTTGTATTTGCTTTCTTACACATTTGTGGTTTCTTTTTTTCAGTACTCCACCTAATGCCATATTTTTCCATGTCATACTTCAGTGTCCACATGCATCTTTTTTAACTTTGCCAGTATGATCAGAAGTAGATGAATTCCAAGGAGCAAACCCCCTAGCATTAAAGACTGCATCATTGCACATATATCCTCCACCCAGATTAAAGAAAGAAACGTACTAATGTAGACTAAAAAGTTGTACCAACATGACTAAACCTTGTCCATAGTGTTAACCTGCATCTTTGAAATTTCCCTTTAACTTGACTCAGACAAATTGCATTGAACTGTCATATATTTATATAAGTTAATCTCTGATCTACACCTAAAATTACTCCTAAATAATTTGTCGTTGCCAGTTACCAACAGATCAATAGTTCTGTTACATATTTCATGACTGGTGGCTTCATTTTGACCTGCCAATGATTTGCAGACAGTGCTCTTTGTAAAGAATTACCAATAAGCAGTGGAAACAACCAGAGAAAGAACCGAAAATCAAAATACTCCCCCAAACTGATTCAGACAATATACAAAAATTTCACACATAATTAGAATCATTTTGGACAATGTAAGAATTAAATCCATGCTATTTTCAAAATCCCTGTGTTTTCCATTATCAGGACTTCTGCTATGCATTCCAATTAGGAGACATTCAATCTCTAGCCCAAATTCCTAGTAAACTTGGATAAAGTATGTTTTTATTCTTGCAAACCAATGGCATGAGAGGAATTATCAATCATGTAATCTAAATGATCAAAAAGATAGCTTTCAAAGTGACACATCGTCACAAAGAGTTCTGGGTATATGCAAACATGCTCTATGGATGCGAATATTTCTTAACATATCCTGTTTTTATGGACGATCCACAAAAATCATCTGATGCCTAGTGCAACTGGGATGACTATATGCTTTACACCACAAAATCAGATAGATGCCCGATTTGATTGCAAGGTCATAGGGCAGTAACAATGAAGGTTGGGCCAAATTCAATTGTGTAAAGCTTATCAGAGACTGACAATAAAATTGGTTAAAAGGTTATCTAAGAGCCTTTTATGTGATAAACCTACTGCTGGAGTAATCATGTATGTTTATAAGACATTATTTCCATATCTTCTGTTTATGAGGCATGCTGTATTCGGGAATTCATCTTTCTACAGCCCAATTTTAGGGGTATGGAGTCTGGACTAATAAATTTTAATGCTTATTTTGTGTGTGGTCTCTTTATGTGATAGATATGCTGCGGGAGTATTCACATTATGTTTATAAGCCACTATTTCCTTATCTTCTGTTAATGGGGCGTGTTCTATTCAGGAATTCGTTTTTTCTGCAGACCAAGTTTAGGGGTATGGACTAATAGCTTTTATTGCTTGAGGTTCTGCTATATGTCTGAGGGCCACCATCAATCCAAAGTAGCAAAATACGGCCTAATCAGGACCTTTCATATGAAAAGTTAGCCGAATTCCCCCTCAAATTTAGATTTGATTTGTGAAAAACCATAGATGGCAAAAGACAATAACATTTACCTTTAAAATTTAAATTTAAATATTATGAAACTAAAATGAACTTGGGTTTATGACATGGAAACCTCAAAATTAGGTAGTTGAAAATTAATAAGGTGTATAATGAGGTCTCTGTCCAGTAGGGAGCACTTTCAAGCACGTTCTCCAAGAAATTGAGTATCATTTGCATGCCTTTTCATATTAATTAGATGTATACTTCCAAAGTTTTTTTGAATTGGTTTTTCCCAATATGAAAAATTTCCAAGCCATATCAATCCAAATCTGAATCCAAGTTCACATATGGTAACCTTGGTAACTAAGGATCAATCTTCTGCCACGGTATGTCATTATGTTCTAAAGGTAACCACAGTCTATAATCATTTATCTGCATTATTGTTACTAACTACATAGTATTGGTAACTCTTTACGAACGTGGCATTGCAATGAGACTTTATGAACTAAGATTTTGCAAACTATACATGACTATGTTAATGCTGAATGAGGACATAGCTGAGGCAAAAAGTTCATTTTAGATTGCTTGAATGCAAATGTGATAATCTAAAAAGAAAAATGTTTTAAAGTAACAGCATACCAGAATCTTCCTTAGTGAAACACATTGGAGGCTTTATTCTAAACACATTTCCTTCATAGCCCCCTTTGCCCACCAATACTCCCAGATCTGCATAGTCCCAAATGGCAAATACAGTAATCAGTACAAAATGGTAACCAACCAGTGGATAAAGAATCCAAAAGTACAACGGAATAAAGTAGTCAACAATATACAAGCACCTTTTAGTTTCTCAAACAACATTAATGTCTCGGCCTTAGCTGGTGTCTTTATCTTCCGGTCAGTCACCAGCTCAATACCAATCATCAAGCCCCTTCCCCTTATATCTCCTATGACTGCAATAGGAAGAATTTTTGTTTAGTATTTCCAAAAAAAGAAAAATGTGTGTGATCTTAGTTGTTTGATACAGATCAGCATGAACTCAACAAAAGTAAACAGTGCTAAAGTATAGCTTTAGTATGGAATACAATTACCAACTTGTATGATGATCCAAACGTACAGTCAATTAGATTCTCTGAGATTTACATAGGAAAAGAACTTCCAAAGATCCCAATTTCCAAAAATGATGTAAGTTGTAACTGGAATTAACTAGGCCAAAAATAGTTACTAATACTATCATACCAAGAAAAGAAAAAGCAGAAAATTACAAACAAAATGAGCTACCTTCATGTTTCTCCTGGAGAACTCTTAAGCGCTCAAGTAAATAAGAACCCACAGCAGCACAATGTTCTTGCCGCTTTTCTTTGTCCAGCACCTTTAAAACGGCAAGGCCACCAGCAGAGCAAACAGGATTTCCACCAAAAGTGTTGAATTGAATACGTTCTGCCATAACACTTGCAATTTCAGGAGTTGTTACAACTGCTCCTAGGGGAAGCCCATTTCCAATACCCTGAGAATTACAACAAGGTACATTAAGATGCAGAAGAAAACAATCTCAGCAGCAATAATGGTATGGCATTTATCAACTGTTTATCTAGACTCATGGATGATCATTTATATAAGATAAGATAAGTTTATTAATGTCCAACAAATGACCAAAAGTAGGTCAACGAGACTGATCAGTACATAAGTGGCGATATATTGAAATTCAAAGAATAAAAATAAATAAATCTTCCTGCAAAAGTAGAGAATTTTCTAGTTATTTTTTTAATTTATAGGAGAAAAGCAGAAGAAAAGCCACCTTTGCCATGGTCACTATATCAGGGATAACACCCTGTGTTTCAAAACCCCAGTAATGACTTCCTGTGCGGCCAAAACCTGTCTGTACTTCATCTGCTATACAAACACCTCCAGCATTTCGAACAAATTTGTACACGGCTGGTAAGTAACCAGGAGCCAATTCCACTGATCCACCTACACCCTGAAAATGGAGTCCTCAAATTAAATTGTTACTTTATAGTCCACCATGAGCTACTAAAGTCCCTAAAGAACAATGCATAAAAGACCGGGACAAGAAAACTATGAAGAAAACATCAAGATAGATTAGTTGAAACACCTGTATAGTCTCTGCAATAAAGCCAGCAACACGTCCTGAACTTCCAAAGTCGATATGATCTTTAACATCCTTTGCATATTGCTCTCCATCAGAGCCAAACACCCCACGGTATGGGTTTGGATTGACAACATGATGGACTCCACCCTGCAAAATCAGTAATCCTTTGAAATAAGACTTACATGCAAATTCACAACATAGTTGACCCGCACTGCAAAATCAGTCATCCATGAAAATAAGTGTTACGGGCAAATACAGCAAAACATGCATACACACAGAATAGATGAACCCTGAGATGTAGTCCAATCAGCTGACTAATTAAATTTACTAATCTGTCAGCATGGAACTGTTACAGTCAGTGGCCATAAAAATTATTAGTTGCAAAATGGTAATGCAACCCATTATAGAAACCTCCAGCTAGACTACAATGTTTGTTGATGTTTGTAATATCGAACAGGTACTTCCGCACTGGTCTAAGTGTCTAGACGTGTGGAAGTCGTCCAAAGCTTTCCAGCTTAGTAATTTACTTTAATTAAAGGAATTTTGAAAGTAAAGTGCTTTTATAATTAAAGTGAGTTTAATTTAAGGAAATGCTAAGGTTATTAGCATCGCTGAATTAAATGAATCTTAGTCATTGATCTCAAGTGAGGTGAGATCTAACTCAACCATTAATCACTTTGGAGATTAGGGTTATGTTTGATTTGGTCATAACTCAAGATATAAAAGCAAAACTAGGTGAAGGAGAAAGACACAAGAGAGCAGCACATAGGAGCAAAGAAGGACTTTTGCTGATGTGCTTGGGTCATCCACTTGGGAGCAAAGTAGGACTTTTGCTCAAGTGTTTGAGTCACGAAGAACTGTGATTCAAGGGGATCTCAGCAAAGGTGAGGAAGGATTTTCATCTAGAGATCAAGTCCAAAGGAAGAAAGTACAAAGGTGCAGCAAGAGGAGAAACCCCAACAGTGAAAAATCTAAGGTCAGAAGTACCAACAGGCAGATCTGAGGACCAACAAGTAGGTCTAGTGCAGATCTAAGGTAACAGCAAGAAAATCTAATAGATCTGAGATACCAGCAAGCAGATCTAGTAGATCTAAGGTACCAGTGGGCAGATCTAGCAGATATGAGGTACCAATGGACAAATCTAGTGCAGATCTAAGGTACCAGTGGGCAGATCTTCCAGATCTAAAATACCAACAAGTAGATCTAGCAGATCTAAGGCACCAGTGGACAGATCTAGTGCAAATTTGAGGTATCAATAGGCAGATCTAGCGTATCTGAGGTACCAAAAGGTAGATCTTGCAGATCCAAGGACCAGCAGGAAAATCTAGCAGATCTGGGGCACCAACGAACAGATCTAGTGCAAATCTGAGGTACTAGTGGATAAATCTAGCAGATCTGAGGTACCAACAGGCAGATCTAGCAGATCTAAGGTACCAGCAGACAGATCTAGCAAATTTGAGGTACTAGTGGACAGATCTAGTGCATATCTGAAGTATCAGTAGCCAAATCTAGCAAATTTGAGATACCATCAGGAAGATCTAGCAGATCTAAGGTACCAACAGAAAGATCTAGTGCAGATCTGAGGTACCAATGGACGGATCTAGTGCAGATTTGAGGTATCGGTGGATAGATCTAGTGCAGATCTAAGGTACCGGTGGACAGATCTAGTGCAGATCCGAGGTATCGGCATGCAAATCTGATGACCAACGGGCAGATCTAGTGCAGATCCGAGTGTCCAGCAGGCAGATCTGGTACCATCGGGCAGAGGGTTTCTTCAGGGCCTGAGTTGTTAGGTTTGTTGTATTAGTATATTTCCTCAGTGGGCCATTTTCCCATGTTTGGGAGCCCTTGTAAGCTTGGAGTCATTATTAATGAAAAGCTAATTTGAAAGGCAAAATTTCTGTGTTGTGTGAAGTTTGGTTGCCATATTTTTGCTTCTGTTGTACTTATTTCTAGTCAGTATATTTTATTCTATGTTGTAATTTGATTACAATCAAGGAAATACACAAGGTAGTAAAGTCCTAGTAGAAAAAATCGTCGATTAATCGGCAAAAATCGCCAAAATCGCGATATTTTTGCTGCCTCGATTTTTTGAAAACCAAAAATCGCGATTTTTTGAAGTTTGAAAAAATCGGGAAAAAATCACCAAAAAACGGAAAAAATCGGCATGTTTGTCCAGGCTGTGGGATAAAAAGCCCAATTTGGTTTTTTTTGGCTCATTGTGTTTTGCATTTTGTGTGGAGCAACAAGGGAAGAGGTTTGTGGAGGCCATCCAACATATTTGAGGTGTGCAAAGGCAGGGTAGTGAATTCATCCACACCACTTTCTACACATGATGAGCTAGTTGAAAGTGGAACACCACTTTCTACACATATTGGAGTAGCTAGTCCTCCATCCAGAATTGATGCCCGACCAAGACCTTCTACCTCTGGTTCAAGGCCTGGCAAACAGCCCCTGATTGTTTACCGTAAAAGGGGGAGAGGGCATTGATAATTTGATATCATATAGCTAGTTGCTACTTTTGGGACATATACATTTATATATGTGATCATTGATGTCATTTTGTATTGGTTTCAAACTTTCAGTAATGACTTTGATGTATCGGTTTTTGTTTGGCATCCACTATATAATATATATCGGTTCTTTCTCCATATTTATGTGCCTATCTGTTTATATGATGTTGTTGTTGCTTTATATATTGAAAAATGTTTAAAGTTTTGAAAAAAAATGAATAAATTATGTATTTTTTAATGTTTACCGAGTTTTTCTGAGGCGATGCTTTCAGGACCCTTGTCGAGTTTTTGCCGATGCCGAGTTTTTCCACTAGGAGTAAAGTATCTAGGTGTCGGGAATTGAGATTTCAACATGGTATTGAGAGCGTGTTGAAAATTTAACATGGTATCTAAGCTAGCACTCTAAGAGGGAGACCAATTTTAGACACACAGTTGTTTATGACAATAGATCTATTAGATATGATTTAAAGCAATGGGTGTTTAAAGGACCAAACACAAATCCACGACATTTTGCAACAAATCTGTCAGATCTACAAGGAGATCTCTACAGATCTATAAACAAACGGTGATCGAGTGCTTGAGACACAAAGGACTATGACTCAAGAGGTTCTCGGCAAGGGTGAAGGACTTTTATCTAGAAATTAGTTCAAGCGATAACAAATCTATTGGAATCAGTGACTCATAGAGAGAGCAAAGAAGGACTTTTTCTCAAGGAGATGTTAGCAAGGGTGAAGGACTTTCACCTAGAGATCAGCTCAGTCCAAAGGAGAAGAGAAGCAGGCAGGGCAACAACAAACGAATCTGATAACAAGAACAGATCTAGGCATATTTGAGATGCAGATAGCATTGTATGCACGAAGCAGTTAGCTCAAGGCCCGCACATACGCGCCAGACTAGTGCAGCAGGGCGCGTACATACGCGCAGGACAAGTACAGCAAAGCGCATACATACACGCCAAATAGGTGGTCCAGGGTGCATATATACGCATTGTACATATCATATTGGGCACATACAGTTCGTACAGGTCGCCAGTGCAGGGTCGTGCAACATGGGCAGAGGCGTTGGGCTGCAGGTGTTTGTTGTATTTCACTTTTCTCAATGGGTAGAAAATATTAAAGGAGCACGGGAGCTATTCAGCAGTCTGACAAACAAGAACTCAGAGATCCATGTGGAGCTTAGTGATGATGCCAAGTATGCAGTAAAGGAGGAGGGAACAATCTTGTTCCAGCTTGAGTCAAGTGGTTTGTTGGAAGCCCAGGATGTGCTATATGTACCACTGACAAAGGACGAGGAGCAAGAGGATCCAAAGGGAGAACAACGTTCAAAAACTTTCAGTTCAAGAAGTCAACCTTTAGGTGGGGAGGAGGAGTTAGCTCATTCCCGCTCTGTTAGGAGACCCAGATGGTTCATACAAACATTAAGGGATGCTTAGGAGCATTTTGAGGCCCCTAGGAGCATATTCAAGGAGAGCAGGCCTCCGAGGAAGTTTCCAAACTTCGTGGCGCTAATGAGTAGCACCATTGATTTTGAGTCTTCTAGTGTTCAAGAAGCAGCAGGCCAGTAGGTTTGGAGAGATGCCATGGGGCAGGATGATGTGTGGGACATTGTGCCAAGACTAGAGGGACAGTCAGTTCTAGGTGGCTCTTCCAAAAGTACCTTCCTTGCTAAGAGGGAGTGTTGATGTTTGTAGCAACGGAGAGTACATAGGAGCAAAGAAGGACTTTTGCTCAAGTGCTTGAGTCACGAAGGACTATGATTCAAGGGGAGCTCAACAAAGGTGAAGAAGGACTTTCATCTAGAGATCAAGTCTGAAGGAGGAAAGTGCAAAGGTACAGCAAGAGGAGAAAACCTAGCCGCAAAAAATTGAAGGACAAATTTCTAGGTAGTACCAGCAGGCAGATCTTGTAGATTTGAGCACTAGCAGGAAGATCTAGTGCAGATCTGAGGTACCAGCAAGAAGATCTAGTAGATTTGAGATACCAACAAGAAAATCTAGTAGATCTGAGGTACCAACGAACAGATCTAGTAGATTTGAAGTACTAGCAGAGAGATCTAGTGCAGATATGAGATAACAGGGGGCAGATCGTACAGTTCTGAGATACCAGCAGGTAGATCTAGCAGATCCGAGGTACCAATAAACCGAGCTAGTGCAGATCTGAGGTATCAACAGGAAAATATAGCAGATCTGAGGTATCAGCAGGTAGATCTTGCAGATCTGAGGACCAGCAGGAAGATCTAGCAAATCTGAAGTACCAACAAACAGATCTAGTGCAGATCTGAGATACCAACAGATAGATCTAGCAAATCTGAGGTACTAGTGGACAGATCTAATGCAGATCTAAGGTACCCACAGGCAGATCTAGCAGATATGAGGTACCAATAGGCAGATCTAGCAGATATGACGTACCAGTAGGCAGATCTAGCATAAATAAAGTACCAGTGGACAGATCTAGTGCAGATCTGAGGTATCAACAGGCAGATCTAGCAAATCCGAGGCACCAGCATGTAGATCTTGTAGATCTGAGGACCAGTAGGAAAATCTAGTGCAGATCTAAGTGTCCAACAAGCAAATCGGGCAAAAGGTTTCTTCAAGGCTTGAGTTGCCAGGTTTGTTGTATTTGTATATTTTCTCAATGGGCCATTTTCTCAGGTTTGGGAGCCCTTGTAAGCTTGGAATCATTATTAATGAAAAACTGATTTGAAGGGCAAAATTTCTCTGTGTTGTGTGAAGTTTGGTTCCCATATTTTTACTTCCATTGTACTTATTTCCAACCAGTATATTTTATATTGTGTTGTAATTTTATTATAAGCAAGGAAATACACAAGGTAGTAAAGTATCTATAGGTGCTGGGAATTGAGATATCAACATGGTATTGAGAGCGTGTTGAAAATTTAATAATGTTCCTATACACAAAATGGAACTATTACTCCAATTATTAATCTAGATTCTAATGGAAACAAAAAACTACGAGTAACAGAAAGAAAGAGACAAAAGCAGAGAAAATATTGGGGGCAATTGGACACCAAAGGTTGGATTACACCTGCAAATACGCACAATGGAGAAAGACTTCTCCAATAAATTGGTTGATTATAGTGATAAAATAATAGGAATTACAAATGAGGGGGAAATCCCTATTTATACCAAAAAGAGGCAAAAGCCCTAACTTAAAGTTCAAGTTTCTAATAAAAGTGATTGGGGCTTTATTACATAAAAGTGGTCTTTTTACAAATATTAAAATAGGATACTATAAAGGACTAGGACTAGAACATTATCACAAAATCATGAGCATACACACCAAAATAACCCATATAAATAAAATCTAATACCCAATTGTCGATTGGGTGTAGACTAGGTGATTAAGAGGAGAAGTTGTTATTCTCCTAACCCAAGTTCAAATCCCACTTGTGACATGTTTTCCCCTCATGAACCAATTGGGGCTGGAAAGGTACCAGCAATCTCTCTCCCACTTAAGTGCTCAAGGGTGGAACAAGATGTTTCCAAAATAATCTCAAGGGGTTAGCTCAACTGGTTGTCCTAAAGTTTTTGGGCACATGCCAACAGGTGTCCAGTTCAAATCCCTATGGATGAGGCATACTAGTCTACGCTGACAGATTTACTAGGGATGCCATCCACAAATGTGGGGAAGCTTCCCTTAGGTTTCCCTATGAGATTTTCCTTGGAAAAAAAAAGATGTTGTGGATAGGTACACAAGGACCATTATCATATATGCAAAGCACAAAAACAACAAACAAATACAGAGAGTAAAAATTAAAAGCTAAAACTAAAACCTTAGAAGTTAGTATGACATGGAAAACATCCGACAGTCTCATAAATAATATCAATCTTTGAATGAAAAACTTCAAGCCTCTTATTTTTGCATCGTGCATTTCTTGAACCATCTTTACTCGCAGTCTGGGACGCAGTCATGGTTTATAAAGCAACTAGGAGAGGACTTGCAAACAATTAACTGTTACAAATACAAATAAAATTATAAATAATTCATGTTTTTAAGCCTATGAAATGCAACGGGAAAAGATTTTCAAATAACAAATGTTGAAAGAGATATGGACTGTTTCTCACTATTGTATTCCAAAACCGTGCTCATGGTAAAACCCAAATAATAGATTTCAAGGCAGAAGACTATAAAAAACAAAACCATGTTTTAACAGATTGCATCATTCCCGAACTTTGCACGTGGCGAGACCCAAATAATAGATTTCAAAGGCAGAATACTACAACAAACAAAACCCTAGGGAAGAAAAAGGCTAGAATGGAAGGTCTTCTAAACAGACAATAAATAATACTTATTCAGTCAAAACATTTCAAGGAAATGTAGATACTCTGTCTTATACAGGAAACATCCACTGCTACCCAAGAAATATTTCACCATTTTAAGTCAGCTGAATGGAATATTTTTACATTTCAAAGTGCGAACCAGACAAGAAATGCTGGAAGGAACTTTCATTGGTCAAGTTCCTAATGACTATAAGGAAAACCAGTAAGGAAACATTAGCAACCATGTTCTGTGAATTTTAAGCTTGAAATTTGAAACTTGACGAACTTCAACCCTAGCTGAACTTCAAGCTGCATTTTTTCGAATTTGATTTTTAAAAGGAAAAAAAAATTCATAAAACCTAACCTAAACCCCTAAATTTTTAACGAGATATTGTCTTTTTGAAATATATGTTTAATGTTGGCATGTAATTTTCATTTTATCATATATATTTAATGAGAGCATGGAATTTTTCAATTTTATTATTATATATATTTTTTATTTTGAAAATTTTGAATTGTATAATTTCTTGAACTTAATGCCAAATTTTATTACATAGTTTTGCACTGCTGAATTGTTACTGAACTTCATGGTTGTCAAACTCGAACCAGGTGACTTAAGAAGAAACTACACAAACATTTACGTTGTTAACAATGCTATCTACTGAAACCATTCCGAGCCCCGGAAATACATCCATCATGTGGCAACCTTCCTTAAAAAGCTATTATCTCACACATCATTTTATCTTTATTTCATTGTTTAAACTTCAATTCCTCTTTCTGCCTCCTCCCCACTTAAGCACAATCACAGTAAATAGTAACAAAAAACAACTCAAACCAAAGAAGGCAAAGTATGATATATTCTCATAATTGTATAACAAACCTGAGATATGTTGTACTTCCAGTTACTCAGAGCTGTCAATCCCATTGTGCCAGCACTCCCACCATGGTATGCATTTCTAAGTGAAATCATGTCATGATTACCACTGTATAATCGAGCCATCAATGTGGCTAATTCATTTGCTTCTGAGCCTGAATTGACAAAGTAAACAACCTGCATGGTTTTCCATGTTAAGACACAGTAAAAAATAGAACAGCAACTAGCAATAGTGAACAAGATGAAAAAATTCATATATACTACAGTGAATAATCGAAGAAATTGATCATGCATATTACAGATCCTTAAGCTAGAATGTAAGCTGTCAAAGAGTTGCATTCCCTACCCTTGCACTTTGGAACAATTCGTACATGTTTTAGCTTCTTTATTTCTAATAACTATGTTACTAATCGTATCAATTAAAGTACTAGAAGAAGAAATATGCGGCACACCCACTAAGCAACTGTTTAGAAATAAAAAACAAAAATTTAAGAAACCAATTTATCAAACCAAGAGGACTCAGAAAGGACCCAGCATCATTAAAATTGATATCTATCAAAAAATAAAATCCAGAGTACACAATTCGTTTGAGTTTAGAGGAGTTTATACAACAATATGTATGAAGCAGTTATAATTGTACTAAGGAACCTTTGACTGAGCCATCAGTGCCAAAAAGATCAGGAAGAACAGCTTTTGTTCAAGAACAAGAATGCCAACAAGTGACAGGTTTATCATAGACAATGATTTCAAACTCTTGGAAGCCAAGCCAATCAGACCTTGAGGTGCTTCTAGATTATGGTCGGTAAGAGGTTCATGAGTTGAGATCTAAATATATCTGAGGTGTAACTGTGTAACACTCAAAACTAAAATAAAGAGGTTCAATAGTTAGATCTGGATATATCTGAGCCATTTTACCAGAAAATTCAACAAGGGACTCGAACTCTGTGGATCAAATGGTAAACTCAAATTCTAATAAATGGTGCTCTCCTGCATCTCAACACATTCTATCAATATTAGTAATTTATATTAGGCTTATGATTCTATGAAGCTGGAAATGAGCAACTAGCGAGTCTAAGTTGATAACAACTGAGCAATCACCACAGCATCCACCTATCGATCATCTAATGTCATTTTATATTGCTCCAAGTCATGGTATGATTATGATGCAAGCTGCTGAAACTGAGAAATGGCATGAAGGCTCCAAAATGGGAACAGTTTCTAAAACAAACATTGACATAATGTCTCAGAAGGGAGTCAAATATCCCATTTTGTATCTATGACACAAGCACAGTGACAAAGCAAATACTGTACCTATAGATATTTTGAGAATTGGTTCAAGATATATCCAGATAAACTTGACAAGCTCTTCATAGATTTGTAGCAGGTTGGCTGATCTTTTGGGCAGTATACTATCATGCAGCACATGACAATTTGTATCAAAGTCCCCAACAGACAATGTTCTTTGGCTTGAGAAAATGAATGTTGGTGAAGAACATTGTCTGAGGCCATTCATTCATTTTCATTGCATCTGAAAATGACTGAGAAAAAGCTGTGACTAAAAAAAATTCAAATCATAAGAAACACATGCTTTATACAATCTATTTCTTAACCAATCAAAACACTGATTGTTTAACAGAAATTTTATAGAATAGTTGATGTGTAAGCTCTACTTGATTGGTCTTGAATTTCCAGTGCATACATTCCAAGTCAATTGTACATTTTTACTACAGAGTCTTTTAGTATTGGGCATTTTGGTCCACTGCTATCGTTTCAGTTGCAGAATATCAAAGGTCACAATCAATTCTACCTCTTTGGTAGACCCATGGATAGAAAAAAATGATTATAGTACCTTGGTAACAGATGATGGTGGTAAAATTTTAATAGTGTCCTTGCTGTAGGCTTTCAATCACACTAGGTTTTTTCTTGCTTCTATGAATATAAATTGAGTGTGTTATGACTTGAGCTTTACTGCAAGAACCTAACCAATCCCCTCACAATTCAATGCAATTTTATTAGACACCAAAAGAAAGCCAATGGGTAAAATGCTTAATAGAATCTGATAACTTAACTCTGTCATCCTAATCACCTAGTACTTTAGATCACAGTAATAAGTATGCAAATCCATGATATTCACACATATACCACATAAAATTTCACAAATTTTCAGACTTCATAGCATCTGACTGACCTCTGAACAACTTCCAAATGCTAATTGATAAGATACAAAACTATATTTTTACCACTGCCGTCATCAAACTTTGGTATTGAGAGGGGAGACCTTGAGATTTCCAGGCATTTTGGAAGCTAATGCCTCCGCAAAATCTCCTATTGCATGATGAAGGTATATTGTTGTAGCATGCTGTAGTGTTTCATTTTGAATCCTGATGGCTTCTACAATATCTGGATGGCAATGCCCACAGGAAACTGTCACAATACCTGCAAAAGCATCAAGATATCGACGTCCATTCTCATCAAATAGGTACTGCATCTTCCCTTCAACAATGTTCAGCTGCAAAAAAGAAGTCAAGATATCAGAACAATGATTGTTGGCATCACTTTATTTTTTGAACAAATGAATCCTCCAGGAGCAATTTATGTGAAACAAGCATTACAAATACTTAAAAAGGAACACTATTCCTCTCAAAATTTGCTTGTAGCATGACATGAAGTGAACAGATAAATAAGCTGAAGCCCAAAACAACATCACACATATCGATCATGGGCTCCAAGATATCCTGACCTATCTGTAACAAAATACATCAGGTTCAAGTTTCCTAAACAAGTTTACAATGACCGATATCATTTATACCAGCATCAAAGTGCAAATTATACCAGCATCATGCTAGGCTGTTCATGGCATTACTAATTAAGACTGTTAATATAAAAAATATTTACAATCAAAAAATAAATAACAATATGTTAATGTTGTCGACAGATTGGTGAATTTCATGCATAATTATGTGAGGCAGCAAATTGGGTACTTCTCCAACTGTCTTAATATTGTATCAAAGAAAATGTATCAGGATCTCTAGGAGAAAAAGGAAAAGCGGGCTTCAACCACTCAATAT
The DNA here is from genome assembly GCA_032191745.1 of Picea mariana. Taxonomy (NCBI): domain Eukaryota; kingdom Viridiplantae; phylum Streptophyta; class Pinopsida; order Pinales; family Pinaceae; genus Picea; species Picea mariana. Next base: position 309,903 of record JASDQU010101893.1, read on the forward strand.
TCTATATTGACGAACATTTTAGAATCTAGATATTAATAAGATCCATGCTGCTGGTTTTAACGAGACTTGCACTGTTGCCAATTGAGCTTTTACACAGTGTATATACTAGGAGAATCAGGATTACAAGGAAAATACTAGTGAGGTTTGACTTTAAGTCCCTTTGTCCTTAGGCTGAATTTGTTGAGAGTGGATATCTCACATCAATATTCTTACACTTACAGCCTGTCATCTTCAGTTACAGATTTAATTTCCATAGTGATCTCAACATAAGCAAAGGGAAATACTTTTGCACATTACACTTACAATCTATTATCTTAAGGCACTGGTTCAATTTCCATAATGATTTGGACCTAGGTGAAACGACAGTTGGCTCATAAAATTGTTGGTGGTCCAAATTGGACATCATTATCACGTCGACTCCACTGGGGACATTCATATGGACTGTTGTTATTTTAATTATCTTTCAATTTAAATTCAGTAATCTAAGTTCCTAAAGCATTTGGTATAGTTTGCAATGGTTTTATATCCACACACAGATATACAATTGTGTTGGTTGCATACATTTGTCATCATACTGCACCTCCACAGCATCTTAGAAAATTTTAGACAATGCAGACATGGACCACGTCTATGGGTTATCAATGAAAGGCTGAAGACATTCTCCAGTAACAGTTAGTCCATGCCTACCAGTCTTCTTCCTTCTGTTGCAAGAGCCATATGGAACACATGATAAATAAATAAAGTATTAAGGCAACATATTGGACTCTTGAATATGTAAAAAAAGGCTAACCACTGCAGCACTAATAAATATGTGTTGATGATTGTTCTGGTGTGGTTGTTCTCTAGCATCTATGCTCAAGATTCAACATAGTGAAAGAGAAGATACAAGTGCGGTGCAGTTGAAGAAAAACATGATAGGATTTGAGTTAAGAAGAATTTATGAAAAAGGTGAATCTTGCAGCCCAATTTTGAACATGCAAGTCTTGTTAGGCTGGTTTGTTCCTAAAGCATTATAACATTCAAAGAGACATTTAAGCAAATAATATTTGTTCGATGACAAAAGGCAGCCTATCTCTTGGGCACAAGGAAGCTTTCCGTCAAGCAAATATTTTCTGGCACAATAGAACAAAGCATTACACTGCATTGAAGAATACCAAGAAACCGGAGTTCTGGATTCTAAAGCCCACAGGGAGATCTCTTCCCTTCTAGTTGCTCTTGAGATATAAAATATTTATATTTAAAAAATAAATAACATATGTTAATATTGTGGACTGATTGGAGAATACCATGCATAATTATTTGATGCAATGGATTGGGTTGTTCCCCAACTGTCTTAATATTGTATCAAAGAAATTATATCAGGATCTCCAGGAGAGAGAGGAAAAGGGGGCTTAGGCCTTCCACCTTTGACCACTCACTTTTTTTATATGCACAAACACTTTGTTTTAGCAAGATTTGTACTGTTGTTAATTGAGCTTTTACATTTTGTCTTTATGATGGATTTATTAGCAGTGTTCATGAAACAGTGTAGTTAGTAGGATTACTAGGCAAATACTGGTGAGGTTTGGCTTTAAGTCACTATGTCCCTAAGCTTCATTGGTTGAGAGTGGATGTCTCACATCAAAATTCTCCACGTTACACTTACAGTCTGTTTTCTAAGTTACTAATTCAGTTTCCAGTGATTTAAGGTCTGGACCTAAGTGAAGGTACCGTTGACTTGTAAGATTTTTATGTTACACTCACAATCTATTGTCTTGAGTAACTGGTTCAATTTCCATGGTGATTCGGACCTAGGGGAAGGGGCAGTTGGCTTGTAAGATTGCAAAATTTGATTTCTGAATCCAACACATTTGATTGGGTTGTTGAGATGTGTTGTGTAGATAGAGTATCAAAAAATTTATTACATCTGAAGAAGGACGATTCCACATCAACAATTCACCAAAACTACTCTATTTCTGTTTCAGGTGGCAGCCATTCAGTCGGCCATGCAGATCTAAAAAAAGATTACAATTCATCCAGTGGCAATCCAAAGCAATTTTGGACTGACCCTCAGAATGTTTACACCTCAAAATGTTCGGCATGACTGGAAAATAAACTTCCCAAGGCACTTCTTGACATAGATAAATTATATGGTGAAATCACTGATGAGGATGGATAGTTTGTGTGTTCACACTCATTCATACGAAAAAGTCTCCTGTAAAGGATTGTAATTGATGTAATTTCTAGTCCCATTTACTGTTCACTCAACTGTGGACATGATATACTTTCTTTCTCACATCATGAAACACTGCCCATAAACCAGGGCTACTTCATCCAACCACCAGAACTCAGATAACCACTTGGGTCCATGTCAAGAGAACGCAACAAAGACCACAAATCAGGGTTTTTTGCTTCCATGGGGAAAGTATGAACCTTCTAAGCTGAGATGGACAGCTCTTCTTTCACCATGTCTACAAATTTTTACTAGCTTTTCTATCCAGGAATACATAAGGAATGTCCATTACAGGAACTTAATCTCCAGATGACATACAAATCTAAAGATCTTGTAGTAGTAGATATCGCTTCATTCTTTCACTGAGTTGTCAGATGTTATATTGCTTCACATTTGTAACCCGTTTTCTGGTATGTTTTTCCGGTATTATTTCTGGATTTTGATCAGAGACATCTTGGGGACTTGGATCATGTCTTATACAGGATGTAATAGACAATCTCACTCACTGACTATAGTCACTCATGGACTTTATTACAATTTCTTTGTCTTTCTGCTTTGAAGGAAAGAAAAACAATTATATTACGGTTTACCACTCATAGATCTCTCAAAATCTCCCAATTGGACTAGAGAATGAAAGAAAATGTTGAGTCTAGTCAAGGGAATGCCTTGGGCATCTCCACCAAAATGTAGGAAAAAAGAAAATATAACTAATAAATAATGCCTCAAAAATACTTCCAAGGAATAATTATACAAACTGAATTTAATTGAATTTATTATTAATGTTCACAAACAACTAAAAGTGGTTATTATCATGGAAAAGTGTATAAAGAAACTCAAAAGAAGCCAATAGTTAAAAACTAGGTAAAATACATGAGGGTTAAAGCATAAATGCAATTAAAGTGCTAACATCTTAAGATAATTTAAGGCATTATATGGCTGAATTCTTACCTTCCACAACTATAAAATCACCAAAGAAGATCATGTTCAAACAGCTGCGCTAATATGCTGAATGTTGTACTGCTTGACATGCCAACTTGCAAATGTCAATTTCTAGCATTAATCTTGTTTACAACAACGAATTCAATCTATCTTTGGAAAATTATATCCAATGCTTCATGACCAGCAATAGCCATAGGACATCTAGACGAGTTTGGCCTGTGCCTTCTCTTGCCTTTGGTAGTGGTTTCATACCACTACAAGTCAACGACCCTCAAAATGAAAATTAAAAAACATGGGCTTCAGACCACTTTTTCTTATTACAAGTTGTCCCTTGCAGCTATGTTCTTATAGATCTGCTATAAGGTTCCTCTGAGGTCTTTCTCTGATTTGTTGCCTTTTTTATAAAGAGAATTTTTTTACAAACAAGGGTCCATGTCATTGGTTTGCACAGAAAATACAGGTAAAGGATCCATTTGTCTCCTTGAGCAAGCAGTATTACCAACCTCTAATCTCGCACTAGATACTTTGAACCTTAGCCCAACGCATCACCCCCTCAAATTTCACTCACAAAGCTCCTTCAATTTTTATGTATTATCAATAACTGGCTAGCCATAGGGTTTACCATTTAAGCCACATAATTGAATACCTCATTTCATAGTGTCTGAAGTCATATCTTGCATCTAATTTATAACTAGATCACCATACTTTCCATGTTCACTTCTTAACGTTCTAGAATATATAAAATTATCCCTACCCAATAAATTCCTTAGTTTTAAAACTTGAATTACCTTCCAATTGCCCAAATTTATCCTGAGAAAAAAGTGGCAGAAGCAACTTCAGGAACTACTTTGATAAACCTTGAGGAAATTACAGTAATAATGTTCTCAATATCAATTGATCTAAAGTTCCAGTTATTGTCATTTTGATGAAATGTAATTTGTCTCACCTATAATGAAAAGATTGTTTTAATCTTTAGATAGACCAATATGATTTTTTTAAAAGGCCTACTAAAGGATGATATCTAGTAAGCCAATTAAGTTTTAACGCATTGTAACAATCAAGGCCACAACTTTTATTACCCTACAGTCACAATGGTGGACCTTAAAAAGTGGAAAATAAAAGTCAACCAACACATATGAAAAATACAACCAGGGGAGGAGTTGAGGGAAGAAGATAAACACACATTTTTAAAATATAGCTCTAATAATTAGACAGACCAACATGATTTTTTCAAAAAGGCCTACTAAAGGATGAAAGCTAGTGAGCCAATTAAGTTTAATGCATTGTAGCAATCAAGGTCACAACTTTTATTACCATACAGTCGCTATGGTAGACCTTAAAAAGTTGAAAATAAAAGTCAACCAACACATATGAAAAATACAAACAGGGGAGGAGTTGAGAGAAGGTAAATACACATTTTTAAAATATAGTGCATATAGAATAATTTGACAAAACGCATTTAACATCCTTTTAAAAAAAGTAATGTAAGCTTTTAAAAAATGTGATGTAAGCTTACAGGAAATGGGCTGGTTAGCACTTTAAATCCACAAATATTTGAATTTGGAATTGTCTAATTGTTCTACTTTTTGGACTTATTTTGGTCATATATTGACTTATTTTGGTTGTGATTTGACTGATTTTGATCATAAATGGGTCCAAAAAGTAGAACAGTTAGACTACTTAAAATTTCGCATAAAATTGAGCTTGTCAATTACATTTTGGAAGTTCAAACTAAAATTCGGTTTGTCAATTTCGTTTTCAAAGTTACAAAATAGAGCCAAAATCTAGACATAAGGTTCACATACAATTAACACCATCAAAATATTCTTCACTCTGTTTTTCCTTTGTCACTGCTTTTAACTTCTTGCTGGATTAATTCACTATTGAACCTTTATTTAATACGTTTGTACCCAACCACTTTCTCCTCTGAATGGTTGCAAAATTATGTCCTCTGCATATTCAGTTGTTGCCTAGGAAAGATGAAGCAAAAGGAAAAGTAGAAAAATAACATTTGAAAGAAATTCATTGAAAAAGTTCAGGATAATTTTCCCCAGTAAAAATTTTAGGTCTGAACAACAGCCATTGAGACACAGAAGAAGCTTCTCCAGTTTTTAATGTGTTTTTACAGTGAATATAAATGGAATAAAATGGTCAAAAACTGGAAGTAAGGCCATCTTTTATTACCATGGTTAAAACGGAAAAAACAAACATCTTCTGTGCATTATTTGGCTAGCTAATCCTCGAAAGGGATTCAATGAAGCTTAGTCTTCATTAGTGGTGAAAGGTTCACCACAAAACAATCAGAACAAGGTTCAAAGTATAATCTTAAACAGTTATGTGAAGTAGCACAGATCCATCTTAACACCAGATCAGTTATGGTAAAACATTAAGATTGCCACCTCAAGGTGTTTGATACTTGCAAGGTTAAGATAGATCTGTGCTGGAATGTAGGAAACAGCCATGAGCATATCTGTTAGCATTAATTGCCTTAAAACTTTACATGTTTCATAAAAGGTAATTGAACTACAAGCAGAGGGTGGTCTCCGAATGTTACAAGTTTCATAAAAAGGTAATCGAATTACAGGCAAAGGGTTGTCTCCAAATTTTTTCTGCAAATGTTAAATCAAAATGTTTCACAAAAGGGCAATTGAATTCCCAAGAAGGATGGCTCAGCTTTATCCATTTGAAGACAAACGTAAAACAGAAACCAATATGGACTGTGGCTTTCAGTGAGTGACATTGTCCCACTTCAGATGAAGTTTCACAAGGGATAAATAAATGATCTCTCAGCCCAATTCAAGTTCGCTGTATAATTCATATTTGAGCAACACAATCTATTGTGCCCCGAACACAACCAATGACTAGAAGACTTATGGATCCAATGCATAAATTTATTGTATACGTTAGTCAATGGGCATTGGGTTCCACAGGCTATTCATAGATCAATAGTCAATAAAGGTCAATTCTTTTATTGTCGGGCCTACAATGCTACATATATTAACTTTAAGTGATTACTGGTAGGTTTAGAGATTACTTTGGGACAGAGCTTTATTAAAGGGTGAGGACATGTTGCGTACAAAACACAACTTATTTTGTACATGATCTATCTTGCAGCATTCAAGAATTCAAAATGGAACTCCCACTGCCACTATGGAAATAACCAAAACAGAAAACAAAAATTAGGAGCCAAAAGCAAGGAAAAGAGTGGGGGTACCTACACACCCAAGGGTGTGCTGCACCTGTAAATCTGGTAATGGAGGAAGATGTCTCTAATAAACACCAATAACTAGTTGATTGTATTGAATCTTGATACAATGATATGAGAAACATGAGGGGGGAACCCCCTATTTATGCAATAATGATGCAAAAACCCTAACTTAGGACTTAAGTCACTAATGGTAATTAGGCCCTTGTTATATAAGAGTGGCATTTTTACAAATATAATATTATTACAAAATCATAAGATTACACACAAAATGGCTTATGTAAATAGACTCTAATGCCTAGTAACCTGTAAGTGTGTTGTGGTTAGGTATGCAACATGCCCTCCCCTTAAAAAAGCTTTATCTCCAAAGGTTGAGGACCAAAGAATAGCTCAACCATGTGAGTCCTTCTTCTTCCACTTCTTTGGCCTTCACTGAAGATGATCATATGTCCCCATTCAAATGGATGGAAGCTTAGAGATTGATCTTTGATGATGAACTAAATAAACCCATTCACCCTACTCTGTTGAAAATGCTCAACAAGGTCATACACATCCAAGTAAGGTTCAAGCAACACACTCAAAATTCTCTAATTAGAAATTCCATTCACATAAATGTGAAATATTGGATGCAGCACTGAAGAGAGCAGTTCTAATAGAGAACATTCAAGTTGAAATCTCTTTGTCACTACCTACCAATGAGTTGCCTCAACGATCTTTGCTTCCTTTGCAATCAGGACATTATGTTGACCATGAAAGTAATCATACAGAGGAAGAGCTTCATGGAAGAGAAGATAGGAGATCATTTTTGCCCCTTCTAGATCCTCCTGACATGGGGATTCGTTGCAGAGGAGTAAATTCAGCAAAGATAAGATTAAAGTAGTCATCTTCACATAACCAGAAGATGTCTCCATACCATTCTTCACTAGCATCTTCCAAATCCAACCATGAATCTGTTTCCTTACTATCTTCATTCTCTATACTAAGTAGCATGCAGAATCTATCACATACATCCAACAATATTTCCAAAGTCTCTTTCATTACCTTATCAAAATGTGCCTTGCACTTTTTTCAGCACTTTTTTCCCATAGAAATAATAGTTCCAAAACGATATTTTTGATACATTCTAACTTGTTGGGGGAAGTTGAGCACCAAGGGGTGGATTACACCTACAAATCCTAAAACATGGACGAATACATCTAAGTGTTAAATCTAAGTGTTAATCTAAGTGTTAATCTACAGTACTTTATAAATCTAAGTGTTAATCTACAGTACATGTTCATGGATATCTTTCAAGGTGAGCTCATTGTTACAGAGTTCACCACTCGGCATCAACGGCTTGTGAGTAGATTACAAGGTAGATTGGTTAGTCGATCCACTGACACAACATCAACGCTTCGTTGATTGCCTTTTAGACTTGACACATGGTTGCATGTCTTTATTATTCAAGGATAGATGATTGGATAGGGATCAGATCGGTTATTTTTATATAGGTAAATGCAGAGGACACACCATAGGTACATGTGGACAGGTGATGCAATGGAAGCAGATGCCCCATACTTATAGATTCAGTGCAGTGTTTAGAGTAAGCGTGGGAGGTCGAAGACCCCAGAGGGTGTGATCAGGGTGAGTTTGCAATGTCATATTTTGCATGATCTAATCATAGTTTTGGACATGATAACCCCTGAATTTTCACCCTTGAAAATCCTAAGGGTTAAGAGCCAGCATGTTCATTTTTGGCTAGCATTCAGATATTTTCCCGGAGATGGTTGTGTTTTCTGAGCCAGGGTTGTTTCCCACCAGGTACAAGTACAAGATTGGTGAGTTAGTGTTCTTTATTTCAGAGACAGAAGTTTTCACGGCATTTCATGGACAAAGAGAGATTATTGTATATAGTATAGTCCCTATTTTTGAGGAGATAGAGATCAGATGCCCGCATGGTGATATTGACTACACAATTTAGGTCCTTGCAAAATTTTGAATCCAGTGAGACTTTTCCAAATGGCATGCATGGGGCTTTCTATTTTTAGCAGTTGGTGATCTAGGGTTCAGATGATGATTCCAAACATATATTCGGGTTCCTTGTAGAAAATCGAATTCGATGAGCCTGTTTCAAGCGACATACAAGGACTTACTATTTTTAGTAGGTGGAGTTCCAAGCCTTACATGTCAATTCTAATTGCATATTTGGAATCCTCACGAAAAATCAAATCCGATGAGTATATCTCTTTTGACATGCGACGAGATTCTATTTTTAGCAATGTCTATTTTTAGACATACTATATTTGGCAGTGGTCTCCTAATGGTCCCGAACATATTTGGGGTTTTCCTATTTTTTAGGGTGACTACTATTTTTGGCATGTCTAATTTTTAGCAAGGCTATATTTAGCAGGTATGGTCGCCATGCAAGATGACAAGTGGCATGTTCAAATTCCGACATGTGGAAGTTTCAGAGGGTGACAAATGGCCAACTTGGATGTTTTGTTTAAGGACAAGTGGCACGTGCATTAAAGACAAGTTCCTAAAGGTCTATTACCAGTTCCTTAGAAAACAAACAAATAATCTGTTAAACATTAAGCCAAATTGAGCAAATTCTTCTCTCTAGAATCTAACTTAAAACTATAAATCGCTAAAACTGAAGACGTCAAGCAAAATTTCTGCTATGGAGTACTTTAACCTACAAACATCTATTGATAATTGCACCAAGTAGCGAAGTATTGTACATACTATAGCCCAATATAATGGAGATGTTGTCACGTACATGGGTAATGCATACATGTTAGCTTCAAACCAAATATAATACTTATAACAAATAATAATAATAATATATGTTAATCAAATATAGATGTTGTTGGACACGTAATCCTTGGGATTGAGTTATTGTAACAGTAGTGTAAATATGAAGAGTCGTAGGTGATAAGAAGAGTCATCCGTTAAGGAATACCAACCATCATTTATTGTTGTATTTATTAACCTATCATGCTGATGCAAAGATCATCAATGTAGAGTTATCTTTTCTGCCATCCCTAGCCTGATAGTGGTATCAAAGCCACGTTAACTCCATGAATTAGTCTCTTGGCATTTCCTTTCCCTGCGCAAACAGAAAATGCCTGTGTTGGCTGCCTGTCTCTCTGCCCTCTACGCTCTGGTTTTATTCTTTGCAGTTATTACTTGGTAAACCCTAATTTCCGCTATACACCTCTGTAAACTTGTCGCATTGCACAACACAACGAATCACTAACTACAACCATTCAAACTGTTTGCACTCACGCACCCGTCGACCTTTAGTGCGTTGCTAGCATCAAAAACCCTAATTTTCTATTGCAACCATTGGTAACCCTAGACCCGTCACTATTCTCACCAAAGTGCAAGTATTTGTTTGGACTGTAATTATCATCATTCTCACAAACTATAATCGTTTGGTCTCCATTCTCTGGTATTGTTTCATAGTGAACTTCGAACGCGACGAATACAATTTGGCAACTCTATCATTCAAACACAAGGAGGGAATGAACACTATGCCCACAAACACTATGCGAGTTGCTAATGGTAACTAAATCGACCTTCATGCTTATTTGTGTGTCCATTACCATTCATGTAATATCCCCAAGGACGAGCCCCGTTGTAATCATGTTTATGAATTGTAAATCATGTTTTGTAGGCTGGTGAGCCAAGTATTGATAAGTTGGTGGGCTTATGTGTTTATTAGGCCAGAGAGCCTAAGTGTTAAAGGCCAAGAGCCTGTTTTTGTATATGCAATATGCAGAACATTAATAAAGATTAAACATCACTGCATGCAGACCGACCACGAAGAAAGAGTGATGGGGGACTAAGCTTCCACAGGGTGGGTAAGGGAAAGGGGATTGAAAGGTTGGAAAGAGGGGCTAAGCTTAGGGGCTTAAGTCCTTGAGAATAATATTTTATTATTATTCCAAAGTTGTGTGACAAAGATGTTTTTATCCTAAGTCCTGGGAGAGGCAACGTATGTAGCTCCAACGTGTGTAAAAGGGAACGCATGCAGCTCCAGGAAGACAAGTGTCGACCTAGGCGCATGCGGTTAAAAGCTGAAGCGTCAGCTGAGTTGGGGGTTCGTCCTCCATTCTATCGTCGGTTGTCTGAACCGTTTGAGTTTGGTTTCGTTCTGCCAGTTTTCTCGATCCTCCGTCTAAAACCGTGAGACCTTTGTGAACGACCTCTGCTTAATTTTCTTGTCACACATTCCTGAAAAGGAGAACCGGGAAGCCGACCGGGTATTCCTGTAAATCCCATGACCTCTGTATTCGACCCTTGCAATAATCACGCACACACCTGAGACCTGAAATCCGTGAACCGTTTTGCGTCTTCTAAGGAACCCGACACCTGAGTAATCGCCTAAGTGTGTTGTGTTTAGCATGGGTTGTTGCCATTTTCGGGCCTATGCCCATTTTCTGTTCTGGTCGTCATCCCTGTGTGAATAAGTGTTGAACCGTGGCTGTTGTCCTCACCTGGTTGGAGTTGAGTCGAGGAGTGTGCTAAAAAAGCAGGTTGTCAGGCCCGTGGAAGAAGAGGCAGGTTGTCAGGCCTATGAGCAGCTCTCTCTAAGTGAGAGAGTCTGTTGGGAAGTGGTTTTCTCCCAGAGAGAGTCCAGCACCAGCTACGGAGCTTTGAGAATTCTTGATCCGTCCTGTTGCCGAGACCCAGAGAGGGAGGTGAAGCACGGATGGACTATGCTTGTGAAGGTGTATACTCCCGGGTGGAACAGGCATGTGGGGAATGAGAGTCCATGAGTAGTGGGTGTAAGAAGGCTCCTGGAGAGAATCATTCCGGTTGCTCTGTGCAGTTTTCCTATAACCTCAGCCTAGTCTAGGATTCCCTTACCTTGGGTGGAACTTAGTCCTAGCTCAGGGGTGACCCACTGCTGAGCGTGATGAGCAGCGTGGTCTAAGGCTGGGAGGTTCATGGAAGGTATGCACGTGGTTGGTGGAGTTACTACAGTTTCTAAGATAAGTATCATTATGTATTTTAATTTCAACTAAAATGCATGTATGTGATGCTTGTAATATTATCATGTATTCCGTTGCAATGATATTTACTGTTAATTCCATTATTTCTGAATGTTAGCAGTAATCCTATGATTACTCTGTATTGTTTGGTTAAAGAAGTTAATTTGATTTAATATGCATGTTATATATATAAGTATGAGATTTTTTCCGCGTAGTAGCATTGCCCGGCAATGGGGTTGATGGTCGGGGATGCTACAATATGGTATCAAAGCCATAGTTTCAACCAGTGTTGCGGGGG
>JASDQU010101893.1:322100-335543 GCA_032191745.1 Picea mariana
GATGTACTAAATGGTTGATGCTTTAATGATCATCAATTCATCACTAATCAATTAGTTAAATGATCTTATATCTATGTTTTCATGTTTTTTGCAATTGATTCAACATTCTGTATGTTTTATATATATATATATGCATCAAAATATATATTTTTTATGTATTATATAAAAAACGCTTCCGAAACGCTCCCGCTCCTGGAGATTTTTGAAAATATGCGTTTCCCGCTCCCGCTCCGCGCTCCCAACAGCCTTGGTTTCAACGTTGAGCCTGGATGGGCCGGATAAGTGGTCTTTGGACCCAAGGTTTCGAGTGGAAATGGTGTTTGGATGGAACCAATTTCGAACCTTAGAATGTTTCTGAGTGCCAATGGGTTACTTGGTCGTGTTACGAAGCTCAAGAGGAGTAGCAGTAGAATAAAACCGCAGTCGGCGTGGTATTTGACCAGAGAGAGAGAGAGCGCTCAACACTTGGGGTGTTGGAGCCGTAGGATCTGTTTGGGAAAAAGGAGAGTCATTTACGAACGTCAGATCCGGAGAAGGTGCAGGAGGGTTATCCTAGAAGCCCTTCGGACTTCGCGACGTTGGAGAAGCTTGATGCAAAGATATGAGAAAGGTCGTGTTGCCGCCTTATACACACCTGGGAGACGTGGAAGAAATCTTCAATCCACTCGGTGTGTCCTTGGGGGCAAGTGAGAGTTAAGGTGTTATCACTTAATCCTCAACTCCTCCGTCTAGGCCAACTCCTAACGAAGCCAAGGGGGGTAGTCTCTAACAAAATACTAAGGCTTAAACTAAGCTAAGTACAAGAAATTAAATCTAGGAGTTTATTATTCATTCAACAATCAACCATAAACTGATAAAACATGAAGTAAACATTCACCACGATATATAATCAATAAGCATATACTTGCATCAAAAGGATACTGAGAAACAATTGTTAGATGCAAGTTTCATTTAAATTATTTCCAACAGATAACCAAATTGAAGATAAAGCTTGTGGCTTTGTTGAGTGTGAAATGAGACCAGTGCCTTAAAGTGAATCGTGGGCAATGTAGTTCGTGTGTTTTATTAGGATAAATTAATGTTGAATTAGTGAAATGGTTTGGGCCTCCTTGGAGGTTAGCTCTTTGTTTGGAAACTTGCGGAGAGCTTTACCGAAACTCAATGGTCTCACCAGCAAAACTCACTCAAAGTGTTGGATGTCCAAAATGGGTGGGAAGCCAGGGCCCGAGAGGGCCCGCCTTACTTCGCAAGTCACTTTAAGGCATTTTCCCGCGCATTAAGCTAACTACTTTAGAGATTGTCCTAATTAAACTATCGACCACTAACCAGCACAGCGTGTATGAAACTTACTTCCAGCAGATCGAGACTAGCTCGCAACTGGAAGGGTCAAGAACCGCACTGAGAGCTTAGGGGGATTTGTTTATTTTAAACTGGAAATAAAATACTGAAATGAAATGTGAGACTAATTACTAATCCACACTGACCAGGCCTCTTTCGAGGAGTTGAGGGGATGGTTTATTTCCAACTTGAAATTGCAAGAAAGTAAAGCTAATCTAGCAATTAATGTTCTACTTTGCAAAAGGAAATCTAATCTAGATTGTTCTTTGATTTTAATTTTAGAACTGAAATGAACATGTTGAAATGCTCAAAACAAGAAAAAGACAAGAAACCAATCAAGAGGAAGATCCTGAAGCACAACACACACCGCCGGGGGAAAAGCAAAGTGAAGTCTCCCTTGGCTCACTGATTTTATTACCACGGTTACAAGTGCTCTTTTAAAAGTCTTTAGATCTCTTCAAGTGAGATTGGATCCTTATATATGGATCGTGAAACTTAGAAAATTTCACTTTTTACAATGTTTAAGGAGATAGGACCACTTTGGGGGTCTTAGAGACTTCAAGTTCTTGGTTTTTCGGTAGAATTTCCTCTTGTCCTTGCACCAACCTGCACAAAATCAACGAACAGACAAGATGCAAATATGGTCAAAGACACTTTAAGAGTGCTTTGGGTTATTAGTTTATAAAACCAAAAAAAATTCTAAGTACAATTCTATGATAAGCTAGTAAATTTCTGAATTTAAACTAAGTAGAAAAAGCCATTTTCTTACTATTTTTTTCGTTGTCCTAAAACAGAAATATAAAGCCAGTAAGCTTTGCTCAAATATGGAAATTAAACTCTTGGAAAACACCTATCTTTAGCCTTAAAAAAATTGCCGAAAGAAGTGAGACTAAAGATGAACCAAAGCAAGCTAGATCTAATTAAATCTTTCTTTAAAACTTGAGATCTAAATTACTTGCTTTGAAATACATAAAGTAAATGAGAAATTCAACCTTTGAAACTAACAATCATTTTACTTTATGTGTATTTAGAACAAGTAACCAAGGGATGTAGAATTTGATGAGAAAGAGGGGAGAGAAATGCTTGATTTTCTTGAAAGCCTTGGGCAATGGAGTCTCCTGCTTCGACGGAAAGTGGAGGGACTATGTTACTTCACCACAATTTTGAAGAATGAGGGGGCAGCAAGCTAGCTTAGCCTCTCCTTCAAATGAGATATCCTGCACAACTTCAAACTTCTTGCAAAGAGGTTAACCGCATTGGTGTCATATAATTTAGAATAATTTGAGAGCATGAGAATTAAACAAAATAAGCATGCACATCAAACTACGTAGCATATATAAGACAATAGAAACAAGAAGCAAGCAAGCTTCCTACTTCTATCCTATTGAGAGATAACTCCCCTTACAAGGCCAAGATTCACCAAAAAATTACAAGAAATAATCAACAAAACATATACCTCATATACACCATGCACATAGATGATCCACCCACAATAGCTTTACACCGTTGAGTAGCCTCCAAAGCCTTTTTATTCAAATAGAAATGATATTACAGATTACAATAGCAAGCATCTCAACCCAAGTTCCCACTAAAATGCAATGGGGGAGCACGCTTCAATATATAGCAAATGGTGAGGAGTTCCAATGAAGGAGGGCGCACTAAGTGTAAGTAAAAGGCTGCCAAGTGTGTGGGAAAGGGCTGCCACCTCTCCCCACACTCCATAACTTGCCACTTGTAGAGCAAAGATGAGATAGAGGGGCGCCACCTCTCAAGAGGTAGGCTGCCCTCTCTAGAATGCACCACCTCTCCAAGAGGGGCGCACTTCCTTTTGAGCACATGTTCATATCTTGATAACACATCACCAACCAATCCTCAATCAAATCGAGTTTGTTCCCTTTGACGGCGCCACCTTGACTTTTGGGCTTTTATTTTGCCTCCAACATGTCCCCACATGTTTCCTTTATTTGGGCATTTGCTGATTTTTTTTATTTTATTTGACTTTTTTGGTGTTTTGTAAGAAAATTTTACTTTTTAGTGATTAAAATCACTAATTTCACTCACCAAAGTGGGTATTTTAGTAATATAGGTGCTCTGGGTCCAAAAATGAGCATCCCCATGGAATATTAAGTCCCCTAGTACCACTTTTTTAATACATCTTTATTTTTTAATTAAAAATTGCTGAATTCTGGCAATTTTTTAATTAACTGAAAAAATTAAAAAATCTTAAGGGGGACTTAGTACATTTCCATAAGACTCTAGGAGAATGTTTAGCATGGTAATATACATTAGACACTAGGCTTAGATCCATGCTCAAGCCTAACCATGGGCATATACTCCGACTCTGGAGGGATTGAGTAAGTAAAAAAAAACACTCCAAAGTATAACTCACGCTTAGGACTTAAGGTGGCTAAGACCTTTTACAAGTTCATCATGCAACATCTCTTATTACAATTTTTTATGGAAATGTAAAGAGAAAAGGGTGGTCTTTATGACCGGCTGAACTTCTGAACTTTGAATTTTGAACAATAATGTTCAAACTTTGGCGGCTCACTTGGAAGTCCATCCTAGTGCAAATTTGATGGATAACAGGCCAAAAATCGAAGCACCGAAGTCCCGAAAGAGATCTACGCCATAGATCATAGGAAAAGAGCCTGACTGTTAGATTCGTGTCCAGGAAGTTTAAGGAAAATCACTTCGGAGGATTTCAAGTGTGGAGTGTGACAAACTCTTGAAGTCCCGAAGTAGATCGCAACCGTCCGTTGCAAAGGACACGCATCGGTAGATCGTGAACTCCGGGAGAAAGCTCTCTGGGCAAAAGTGAGAGTAGAAGAGTTGAAACTCCCAAAGCCCGAAGAGATGAAGTGGTGAGTCATGATGACGTCACCTAGAGGTGGCGTGGACACATGGGATGTGTGCCACTTGTCAGTGGGTTTAGAACCCGTGGAAGATTGAGATGGCATTTGGAACGTGACGAGTGTCGSCCATTTGAATGGGCCACGTATCAGTCGCTAGTATTCCTCCATGTGGCATCCTGTGTGAGCAGGGTTAGTGGGGCCCGAGGTAACGTAACGTAGTTAAAGGTCGGAGGATCCACAATGGCGTTGATCACGATACATCAAGATCAACGACCAGAAGGCATTGCAGGGACCCAAGTTGCATGGAAGCTAATTCTCCAAGGCGGTCCCGCAATCCAAACCGCAGTTTCACTGAGGGGTTACGTATCAGCGTCAGGAGAATTGTGGGATGAAAGGCGGGCTACTCCAAACCACCGTTGCATGCCCCGCAATTGAGAAAACGTTAAGTGATGTGGTGTAATGACGTCAACAAAGTGTCATGGAAGTGTTCGAAGATTAATGGTTCGGGGTGTGCGGATGTGAAATCTTCCGAAGTCTCAAAGTCCCAGAACTCAGACGCCCGAGGTTCCACAGCGAGTGTCAGCCGTAGGATGCTGGGTAGACGTGGACCGTTGATCCACCCTACTGCGCGAGTTCGGTAACTCGGAACTCCGAGTGACTGTTGTGTTATGCTTGGAAATCTTCCGAAGCCGAAGGTCGATGGCCCGAGTGCACGCTTATTGATCTAGCGCTTGGTCACGACCCATGGTCGCGTGGGTTGGGGAACTAAGAGAAAGGGGCTAGTGCCCGAAAACTTAGCAGAGCAGAGCTCTGAAAGAAGAAGTTTGCAGGGATTCTTGATTGAACGAGAATCACAGAGGATGAAAACTGAACATTTTCTTGAATCAGATTTGTTTATGAATGTTGTGGGATTTGTTAAGGAATAATGGCCTGACAAATTCCGGTTGTCTGCACATTGTGTTTGCAGAAGTTTAAGGAGTGCCAAAATCGAGTAGAATTGCCATTGAGTACAAAAGAAATGGAAGAGGCACGAACTACTTCCAGTTCCGAGGATGAAGCAAAAGGAATGGATGTCCATCTGGGAGTTGAAGGATCGAACTCCAATGGACATGGAGAAGAGTTAGATAAGGAAGGGCATATGATGAAAATCATTGAACGATTGCAGAAAGATGCCCAGATTCACCGAGCAGATAGCAAAAAGCTCATGAAAGCTAAGGAACAGCAGGGAGAATTCAACTTAAAGTTGATGAAGAGCCTGGAAAGGATCAAAAAGAAATTGGATAAGGAGAGTGACTCAAGAAAAATTGGGAGTCGCAGGATCCCTAAGAAGAAAAGGAGATCAAGAAGTGTTAGCAGGCATCGTCATCACTCCCCGAAACACTCCAATAAGGAGGCACGCAGAACTTCAAGCCCATCTCCTTCCAGAAAGCACAGGAGATCTGGAGTGGATGAACTAAAAGGCAAAATGAACAAGATTAAGCCTCCTACGTTTGATGGAGAACATAAGGAGGAGGAAGATGCGGAAACATGGTTGCTTGGCATGAGGAAATATTTCCAACTGCAGAATTATTCCTCTCATGCAGAAGAAAGAATTGTGATGTATCAACTGAAAGGAAAAGCATCCATGTGGTGGGATCAACTTGTGCAGGTGCAGCAAATTAGAGAGAAAGATATCACTTGGAAAGAATTAAAGAGGTATTTCGAGAAGAAATACTTGACTAAAAGATACTACGACAGAAAGATGAGTTCTTTGAACTCAAACTGAGCAGCATGACCATTGATGAATATGAACAAAGATTTTTGGAATTGTTGAAGTATGTTTTGTTCATCAAAGATGAGACTGTCAAGATCCAGAGGTATCTGAGTGGACTGCCACCTTCCATCGGTGACAAGATCCAGTATGATGACCCTAAGACTATGGAAGAAACGATAAGAAGAGCGAAATGCTTATATGAGTAGCAAAGAGAGAAGCCTACCTTCCGAAAGGCTTGGGAAGACAAGAAGAAATTCCAGAAAGAGCAGAGGCAGAAGGGAAACAAACCTTCCTTTTTCAGAAACAGTCTTCAAGGACAGCCATCATTTAGAGAACCAAGAATGGCTGATGTGGGGGAACAAAGGCCAAGACAGACGCCCATTCAGTGTTGGGGCTATCAAGGGAACCACAAGTACAGAGATTGTCCCCACAAAAATGGCAAAGTGACAGTTGTCCATAATGTTCAGCAAGCTGAAACAGTAGAAGACATGGGCAGTAGAATGCCAAGGATCTACGCAGCCCTGGACAACAAGAAAGCTGAATATCAGTCGCACATGATTGAAGTAGAAGGTATGATCAACAACCATGCCTTTACTATTTTAATTGATTCAGGGGCTAGCCATAGTTATATAGATCCTAGAGTGGTGGAAAGTTTGCATTTGTCGAGAAGCAAACATGAAAAATCTTGGTTAGTGCAACTGGCTACAGGAACCAAGAGAAAAGTCACTGAGTTAGTTAAGTCATGTCCAGTGGGCATGAATGGACTGAGCACAAAGGCTGAATTGAATGTTATGCCTTTAGGTTCTTATGACTGTCTAATTTTGATGGACTGGTTGGACCAGCACCATGCCATCTTGGACTGTCGTAATAAGGCATTCACTTGCCTGGATGAGGAAGGAAATCGGAAAACAGTCCAAGGAATTCCTAGAGTTGTTGCTATCAGATAAATCTCAGCAATGCAGCTGAAGAAGTGCTACAGAAAAGGTTGTCAATTATTTGCAGCCCATGTGGAGGAAGCATCCAAAGATGAGATTTCAAATATTGAAGATCATGTGGTACTAAAAGAGTTTGAGGATGTATTTCAGGAGGTACCCGGACTACCCCCGAAGAGAGATATTGACTTTACTATAAACTTGATGCCTAGAGCAGCTCGAGTGTCGAAAGCTCCTTACAAAATGAGTACACCAGAGCTGAAAGAACTGCAATTGCAGCTTGAGGAGCTCCTGAGGAAGGGGTATATACCCAAGTGTGTCACCTTGGGGTGCCCCGTTCTTGTTCGTGAAGAAGAAAGATGGGACGATGAGATTGTGTATTGATTTCAAACAGTTGAACAAAGTAACTGTAAAGAACAAATATCCTCTGCCGAGGATTAATGACCTCTTCGATCAGTTGAAGGATGCAAAGATATTTTCGAAGATAGACCTCAGGTCGGGATATCACCAGGTAAGGATAAAGGATGAAGACATCAGCAAGACCGCCTTTAGAATAAGGTATGGTCATTACGAGTTCACAGTGGTGCCGTTTGGGCTGTCGAACGCATCCGTTGTTTTTATGTGCCTGAATGGTGTATTCAGGGACTATCTAGACAAGTTTGTCATAGTCTTCCTGGATGACATTGTGGTGTATTCCAAGTCGGAGGAAGAGCATGAACAGCATCTGAGGATGGTATTGCAGGTGCTAAGAGAGCACCAACTATATGCCAAGTTGAGCAAGTGCTCGTTTTATTAGGAGCAGATCCATTACTTGGGGCATATTATTTCGAAGGATGGGATAGTTGTAGATCCTGAGAAGATTGAGGCCATCTGAGAATGGTCAACGCTAAAGAATGTGACGGAAGTCAGATCCTTTATGGGTCTAGCCGGTTATTACAAAAGGTTTATCGCAAGGTTCTCGAGGATAGCTCACCCTATCACTTCCTTGCAAAGGAAGGAAAAGAAGTTTCAATGGACAGAGGATTGTGAGAAAAGATTCCAGCAATTGAAGCAACTGTTAACCAGTGCTCCAATCCTAAGGATTGCAGATCCGAATGAAGACTTTGTAGTGTGTACAGATGCATGCAAAGAACTAGGAGTCGTCCTCAGTCAAAATGGATTCATAATTTGTTATGAATCCAAAAAGTTGAAAGAGCATGAAAAGAACTATGCCACTCATGATTTGGAGTTGGCAGCCATAATACACGCTCTAAAGAAATGGAGGCATTACCTCGTGGGAAAGAAGTTCGAACTGAGAACAGACCACAACGGTCTGAAGTATTTGTTTGATCAGCCAACCTTGAACGCTAGACGGAGTAGGTGGTTGGGGTTTCTCTGTGAGTACGATTTTGATATCAAGCATATCAAAGGGAAGGAGAATAAAGTGGTTGATGCACTCAGCAGGAGAGTGCATGAATTACATGCTACAGCCATTAGCATGTACCAAACTGATATTAAGGGAAGAATTTTGGAAGCTGCAAATGCAGATTTGCAGTACATGGAGCTAGTAGAAAAGCTACAACAAGGTGAGATGCCACAGAAAGTGGAAAATTATGAATTGAAAACCGATGGAACACTTTTGTACAAGAATAGAATTTATGTGCCTAATGTCCAGGACTTGAAACTTCTGATTTTGCATGAAATGCATACTGTGCCTTATGTCGGGCACCCTGGATATCAAAAAATTGTGGCAGCAATCAAGAGCCATTACTTTTGGCTAGGTATGAAGAGAGAGATTGTTGAATACATCGCCAGATGTATGGAGTGTCAGAAGGTTAAAGCTGAGCATAGGCACCCAGCAGGGCTGCTGCAGCCTTTACACATTCTTGAGTGGAAGTGGGAAGTGGTGACAATGGATTTCATCACGGGATTGCCCAAAACCGACAAGCAACATGATTCAATCATGGTGGTGGTGGACAAGCTTACGAAAGTTGCCCATTTCATTCCGTTAAAGACTACTCACAAGGCAGCGGATGTTGTTGATATTTTTATGAGGGAAATAGCACGATTGCACGGTATTCCCAAGACAATTGTCTGACAAGGACACGAAATTTACCTCCAAGTTCTGGAAGGGGTTGTTCAAAGGATTCGGAATGAATCTAAACTTCAGCACAGCCTATCATCCTGAGTCTGATGGGCAGACTGAGAGGGTGAATCGAGTGATAGAAGACACGCTAAGGATGTATGTGATGGACAAACCATCTAAATGGGAAGACTACCTACACTTGGTAGAATTCGCCTACAACAATGGGTATCAAGCATCATTGAAGATGAGCCCATTTGAAGCACTTTATGGCAGAAAGTGCAATACTCCAATACGCTGGGATAATCCAGCTGATAGGGCAGTAGTTGGGCCAGAGTTACTCAAGGAAATGGAAGAACAGATGCTAAAAATTAAGCAAAATTTGAAAGTTTCCCAAGACAGGAAGAAAAGTTATGATGATAAGAACAGAACCCACTGAGAGTTTAAAGTGGGAGAGCATGTTTTCCTAAAAGTGAAACCTAATAGAAGTTCCCTGAAGCTGGGAAACTGCACCAAGTTGGCAGCCAGATTTTGTGGGTCATTTGAAATCCTAGAAAGGATTGGGCCAGTTGCATATATGCTTGCATTACCTGCATCCATGACTGTACATAATGTGTTTCATGCTTCATTGCTTAAGAAATATATACCTGATGCTAATCATGTAATTGATTGGAATGTGATTTAGGTGGAGCAAAAAGGTGTCCTGCAAGTGCATCATGTGCACATATTGGATTGGAAAAGCAAACAACTCTGGAATCGAGCCATAGGGCTTGTAAAGGTCCAGTGGACCTGGTACGGTCCTGAGGACGCGACATGGGAGCATTAGGATGCTATGTGGGCAGAATACTCGCATCTTTTTGAAGATTTTGAAAATTTTGTTGATGTTGTGTAAAAGCTGCACTGAGGATGATGCAAAAATAAGAGGAGGGGATTGTAATATCCCCAGGACGAGCCCTGTTGTAATCATGTTTATGAATTGTAAATCATGTTTTGTAGGCTGGTGAGCCAAGTATTGATAAGTCGGTGGGCTTATGTGTTTATTAGGCCGGAGAGCCTAACTGTTAAAGGCCAGGAGCCTGTTTTTGTATATGTAATATCCAGAACATTAATAAAGATTAAACATCGCTGCGTGCAGACCGACCACGAAGAAAGAGTGATGGGGGACTAAGCTTCCACAAGGTGGGTAAGGGAAAAGGGGCTGAAAGGTTGGAAAGAGAGGCTAAGCTTAGGGGTTTAAGTCCTTGAGAATAATATTTTATTATTATTCCAAAGTTGTGTGACAAACATGTTCTTAGGAAAGTTGTGTGACAAACATGTTTTTATCCTAAGTCTTGGGAGAGGCAACGCATGCAGCTCCAACGTGTGCAAAAGGGAACGCATGCAGCTCCAGGAAGACAAGTGTCGACCTGGGCGCATGCGGTTAAAAGCTGAAGCGTCAGCTGAGTTGGGGGTTTGTCCTCCATTATGCCGTCGGCTGTCTGAACCGTTTGAGTCTGGGTTCGTTCTGCCAATTTTCCCGATCGTCCATCTGAAACCGTGAGACCTCTGTGAACGACCTCTGCTTAATTTTCTTGTCACTCATTCTTGAAAAGGAGAACCGGGAAGTCAACCGGGTATTCCTGTGAATCTCGTGACCTATGTATTCAACCCTTGCAATAATAACGCACGCACCTGAGACCCGAAATCCGTGAATCGTTTTGTGTCTTCTGAGGAACCTGACACCTGAGTAATCGCCTGAGTGTGCTGTGTTTAGCGTGGGTTGTTGCCATTTTCGGGCCTATGCCCATTTTCTGTTGTGGTCGTCATCCCTATGTGAATGAGTGTTGAACCGTGGTTGTTGTCCTCACCTGGATGGAGCTGAGTTGAGGAGTGTGCTGAAGAAGCAGGTTGTTAGGCCCGTGGAAGAAGAGGCAAGTTGTCAGGCCTGTGAGCAGCTCTCTCTAGGTGAGAGTCTGCTGGGAAGTGGTTTTCTCCCAGAGAGAGTCCAGCACCAGCTACAGAGCTCTAAGAATTCCTGATCCGACCTGTTGCCGAGACCCAGAGAGAGTCCAGCACCAGCTACGGAGCTCTAAGAATTCCTGATTCGGCCTATTGTCGAGACTCAGAGAGGGAGGTGAAGCACCGATGGACTATGCTTGTGAAGGTGTATACTCCCGGGTGGAACAGGCATGTGGGGAATGAGAGTCTGTGAGTAGTGGGCGTAAGAAGGCTCCTGGAGAGAATCCTTCCGATTGCTCTGTGCAGTTTTCCTATAACCTCAGCCTAGTCTAGGATTCCCTTGCCTTGGGTGGAGATTAGCCCCAACTCGGGGGTGACCCACTGCTGAGCGTGATGAGCAGCGTGGTCTAAGGCTGGGAGGTTCGTGGAAGGTATGCACGTGGTTGGTGGAGTTACTACAGTTTCTAAGATAAGTATCATTATGTATTTTAATTTCAACTAAAATGCATGTCTGTGATGCTTGTAATATTATCATGTATTCCGTTGCAATGGTATTTACTGTTAATTCCATTATTTATGAATGTTAGCAGTAATCCTGTGATTACTTTGTATTGTTTGGTTAAAGGAGTTAATTTGATTTATGAGAATGTTTCCGCGTAGTAGCATTGCCCAGCAGTGGGGTTGATGGTCGGGGACGCTACAATTCAAACCCTAAAACGCACGACCAGAACCTTCGACCTCATTCCTTTCCTCACACGAACTTGTTCGTTGGCTCATATCTCCATTCAAGCTGAGTTATACAACCATGCTAGTGCTCACCAGCCATGCTAGCCACCCAACATTAATTCGGATTTTTGAATCGCTTCATACCTGACATGTCGATCGTTGGAGAGGAAGTCAACGGACGACCACAAAAAAGAGGAAGGTCATGATTTCTCACATTCATCCATCGTTTTTTGTGAGAACCCATCACCTCTTTTTTGTGATCATTCCTATTGCTACGAACTGGAGGTTGCCTACGCCCTTCTTCGTGATTCCATTGAATATTTTATTGGTGCAACCTGATTATATTCCTAGTGCAGCCTAATAGGGTGCAATATCATTACCATGCTACGCGTGCATGAAGACAGAAGAATGCATTCTCTCATCTCCATTGTCGGCATGGTGCTGATGTATAAGGAGAACTATAGAGAATGGTACAAGAAGATCAAGAGCTCATTGATCTTCAATGATCTGTGGAAAGGCATTTGCGAAGAAACACCAGTCCCTCAAAGAAGCAAAATCACTGAAGAAGATGCAGAATCAGAAGAAGAAGAAGTTGTCTCAGAATCAAAAACAAAAAGTAGCAGACCTGGTAGAAGACCACTCATTTCAACCTCAAACAAAGCACGTGAAATATGGGAAGACAAAGACCAAAAGGCATATGCTATAATCTCTACAACAGTAAGTGAGGAGGTGAGTCATCATATTGCTTCTATTAAAGATTCTTATGGCACCTTGAAATTAAATGACTTGTATGACACACATTCTGAACTAGAATTCATACAACTAATGTTGAAGCTCTTCAACCTAGAGTTGAAGAATGATGACCCTATGGCTTTAGCTTCAAAAATCAAATCCATAATGCATGACATTGAAGCCACTGGAGTGAAGATTCATCTCCCTCTCACGACCATCATTAAGGCCCTCTACCCTACATATTTTCACTACCTTGAATCACTGCAAGCAAGTGGACAAATGAAACCCATCACATTTGACAAGCTGGTGGAGAAAGTTGCAGAACGTGAGAAAGTCTTTGGAAAGAAGTCGGCTCCTTCAACTGGCGAGACTGTTTACCTTGCTCAAAAAGACAAGCGTAAACCACATGATTCTTCCAGAGGAGAAAGCAGCAGAAGAGGACGAGGACATGGAAGAAAGAGTTTCAGAGGTAGGGGGTGTAGACACAACCAAGGTGATAAATCTAATCTTCATTGTACTCGCTGCAAAAAGAATGGGTCACATGAAGCAGATGACTGTAGAGTTCCATGGGATAAGATCAAAGAAGACAGACACAATAAGAAATAGGACAAAGGTAAACCTTCATAGCCAATAATAGGTAATCCACCTGAATCTGCCCATTACATTGTTGTTCATTGCAAGGCTGCGGGGGAGCGCCCTCCCCCCCTCGAACCCGCTCCCGAATCGCGCTTCCAAGGGGAGCGTTCAAGGAGCGCGCTCCCAAGTGCGCTCCCTGAACGCTCCCCTTCGGGAGCGTTTTCAGGGAGCGCGCTCCCTCATAAAAAACAACGCTCCGTGGGGAAAAAAACGCTCCCTGAGCCCGCGCGCGTGAGGAAGAGGAAATTGGTCATTTTTTGGTTTTTTTTTTGTTTTTTTTGGAGAAATGACTCATTGGAAAGGTAGCCTAGGGTTAGCTAAGACTACTAAACACTCTTTCACTCCCATTTCTCTCATTCTATTTCACATTTCATCCATTTCTTTGCTAAGAGGGTTTTGACTCTTGAGAGGGTTCTTGCTAGTTCTTGAGGAGATTGAAGGGAGATTGAAGGCTACCATTTGTGAGAGCTT
>JASDQU010101893.1:347113-360093 GCA_032191745.1 Picea mariana
TATTTCTTGAAATCTAAAGATGAAGTGTTCAGCAAGTTCAAGGAATTCAAAGCCTTGATAGAGAACCTTTCTGAAAGGAAGATTAAGATACTCAGGTCAGATAATGGAGGAGAATATACCTCAAAAGAGTTTGTGAACTTCTGCAAAGATGTTGGGATCAAGAGGGAACTCACTATTCCTTATAATCCCCAACAAAACGGTGTAGCTGAGCGTAAGAACAGAACCATAATGGAAGTTTTGAAGACTATGATCCATGATCAAGATCTTCCTATGTGCTTATGGGCGGAAGCAGCAATGGCAGTTGTATATGTGCAGAACCAATTATCCCATAGTACACTTGGGCTTAAGACACCGGAAGAGATGTTCATCGGAAAGAAGCCAGAGGTAAGCCATCTCAAAATATTTGGCTATCTAGTGTTTATTCATATACCTAAAGAAAAGAGAAACAAGCTGCACCCTTCAAGAAAGAAGGGAATATTTGTGGGATACTGTGAAGTCTCCAAGGCCTTCAGAATCTATATACCAGGTCACCATCACATTGAGATCAACAGGAATGTGACCTTTGATGAAGATGCAGCGCTCAAGAAATCTAAACTATGCCAGCTTGAAGAAGTATACGAAGAGGAACCTGTAATCCCCAGTACTGCAATGAGGGAGGTTCCCAGAGCTGCAGAACCATTGAGGGAAGTCGTAACTTCCCCTGATGAGGAATTTCTAGAAGACCATGATATAGTAGAAGTGCAAGAACCTGCTCAGATGACGTCCCTCCATAAAATAAAGCCAGCTTGGGCTAGAGAGCTTATTCAAGATGGAGAGAAGTACGGTGTTCCCCAAGGAACTACGAGACAGGTGAAAAGACCAAAGCCATTCTCCAGTTATACGGTTTTGATGTGTGATCTCCTAGAAGAGGAGCCTACCTGCTTTGAAGAAGCCATTTAGAAGAAAGAATGGGCAGATGCCATGACAGAGGAATACCAGTCCATAATGAAGAACGAAGTATGGGAAATAGTTCCCAGACCAAAGAGCAAAGATGTGGTATCCTCTAGATGGCTCTTCAAAATAAAACATGCTATTGATGGAAGTATTGAGAAGTATAAAGCAAGATTTGTTGCTCGTGGCTTTTCCCAGAAGGAAGGCATTGACTATGAAGAGACATTCGCTCCTGTGGCCAGATACACTTCGATCAGAACCATCATAGCTCTTGCAGCTAAGATGAAGTGGAAGTTGCACCAGATGGATGTAAAGAGAGCTTTCCTAAACGTTGTCATCGAAGAGGAAGTGTATATAGAGCAACCTCAAGGATTTGAGGTTGAAAACAGGAAGTCTCATATCTGCAGATTGAAGAAAGCCTTATACGGATTGAAGCAAGCTCCTAGAGGTTGGTATGGCCGTATAGACAGTTTCTTGACGAGCTTGGTCTTTACCAAGAGTAAAGTAGACTCTAACCTCTACTTCAAGATCATGAACAATGAGCCAGTAATCTTACTGCCATATGTGGATGACTTATTCTTAACTGGAGAAGAAAAGCTCATCACTGAATGTAAAAAGAGACTTGCCTCGGAATTTGAAATGAAAGACCTTGACCTAATGCATTATTTCTTTGGTCTTGAGGTATGGCAGAGTCCTGAGAGGATCTTCCTTAACCAAGGGAAGTATACGGTTGAAATCCTAAAGAGATTCGACATGTTGGAGTGCAGGCCCATGAATACACCCATGGAAGCGAAGCTGAAGCTGCTGGTCGACACTTCGTCAGAGTTGACTGATGCCACACTGTACAGACAAATTATTGGATCGCTGATGTACCTGACGAACACCAGACCAGACATTTGTTTTGCTGTGAGCACCTTGAGTCAGTTTCTGGTAGAACGCAGACGTGTTCACCTAGTGGCTGCAAAACATGTGATGAGGTACCTTAAAGGTACAATAGATTGTGGTCTCAGCTATGATGGAGATCATGATTTCACATTGAGTGGATATATTGATGCAGATTGGGCAGGAAGTGTTTCTGACAGGAAAAGCACTTCGAGATGCTGTTTCAGTTTGGGATCAGCTATGATCTCGTGGCAGAGTAGGAAGCAATCTAGTATTGCTCTCAGCATAGCGGAAGCAGAATACACTGCCGCATGTTCTGCCAACTGCGAAGCTATATGGCTTCGAAAGTTAATGACTAACCTATTTGACTATGAGATGAGAGCAACCTTGATTCTATGTGACAACCAGAGCTGCATAAAGATGACAGAGAATGTTGTATTCCACGACAGGTCGAAGCACATAGAGATCCGTTATCATTACATCCGTGACATGGTGCAGAGAGGAGCCTTAAAGCTCCAGTACATTAGCGGGGATGAATAGGTTGCTGACGTGTTGACCAAGCCACTATCTCGTATAAAGTTTGAGTACTTTCGAGATAAGCTTGGTATAGTCTGAAAGGACCCTCCTCGAAAGGGGGAGTAGATGCTGTGATGAGACATCTCTTGCTTCCGACCTAATGGTTGCGACATAAATCAAGATGATGTGATATGACTAGTACTGTGCTTCCAGCTGGATAACTGTGACGTAAAGCCAGTCTAGTATCCTGCTTCCGACCTGATGGTTGTGACGTAAAGCAGGACGAGTACCTTGCTTCTGACCTGATGGTTGTGACGTAAAGCAAGATGATGTGTGACTAGTACTATGCTTCCGGCTGTATAGCTGCGATGTAAAGCAAGTCTAGTTCCCTGCTTCCGACTTGATGGTTGTGACATAAAGCAGGATGTGTACCTTGCTTCCGACCTGATGGTTGTGACGTAAAGCAAGATGATATGATGAGACTAGCACTGAGCTTCCAGCTAGATAGCTATGACGTAAAGCCAGTCTAGTATCCTGCTTCCGACTTGATGGTTGTGACGTAAAGCAGGACGAGTATCTTGCTTCCAGCTTGAGTGCTATGATGTAAAGCAAGACGATGAGATGAGACTAGTACCGTGCTTCCAACTTGATAGCTGTGACGCAAAGCCAGTCTAGTATCTTGCTTCCAGCCTGAGTGCTGTGACGTAAAGAAAGACATTGAGATGAGACGAGTACTGAGCTTCCAGCTTGACAGTTATGACGTAAAGCCAGTCTTGTATTATGGTGAGTTAGCCTTATACTAATACATATTGATGCAGATGATGATGGCATTCCTTTGAGAATGACGATGCTGCCGATGAAGAAAACTTCCGATGATTTATAGATACGCAAGTCAGTGTTCCAAGATGATATTGATGATGCTGTCCTCTCACCCACTTGATGTTGATGATGATGTTGTCCTCTCTCTCTCGCATGTTGCTGCTGAAGAATACCCTTCTTGTTAAGGGGGAGTGTTGAAATAATGTAACTGCAAAGTGTATTCTTATTATTATTTGATATATTTTTCATTGGATCAATCCCCATTGTGGATTGATCATGTCGGCTATTTTAAAAGGACCAAATCCCCTTTTGCGGATTGGTCATATTGTAATTGTAAAAGGCAAAAGAAGAAGTCGGCCCCCAAACATAATAAAGGTGGTTATAACCAGCCAATTGGAGAAGTCAGCCTTGCCAGTGAAGAGACACTTCACACGTGCCAGTCTTGTATAAATAAGGAGGCTAGTGCCTCACTTAGACACACAACTCACTTGCTCATTTGTGAGACAAGTTTCGTAATTGTAATTAATAGAAGAAGGAGAGAGAGTGGCGCATATCTAGGAGAGGATCTTCTGCATTAGTTTAAGAGATCTCTTGGCATTGTATTGGCTATCTATAATAAGGAAGTTTTGCTGGGTTTTCTTCCCCTAGAGGGTTTCCTAGGATAAATGCTGTGTCTCTTGTGATTGTGTATTTCTCAGTGATCTTGTATTATGCTATTGTTATCTAATGAAATGGAAAGAATTATAATAATGGCTTAAACATCAACACTTTAAGCCTTCTCGTCTTGACTTTGTGCTTCATCTGAGCTAGCCGTTTGCCAGGAAGGAGGAGAGAGCACGAGGCCTTGCTTTTGCAACACCAGAGTGAGCCTCTCTCCTCTAGGGTTTTGTCTTTGAGGCCCTGCTTTAGCAACACCTTGAAACTTTTCCCTCTAGTCGTTTTAAATCTTGTCTCCTTCAACCTGTGCGTCCTTCACTTTTTGACTCCATTCTACCCTAAGGCATTGATCCCAAGACCTCCAACGTTGAAGTAGAATTGAATCCAAACACTCTCAAACCTTTTCGGAATTGAAACCCTAACTACATTAACCCTAACCTACTAACCCTAAGTTGCTGATGTCAACCTTGGTTATTTCATCTTGATGCAACGACGTTTCACTTTCTAAGCAATTGAGTGATAGTTGAAGGCATTAATTGATTAAAGAGGTTGTTTGTTGTATTGAATGCTGTATCATTCTAGTATTTATTGATGAAGTGACATTACTGCCATTACCATTTTGTAAACATTGACTTCGTCAACATTTACTTTCAACTGCTTATATTGAATATCAGATAGTCATTGATCTATATGAAGTACTAACCAAGATTTGCACGTATTAGTTTTCTTGTTGTGTTGTCTCAAGCAGGTGCTTTTCTTTTCTTTGGTTATACTCTATTATTGGTTGTTTATCCGGGACTATCTGATTGGCGGTGATCTGTGAAAAGGGGAACTTGTTCTTGTCCTATTATCCTTTGCCCTTTCAAAACCCCAGTTCACCGGAGACGTGTCCCCTGGGCCTAGCCTCCCTAAATAGAAAGAGCCTTCCCATCGTGGCAACTTTGGGTGGGATAGGTTCCTATTACGCCAGTTTGGCCTTCTACCTTATAGCCTTTTATCCTAGCTACAAACTGTGCGATATCAATACCTAGATCCATACTTTCGAAATAAAAATTTCCACTTATCTTACCTTTTCAATCAAAACTTTTTACTATTCTTACCTTTATGAGAGCACAAAGCTTCAAGATCTTACCACTTTTCTTCAGATCTGATTTCTCTTCTTAGCACAGAGCTTTACCGGTCAAGTAGAATACTACGCACTTCAGCAGTAGATCTACGCACAGAGCTTCTGTTATTCTTTACTTCAGTTGCCAGCAATGACAGTTTCAGGTTCCGACAACGGAACCATTTGTTGGCACAGGGGCAGAACCAGGGTTCAACGCTTCAACAACGCACCAACAAAACCCTCACTACCGACCCTTTCGGCAACACCTGCGAAGCAGATGTAGTCTCACCCGAGGTAGAGGCAGGGGTGGTTGCGGGACTCCTGTGTCTACAACCTTAGCTGGGACACAGATCCGTGATTACAATATTCTATCAAAGCACTTAGGAGTTAACAGTTCATCAGTATTTAACCAGTATCTACTTCGCAGTTAAAACCCTAATCACAGAGCATCGTAGTATTTATCTAGTCTAGTATAGTCGAGCACTAAGCACATTCACATAGGTTAGATCTAGCACTTATTCATATTATTAAGCACAAAACATCAACATATCTATCTATCATTTATCTATGCTAAAGAACCAAGCAATTAAATACATAAACACATAAATACATTGCATAAAGCATAACAACACAAGATATACGTGGTTCACCCCCAGCGTGGGGCTACGTCCACCAACTCTTCTTCTCTTTTATTATCTTTTGTCAATCTTCTACATGCACAGAGCCACAAGATCCTACTCCGCATAGGACATGAGATTTGCGCGCACCTCACCAGATCCTCCTTCCGCGAGTTAGGTTATAGCACAAAGCTTCTACTCAATCTCTTACAGTCACTTGCACTTAGCCTTGCAAGTCTCACACAGCATGCACAAAGCATGTACAACTATCACTTGCACTTAGCACTTGGTGTCACACACTTGCGCCTCTTTTACTTACATCGCCTAGCTTTCTATTTATACATTACAAAATGGGCCTAAACATGGGTAAACCCATGGGCCAACATCCCCATACCTGTTATACAAGCCCAAAACCCGAAAAGCCCTAACCAAGGGGCCGAGATCCCGCGATCTCCACTTCGACTTGCGCTCCGCCTTTGACAGCCTATCGAAGTTCCAAAATAGGTCAACCTACACCCTACATTTAGAACATTTGTAATCTCACTTTCAAAGTAACTTATCTTTCAATTTTTGCAATCACATTTTCAAGCGATTTATTTCACAACATAGCATCTCAAGTTTACTTTTCAAGCAATCTCAAAGTTGTGTTATTCATATTTCAAGCAAATTTACTTTTCAAGCAACATCTTTTATGGTGGATATCTCATGTTCATTGGTATAAGATCTAAATCCTCCTTTGTATAATTGTAAGAGTATCTAATTGGTTATTCTTTTTCATTGTAAATTTCACCTATGACATGCTTCAATTGTTTCATTTATAAATTGATGTGAGTTGAATGTTTCTCATCTAACTATTCTTTAGTTTCTTTTGTGTATTTTGTGTAATTATCTAATTTGTCATTGTAAGTTATCTTGCCATATTTCATTTGTATATTTCATCTTGTAACTATCTCAAGTGTAAAGTAATTTCTTGTTGATATCTTATAGCATTGTTTATTTCTTGTATAATTGTGCTTAGATCTTTTGTTGTAACTTTAATTGACCCCATTGCCCAACCTTAGGCACTAGTCATAGTTGACTTAGTGAAAGGGCTGATTTTCATTAAAGATTTGCATTTGCATTGTTGCTTGCCATATATGCTAGCTCCCCCTTACCTTTAACAAATTAAAATTAACTCCTAGAATTCATTTAATAATTCACATAGTAACTAGGGTCTACCCTCCTTTGGCTTCCCTAGGAGCAAGCCTAGACGGAAGAAGTTCAAGTCGAGGTGACAGTGGGCTTGAACTTAGGCACTGTGCCTCCAAGGACACACTAAGTGGATTGAGACTTTTTCCACGTTTTCAAGTGTGTATAAGGACGGCAACAACAACAAAAAAATTTTCCAGCATAGAAGAGAGGAAACAAAGATATAACAACAGTCTGACAAGAGAAGATTATAGGCCTGAATATTTCTTTAATGAAGCTCCAAACCTGCACAAGATATCTTCAACTATAGCCCAATAGTCTAGATATTTCTCCACAATGAAAACACAAGTTGCAAATGAAGCGAAGGACTCCTTTCATAGGTTCTCCTTCCAACTTTATGTAGATTAAAATATTGTTAGAAATGTCTAGATTTCCCTAGAAGTATGATAGTCCACTATCCAAGCCTTCATGATAACCTTGAAAGGGCCAAACATGCCAAGTGTCAACCTCTTAGGCTGAACACTCGACTAAAGTATATTTTCTTTTTGATATATGTGTCATTTTAGACACTTCTCCATGGAGCGCTCCCTTAAGAATAGATTATGCCTCGCAAGGAACCTTCAAAAGGTGTCTTCGAGATTCTTCCAAGCAAATCGCTCCACCAAATAATGATTTTATATGGATATATGTGACGCATGTGGGGTGAAAACATATGGCAATCTCAACAACCAAGTCCCTATATTCATGAATTCTTCCTTTGATGAAGGGCATTCCACACCAATGCCTTGTAGAGAATGCCAACATACCATATCATGCCGCCAAATATGTTGAACATGCCTTGCATAATGTGAGATGTACCCATGAAGATGAACATGCTTCAAAATATGCAAATTTACCTTAGAAGTGAAAATGCCTCAAAAGTATCCTCAACGAAAGATTATGCA
This sequence comes from Picea mariana, assembly GCA_032191745.1. NCBI lineage: Eukaryota > Viridiplantae > Streptophyta > Pinopsida > Pinales > Pinaceae > Picea > Picea mariana. The sequence goes on from JASDQU010101893.1 coordinate 354,772, forward strand.
TCAAAATTGTAGAAATGTTCATTTTATCTCCAATGCCTAAGCCTCTTGCATGTTCTAGTGGTAACATTCCTTTTTCTAGATAGTTTGATTTTTATATGTTTGCATGTGCCTTTTTATGTATCCTTTCAAATTTATGATAATTTATTGAAACTTTATGCTTGATTAGGTCTTGTGTATGATCGAGAATGGCTTGTTAAGAGTGCGTTCGACGAAGTACTAACACAAAAAAAGGTACGATTGTCATGAGCACTAAACATATATTTTTTTATGTTTAGTATTATTTTTAGCAATAAGTTATCTTTTGTAATGAACATAAATGTTCATTACTAGGAATAGTATGTAGGCTAGAATAATAGCTATAATAATAATTGGTTGGTTGACCCATATGTAGGCTGGTTTCCAAGTATCATAGTGAACATTTATTAATAGCATGTTTTGTACTCTTTGCACTTGCGACACTTTTGAACCCCATTAACTAACTTTGTGGTCATTTGTTGGACATTAGTAAAATTATCTTATCTTATCTTCACATTCATCATTCAATTCATTCATTTATTACTTTATTATTTGATTAGTTTTCTTTACAATATTTTCTTTACTTCTTGGATTGGGTTTTACCTCTTAATCTAGGTTATATTGTGTAAATATGGTTGTGTATGCTTCAAATGATGTAATAGACACGTTTCGAAGGCATTTTGTTGCACCAAAATCGAAGATTAGAGCTTAGAAATGTTGGATTGTTAAAGCATTGGACACATAAGAAAGATATGATACATGATAAAAATAGACTTGTTTAAAATATATGATTTTATTACATTGGAATAATTGAATACATTGACATTGATTCTCTTTTATTTGGTTCAGGTAGTTGCACTGCTTGATGACCTAATTGTTTTTCATTAAGGACACCTATTAAACCTAATGCCTAACATTGTGATATTTTTATTAAAGTTACTTATATAACGCGACTTTATTACATTTTCATTACACTAAGATATATTGAGGGTTATACTCCAACATCCCCTCTTAATGCTATAATACTAAGTGACAACAAACACATATAATGAAAATTTCTTGATCCAGATTGTATCATTTTATTATTTTTCATCTATCTTGATGCATTCAGAGTGGAAAAAATTGGAGGAATCAACTTGCAGGGTCATTTTAGTGGCAGGTCCTAGTTTGAAAAATTGGGGTTTGGAACCTTCCAGAGTCATTTTGAGGCAATAAATGGCGTTTTTTGGGATTTTGGTGTCCAACACTTATGCGCACCTTGTTGATGGTGTTCTACACTTTGATACCTTTCCAACAGTGCAGACCATGCATCAATCAAAGCTCATATGCAAAAGTTATGCCTCCCGTAAGTTGACCTATCATGTTGACCACCATGGTGTGAGAGGATGCCACATCAACCTCCGTTACTCATGCATTTGGGGCTAGCCACGTGAGGATTTTCAGGAAGATTCTAGAAGGTTTAAAACCCTACCACAATTGAGGGTTGAGGAAGTCAAAAACCTATCCCTAGATGGCTGTCGGACTATGTTAAATACCGAGTCACTAGGAGGAGAAGGGGTTCCATTCTATGTTATTGTATTTTGTTCCATAACAAAGAAGAACAATTAGGAGTGGGAAATTAGAGAGCATAAGAGAGGGGGTTAATGTTCTGTAGCAGCCTAACATGCCACGGGTCTCAGGTATCTCCATAGAGAGTGCCTTCTAGTTTGTACTTGCATTATTTCCATACCAGAGAAAAGAGAGTAGAGCAGCCTCACCTTCTAGCTGGGTTTTCTCCCTAAGGGTTTCCTAGAGCAAATCTTTGTGTTATCTTGTGGATGGTGTGTGATTGTACTTTACTGTCCTCTATTTTCCGCATTTTATCTATTTCATGCATAACCAGAAAATTAGTAACTAAATATTCTGGAATCTAAAGGTATTTAACCTCCATAGCGTAGATTTTAGTTTTATTTATCAGATCTATTGTGACTAATTGTTCCAGTGGAATATCCACGACAGTTTACAAATCATTTATCCTTAAATAGCTTCAGTCCACAGTTCCAAATTGTGCATTTACTCCATCAAGTTCTCTCATCACCCTTGCAAATGTTGAATTCCCGAATTCTTAAACTCTTGAATTAGTGCAACCTAGAAATTCTTGAATTTATTAAACGACAATGCAGGTTGAGTTAAACTTTCTTTGATTCACTTCTGTCTTGGAGATTCAACCACTTAGAGCAAGTATTCATAATCAATTTTGTCAACGTCATCAATATCCTCCTTTGTTTCATCGAGATAAACATTTTTTCACTTTCTCAAAGGGTGCACTCTATATATGATCCTATACTCTTTATGTGGTCTCAGATAGATTGATCAAAATATCTAAGCATATTCTCAGATTTGAAAATATATCTAGCTTCTCTAATTTCACCACAATTCTAGTTAAATCATAGGAAAGTGGCAAGTGAGCTTGGGTGGACAAGATTCCATGCTTCTGTACTAGAGGGGAAAATTGACAAATGTGTCCTGTTATTGCACAATTTGTACTTGCCCCAAAGCCAAAGGCAAGTGAACAATAAATTGGCGTAACAGGAGGTTGTCCTATCACTGTCACCTAAACAAGACACCTCTTTCTCTTTAGGAGTAGTACCCCAGGGGAGACGTCCCAGGAGACCTGGGGATTTGAGAAGGCTAAGGTAAGAGTATCAAGAAAGTTCCACCCCTCTCACAGGTCACTCTGATCAGAAAGTCCCAAGGTTTTAATAATATGAAGCAAAGTATTATTTAAGTGTACCTTCCCAGAACAAGACAACAAGAAAAATACTATTTGCAAGTACCAATTGATGTTAGTGCTTCATAAAACCATAGACTTTGAATAAAAACATAATCTGATATAGAAGATGAAGCAACAGAAATATTTATAACAGCGATGTATATATAATAATAACTTCACAATTATGCCTCAATAAAGCTTCAACAATGACCAAAAATGATAACCTAAACTTTGCAAAATGCTAGTATTTGTTAGAAGCAATGAAGGCAATGTAAAATCAGCTCTAAAACTTGTTTTTAAGATGCTTTTGCTGCTGTTATAGATGGCTGTAGCAATCTTTTGCAACAGAAGCAAGATAGTTAGTAGGTTAGTTCAATCTCAGGTTAGAAATGGTTAGTAAAGATCTTAAGGTAGATGGTTTAAAGCAAGGCTGCGGGGGAGCGACCCCCCCCCTCGAACCCGCTCTTGAATCGCGCTCCCAAGGGGAGCGTTCAAGGAGCGCGCTCCCAAGTGCGCTCCCTGAACGCTCCCTGAACGCTCCCCTTTGGGAGCGTTTTTAGGGAGCATGCTCCCTCATAAAAAACAACGCTCCCTGGTTTTTGAGGGAGTGCTCAGGGAGCGTCCAGGGAGCGAATGCTCCCCGAGGAGGGAGCGCACGCTCCTTGGACGCTCCCAAGGGAAAAAAGCGCTCCCTGAAACGCTCGTTGAGCCCACGCATGTGAGGAGGAGGAAATTGGTCATTTTTTGTTTTTTTTGAAGAAATGACTCATGGGAAAGGTAGCCTAGGGTTAGCTAAGACTACTAAACACTCTTTCACTCCCATTTCTCTCATTCTATTTCACATTTCATCCATTTCTTTGCTAAGAGGGTTTTGACTCTTGAGAGGGTTCTTGCTAGTTCTTGAGGAGATTGAAGGGAGATTGAAGGCTACCATTTGTGAGAGCTTGGAAGGGAGATTGAAGGCTACCATAGTCATATTCAACCACCATTGGAGAGCTAAAGAGGTAGGCTCTTAAGCCCATTTTTCTTTCTTGTTTTTCTGTTTTTTTAAAGTGCATGTGTTGTAAACTAGTTTCTTCTCCTACTCTTTCCCATTTCTCCTCCATCATTCTATTGCAGGTAGCAACTTATTATCAAGGGCCAAGGTTCAACATTCATGATGTTGATGTCAATGTGGTGTGCCATTTTGGTTCCATTTTTTATTATAATGATGGTGGTGGGAGGTTCACGTAGGCCTAGGCCTACCCATGATAGTGATGAAGAAATAGAAGTGGACAGCACATACCAAGGAGAGGAGAAAGGAATGGAAGGGGATGGAGACAATGAAAATGACAGTGATGGTCAGGATCCCCAAAAATCCAAAGACAGGTACACACCTCTGTGGAAGTATGTCACTAAGCTTAGTGGAGGGAAAGGGGGTGGAACAGGGAAATTTGTATGCCACCATTGTCATAAAGACTATACAGGTTCTTATACCCGTGTCATAAAGTGTCTAAGAGTGGTGCGATCTTCCTTTCAGCCCATGACTACTCAAATCGCTACAAAACAGGGATTAATATTGCAGATGCCTTGCTGAAAACCATTCAAGAGATTGGGCCCTACAATGTCATTCAAGTCGTCACTGATAATGCTGCTAATTGTAAGGTAGTAGGAGCAATCATTGAAGATAGGTACCCCAATATATTTTGGTCGGGGTGTTTGGTTCACACAATGAACCTTTTGATGCATGATATCATTAAAATGAAGGACCATGATTATAGATGGATTGGTGCTTTGGACAAGAGAGGGAAGAAGATGATAAGATTTATTACCAATCATAGCATAGCCAACTACATTTTTCGCAGTCACTCCAAGTTGGAGTTACTAAAGATTGCAAAGACCAGATTTGCTAGTTATTATCTCACCTTCAAGCGTCTGTTGAAGGTAAGAGAGGCATTGGCTAGTATGGCCTCGAGTGATTCATGGCAGGAACTAAAAGACAGGGCTACATCCACATCTGAGAGAAGTGACTTTCAGGAGGTGGAGGACACAGTTCTTGATGGCCATTTTTGGCAACAGGTTCGGTATATTCTGCAGTTGACCAAACCCATTTACATTATGATTCGGTTTGCAGATACAGATCGGCCGGTGATTGGAGAAGTGTATGAGCAGATGGACAACATGCTAGGCCAAATCAAAGACATTGTAGAGCCGAAGGATGTGATCTTGTATGATCATATCCATAAAATTGTGGTCAAAAGGTGGGATAATTTGATTGTTCCACTCCATGCCCTGGCATATGTCCTTACCCCAAAATATTATTCTTCATCTTGGTTGGCCCAACCAGCACCCGGGGGTGGGGAAAGGAGAAAACCACACACAGATCCAGAGGTGCAAAATGGATTTATGCTTGCATTGGACAAGTTGGTACCTGATGAAGAGGAGTGTGCTCAAGTACGAAGCGAATTGAGCAAATACATCAGTGAGCATGGAGTCTTTGGTAACTTGCATGCAACCAAAGATCGAGACTGTTGAAATAATGTAACTGCGAAGAGCATTCTTATTATTTTGTTATT
>JASDQU010101894.1:7997-33975 GCA_032191745.1 Picea mariana
AGGTTGCAAAGGATCTGAGTGTGTGATGAAAAGGACAAACCCCAATAGCTCAGAAGGCATATGCAGGTTGCTTATATATTTTCCGCGTACATATGCGGGCTGTAGTGAGCCAGGGCATGTACACACGCGGGTTGCACTACTGACAGGTCGTGTACCTGTTGCAGATTGATATCTGTTGAGGATTGTTGCCTCATCTCAGTTGGTGCTGAGGGTGTAAGTTGAGTCTTGCATTATAGGGCTGGTGTTCTTGTAGAGTTGTACTCTATTCATTTGTTGTTGAAAAACCCCAAGGATTGTAGTCCGTAATAAAAAGAAATTTTACATACATCTTGTGTTCTTTGTGTTCCTTGTGGTGATGACTTATTGACGATCTATGTCGTTGATATATGTTCACATCTAACTGGTTATAAATGACAATAATGAGTAATAAGTAAATGTTGAATGCTGACTAATGAGTTTTGTGTAAGAGGGAAGTTTTTGTAAAAAGAGCCCCACACTAATTCACCCCCCCTCTAAGTGTGGTAGGTGTGTCCAACAATTGGTATCAGAGCGAGCCTTCACTATAAGCCTTAACAAGCTTGAAGGAGATCCATAGACGCACAAATGGATGATGAAGCTCCAATCATTGATGAGGAAAACTATTCTACTTGGAGAATAGAGATGAGATTACATTTGAAGACAATGGGAGCAACTATTTGGAAGGCAACCATTGGCGGATCATCTCCTTTGAAGAACAAGTCAAAGTTTGCAGCTCAAAGGGAAGGAAAGAAAAATGATGCATTGACTCTCAAGACCATTCTTAGTGGACTCTCAAGCCCTATCAAAGAGAGCATGGGACAATGCACTTCCGCCAAGGATCTATGGATAAAGCTAAAGGAGACATATCAAAGCAAGAAGGATAAGGAATATATTGAAGACCACTCCATCAAGATTATCAAAGGTAAAGAATCGTTAAAAACCCTTGATTGTATTATTTCAAAATGTGATCTTGAAAACATTTCAAGTGAAGATAACACAAAGGAAGATCTCAAAATTATTTCAGATGAAGGTAAAGAATCTCCAAAGACTCTTGATTGCAATGATTCAAAATGTGATGATGCTGAATTTTTCTCAAGTGAAGAAGAAGATCTAGAAACAGTTTGTGTAAAGTTTGATGGTAGTTATCCCATGGAAAGAATAGAAGAAAATCTATTAGAACTTCAAAAATAAGTTGAAGAGGGTTTATATAGATATAGCAGTGATCATTATTATACACACTATAACTATCTTTCGGATAACACTAAGAAGTTTCTTAGGAGGAATCAAAGGCACATCTTGAAGTTAAAGGGAACGCTCAAAGAACAAGAAGAGATGAATAAGACTCAATTAGAATAAAAGGAAGAAGAGATCACAAGACTAAATAATGAAAAATAAGATATGAATGTAGATGATGAGATTAGCAAAAGTTTTGAAACTATTCTCCATCTCAAGACCCAAATTGAAGAAGCCAAAAGGGTAGAGGAACTATTGAAGGATCAAATAAATGAAAAGGAAGAGTCATGTCATAATTTAGAAGCTGAAGATGTTGACCTTAGAAAGAAGGTAGAGAATTCAAACAAATTCTTGAATAGCTCACAAATCTTGGATGAGATCTTGGAAAGTCAAAGATCATCATATGATAAATCAATTCTTGGATACAAAAAGGAAGCTACGCATGTTGAATCAAGCACCTCAAAGAAGCATGAGGTAAGTCCATCAAAGAAGGAAGACACTATTGCAAAACAACCATCTACACAAGGCAAAGAAAATTCAAAAGAACAAAGCAAGGAAGACATCAAGAAGCTATTCTTGGGACACCAAAGCAAAGGTATGAAAGTATTTTTCATGGGCATTGTTATTCATGTAATGGATATGGTCACAAAGCTTTTGAATGTAGATCTTAAGAAAGGAGATATAATGGAAGATTTTATAACACCATGAGGTGTTGGAGATGTGATCAAGTAAGACACATTGATGTTCACTGTAACACCATTAGATGCTACAACTGTAGTGGATTTGGCCACAAATCCCAAGAGTGTTGGAACACAAGAAGAAATTCTATGATGAGGACTTCAAATAGAATGGATAGAAGAATGAATGATGTAAGAAATGGAGACATATTTGAAAATATGGATGCTTAGAGCTCAAGTTCTGAGGAGAAAGGACATCTACAGAAGTGGGTGAAGAAGACAGAGTAGCTAGATCAGAATGAAAGACTGAAGGGGAGTTCAAGTGTGTTATCCACAGAGGCATACATGAGTGACATTGGTATCAGTCGTGTACATATGTGGGATGACCTTGAATAGGTCTCATACATACGTGCTCTGTTATGCAGTAGGCCACGTATATGTGGAAATGCCTTGGGAAAAAGGCAATGCACATGAGTTGCAGCTTGATGTAATGATATAACTCTGTGATGCAGGGGCTGACATAGTTTGTTGCAGGTTCTGACATTGTTTGTTGTAGGCTTAAATTTTCACCTTTTAGATTATGTAAAGTAAAATCTTGGGTGCATGGCACTAACCTATGAGTATGGATTGATGCATTTTCGGTTGAAGAACAATGATGGTTATAACAGTGGAGTTATGACACCTTGGTCATGTAATGTATCTTGATTGGAAGCTTGCTTGTTGAGAAACTTGATACATGCTTTTGGCATATCGATGGGATATATATTGAGACATGTAGTTGGTGAGATGATGAGATGATCATGTTGAGGAGTCATGAATTGATCTATGATTGGTACACTTGTAGTACATTGGTAGAGGCACCTACTAGCAGTTTGATTGGCACATGTTTTATGGAGGAATTGGCATACATATATGGGATTCATCATTTTGTGGTATTGATGCATGGTGATTTTTGGTACACTCATATATGGAATATGCTTGATAATAGTACACCATTGGTATTACTTGATTAGCACAACAATTGGTATTTGTTTGATACATGGTTATGGTACTTGATGGAGATATATCATGAGTGATATGAAACTTGTTTGGCATGTTAGTAGACACACATGTTGACATGTTGATAGAGGCATGTGGTTGATACATTCCATGGATGATATCTTTTGGCACATTGTATGATGTTGATGTACATGTGTTGTGCACCGTGGGAACATTTTGGTACATGATGTACTTGGTTGATATATTGTTCATGTTTCTCTATTTTATTGTTGACATATATTTTGTTTCATGATGTATGGTATGGCACAAGTTTGATGCATAAACAGGTCCAAGGATCGCCATAGAGAGAATGGTTGATCTATGATCCAGTTGAAGATAGGGGGAGACATACCCATAGGGGAAGTCATTCTTCTTCCCATGATTATAGGAGGAGATATTTATCAGATGCATACCTAGAAAAGAGCCCTATATTTGAAGAAAGAGAATAGAGGCATAATTCCAGGGGGAGCGATGGTCATAGGGGGAGTATGAGCAATGTATCTTCAGCATTACATCAAAGTGATATCCCTTGTTCAAAATGGGAGAGATCATTCAGAGGAATATCAAAGGCATTCAGACAAGGGGAGCAAACCCAAGGAGAGTTCAAGCAGGGGGAGCAACCCTAAGGAGAGAAGACCCTTTTCCATTGATGTCAAAGGGGGAGAGATAGTCACATTGATGTGAACGATGTTTAATGGGGATATATAGTCATAAATGATGGGGATAGATAGTCACATTGATATGATTGATGACTATATATGTAGATCATGCCTTCTCTACATGTTGACATCAATGATTGGTGCTGACATCAATGTTGGTATTGCCATCAATGCCAAAGGGGGAGATTGTTGGATTATGTTGTCATTGATGCCAAATGGTTTGATTGATTGATGTCAAGTGATTAAATGATTTATTGATTTCAATGGATTGATTGATAGGCTTGATTGATCGACGATTGATGAACAATGTATATGTATTGTCCTTGATGAGAATGATAGATGTCAAGTGGAAACCAATCGATGAAGATGGATCAATAAGTCATCATTGATATGATGCATAGATGAAGATGGATCAATGAGTTGTCATTGATACATGATGAAGATGGATTCTTTGATATATGATGCATAGAATTAGTCCGATGGTGATTCCGGACAATAAAACAGGTGGAATCATAATTTGCGTAGATATGCGGAAATTAAATGATGCTTTCTTACATGACCTATTTCCCACCCCATTTACAAATGATTTTTTGGAGAATGTAGGAGGATAGGAAGCTTATTCATTTACTAGTGGATTATTTGGGTATCACCATATTAAGATTGCGCAAGAATATAGGTACAAGACAAAATTTGCGATGAAATGGGGATGTTATCAGTATACTATCATGCCTTTTGGATTGAAAAATGCATCCATAGTATTTTCCCGAGTTGTTGTCATGACTTTTAAAGAGTTTATTCATAAATTCCTAGAAGTATACTTGGATGATTGGATGATGTTTAGTTTGTTGAAGGACCATATTGAAACTATGCACTTGATGTTGGACAGATGTGGATAGTTCTAGATTTCCTTGAACTTGAAGAAGTGTATTTTTTGCACACCATTTGGTATCATGTTGGGTCATGTAGTATGTAAACAAAGACTTTTGGTTGATCCTGCGAAGATTGTTGTTATTGTTGATTTTCCACCACCTAATTCAGTCCAAAAATTGCGAGCAACATTGGTTCATATGGGGTACTACATAAATTTTATTAGGGAATATGCGCAGATCACAACCCCATTGGAAATTTTTTTGAAGAAGGAGGTCAATTTCTAATGGAACACGGAATGTTAGCAAAGTTTCGATGCCTTGAAGCAAAAATAGGTTACTACACCAATTTTAGTATTTCCAGATTGGAAAAAGAAATTCCATGTCCACATAGATGCATCACCTATATCGTTAGGCGCAGTTCTATCTCAGCCAAGGGAAGGAGGTTTGGATCATCCCATTGCATTATCCAACATAAAATTGTCAACTACTGAACATAATTACACTACCACAAAGCGTGAAGGACAGACAATGGTGTACACACTACAAAAGTTTAGCAATTATTTGTTGGGATCACATTTTAAGATGTACATGAATCATTTTGCGCTGAGATAATTAGTCAATAAGCCAGTGTTTGGGGGGAAGATATGAAAATGGTTGTTATTATTTCAGGAGTATGATTTTGAAGTGATTGTGAAACTAGGAAAATTAAATACAGGACCTGATCATTTGTCACGCATATTAACAGGGGAAGATGCAGGAAATGTGGATGACAATCTACCAGATGCGCACTTGTTTGCAGTACAGATGTTCGATGATTACTTTGCATATATTTTTCAGTTCCTAAGCACAAGAGTATCTCCACTCGACTTTACAATTACGCAAAAGAAGTAGTTAGTAGTAAAGATAACATATTATCATCTTATAGTTGGGAATTTGTATAAGTTAGGTGCATATGGTATTCTTCGATGATGTGTATTGGAAAATAAGAGGCCTATGATATTATCGGAGGCATATGAAGGAATCACGAGAGGCCAATATGCAAGGAAAGAGACGACTCAAAAAATTTCATGTGTAGGAATTTGGTGGCCCACCCTTCATAAACATGCTAAGGAGTTATGTCATACCTGCGATGTATGTCAACAAGTTTGGAAACCATCCAGAAGATATGAGATGCCTTTAATACTGCAAGTTACATTGTAGGCTTTTGAAAAATGGGAAATTGATTTCATTGGATCGATCAACCCACCAACAAAAAGGTCAAGAGTAAGATATATAATCATTATGATAGATTACTTGACACGATGGGTTGAAGCAGTACTTGTCAAAGATTTCATCTTAGAGACTGTTGTGTGGTTTCTATTTGAGAATTTTGTCACAAGTTTTGGATGTCCGAGAATCCTTATGAGTGATCAGGGGTCGAGGACTTTTTTTTGAATAAAAGGATTGCTACTTTGACAAAAGAATTTCAGATTTATCACGAGAAGAGTACACCTTATCATCCTCAAGTGAATGGAATAGTGGAAACATTTAGCAAGATCCAAGAGCATGCGCTGATGAAGATATGTAATGTAGATCAAGATGAATGGGACCTGAGGATTCCTACAGTGCTATAGGCATATCATACCACATGTAAGAAGTTGACAGGACATACACCATTCTGATTGGTATACAAACAGAAAGCATTAATGCCGATGGAGTTCATTGTGCCAAGTCTGTGATATTTACGAGTGTGAAAAAGACAAGTTCACTCGGTGATATTTTCCATTTTTGATAGCGAGTTGAAAAAGATCTTAACTAAGACTCATGATCTTTCAAATCCAATTTTAACGAGTGTGAAAGGGATAAATCACTCGGCGATATTTTCAATTTTTAATAACGAGTCAGAAAAGAGCTTAATTAAGACTCATTTTTTTTGGGAGTCTGTGGCTAATAAGGCTGCGTGTGCATGAATGAGAAATGAGGCTCATTGTAAAGTCATGTATCGAATTCTAATGGACTTCCGATCCTAAGGAAAAATCTCGGCATGGGCACTAAATGACAAAGAGGTTCTAACTAGGGTACCCATGTTTGGTAAGTCTCTACCATTTATTAATGATGCTATGATAACAGATGGAGGTTAATGCGTCGCAATAAATGGGTTCATACCTAAGGCGTAAAAAGTGGTAATTGAAGTATAATGCAAAACTGCATGAAGTAGTGAATACCTATTCTATATGCTAGGCTATGAATATACCTGCCTGAGGAGACGAACGATCAACCATGACGTTGAAATCTGTAAACAAATTGAGTCGAAACTACAAAAACCAGCTTAAAACCATTTTTGAATTAGTCCATAGACAAAATAATAGCATGAAACTATATCAAATGGGTAAAAATAATTTATAAATAGTAATAAAATCAAAATTTACTATGTCATTTTCATTTTCACCCAAAATAGTGCAATTTGGACTAACATACCTCCATAAATCAAATGGCGATTGTGGGAGCAATAGGTAATGGAATCGCAAAACGTCTGGTCCAGGTAACTCTTCATCCCATCCTCTTCAAATTCAATGGTTTATAACTTTGAATTAGGCTCCATGTTTTTAGTTTTTAAGGGTGCAAATTGAGTTTTTTGGTATACGCGGGTTTCTACTAATGTGTCGCGTATACGAACAGATATACACCCATGTGTGAACTACAAGGAGTGTATATAAGGCCCTACCCGAGACTGTTCAAGAGGAAAGTATGTATATATGCTTCTTGCAGTGTGACAACAAGCGTGTATATGCGACTGTCAAGGAAAAAAGGGCGTATATGCTTTAAAACAAGGCCAGGCAAGGGTAAAAGGCTAAAAAATCAGACCCAGAGTGAAAAAAATCTGTCTAGTAGTGATATGACAAGAAACACAAAGGAAAAAGAGAAAGGTAAGAAGAAAAAGGCACTTCAACCCTTATAAGGAAGATCTCTCCCCAGTGGAGTTGCCATTTCTGTTACAAGGGAAAAACTCTCTATGGCCAAGGGTAAACCACAACAGACAGGTATGATTGCAGAAATCAACTCAATTCCAACATGCGCTACATAAACTAATGTGCAATATGAGGAAGAAGCCTACCTCGATCCAATCATTTGATGTCGTTCCACCATTGAGCACTTTGACCCAAAGATTTACACCTGCAAAAAGTTCTCAACAAACAAGTGATGCAAGTATATAGTGACAATATATAAAATGAGTTAGCACATCAGATAGCACAATCCATTAATAAACATTACAAACATGCCCATGGATAATAATCATATATTTGCAAGATATTGATAGGACATGAAAGGAGTATTTCTATTAATAATTGATCAACAGAAGTATCAACATTACAGACTTCTATGTCAGCACGGTTCGAAACCAAGAAACCAAGTTCCTTCCAACTGGGTCTCCACCACTTCAATCCTCCACCAAAGGCAAGCTCATAGCAAAGAGTTAATGAGGTCCTCTCGACAATAAGGAAAGAGCTTGGGGGTTGAACACTGTGTTTAGACTTGAGGGACAAAGGGATGCCGACTCAATATGAAGTAATTTCTCCAGAGTAACTTTGCTCTCAAAGTTGAATGCTTTCTACTCCTTTTCCATAGCTCGAAATTGTGCTCTTATAGCCTCCAAAATGCAAATGAAGGGCCGAGTCAGAACGTTTCCAGTATATGGAAGGCCAAAGATCAGAGATCTTTTGTCGTGGCATGGAAACCCGATCTCATTTTGTATTTTCTGGCACAAATCTTGATATGCGTGAACTGTAATGGAGCAACAAGCGTATACGCATCTTGCATAGCAGTTAGGGGCCGTACATGTTGAAAAATATATAATTTTGGCTCTGGATTTATCAAAAAGGGGTTGATATGTCTGCATAGGGAAATGGAAAAAGGCCCTCTGTGCAAGATAGCAATGGTGAGGCAAATCTTGCTATAACACCATGGGTGAGTGTTGGGGTCCTCTTGGGACCAATTTTGGGAACTGCACAATGTGCACAAAGGAAGGAGAGACAGTTGGTGCACTTTCAGGGATTAGAGAATGCAAAATAAGGAATATCGTTGGAAGCCATTAGGCATTTTGGGTCCATTTATACAGGCTAAGTCCTATTGTAATTGTATAAATATGTAAGGGTTTTGGGATATATGATAGGTAATGTATGAAAAGCAATGAAGATATGAAATGTATGAAGAGATAAGTAAGCATGTATGCAAGGTATGTGAGATATGTAAGAGTGAAGAGTGACTGAGGGAGATAGAGAGATAGGATAATGACAAGGGAATAATGTATGAGTAAAGTGTGCATATCTTGTAATTGATGTTCTGAATAATATAATAAGAAGACAACTATTGTGGACGTAGCCCATCTTGTGTGGAACACGTTAAATCATGGTGTCTATGTGTTATGACATGATTGTTATGTTTATTGTGTATATGATATATGTTCTGTTGCTATGAATATGTTACATGTTATTATGTTTCTGCGCACCGGATATAAGGTATAATGCAAAAATGCTAAGTAGAATGGTTATAAGACTTGCCTCTCATCTGTTCAACACTATGGAAACTTAGTTCCAACAATTCCCATAGATACCTCGGGTGAGACTTCACCTGTTTGTGGGTGATGCCGAAAGGGCGGTATCTGAGGTTTTTTTTGGTGAATTCATGTTAAACCTTGGGTCTTCCCACTGCGTGCCAACAAATATGTACTTGATATGCATGACCATGTCCTTGTATAATATTCTATAATTAGACACTCAACAAGGTAATTACTTTTTTCAATTGGTAATGAGTTTAAAGTGCACAAGATTTGCTTGGAACATAATTATTACATTGTTAATACATGCCCTCCAATTATTGTTTTTCGATGGCTTCTCTATACACCTAGAACAAGGCCAAAGTAACAAAGTCTAGTGTGTATTTATGAAATTTACACAAAAGGTCATCCAACCCTAATGACTTATACTTTGTCATCTCTATTACAACAACAACCAGTTCATAAAAAGTCAGTAGATGATCACACATTCTTTTATGTTCCTCAGAAAATTGGAGAGGAACCATGTTAAGGAAAGTCTACATGCCCACCATATATTCCTTCATGAAACCTTGACAATTAAAAAGTTGTCTATATTGGTTGACAAATTGTTCTTTAATATCCTCTTTCTTGGTGAGTCATTAATTGGTCATCTTCACCATAATTTTTTTTCAAAATATTCCTTAGTTGATAAGGCCTTGAAAATTTCCTTCTTTAGTCAATCTCGTGATCTAATATAATGGATAAAATCTCTGAACTAATCCTCCTATGCTAGAAAAACTTATGCAAAATTTAGGAAGTGGAAAATTTTGGTATCCCTTGGTTGCATTTTCTCACCAAAAATCCTATATTAAATTCATCTGTTGACCTATTCTAGATGTTATTTCACAACCTTATGTCAATGCCTCTAGATTAAGGAGATTTTTTAAACAACCCCCCTCAGAAAGGAGGTAGTACACAACGACATCCTCCCACCAAAAAATCTATCCATCTCACTATGGATCTACATGATACAATCCAAACCCTTCAAATGCAATTAAGATGACTTGGGTTTCTCAAATGAAAAACATTTAAGAGAAATTTCATCCTATGCATGCACATTTTATCAGTTGCACAAGATAGAGAGAAGTAAATTGGTTTGTGGTTTGAAAGAGTTTCACAAGATAGAGAGAAGTAAATTGGTTTGTGGTTTGAAAGAGTTACCTCTCCCAAAACTTTGACAAGACTTGAACCATTATAGTTGAACTAGAAGGTACTCTACTCCATAGGGGATTCAATAGTAAGCCATAATATACATGTGGGTTCATATTTGAGGAGGTTTTAAATATAGCTAAAAGGTAATTTAATAAGTTGGATGGTATTAAGGGGGTGAATGGGTTTTTAAAATTAAACTAGGGAAAAAAATTCAAGGGCATGGCATGGGAAGGGGGATGTTGTCAAGTAAGCAAAATTTTAGGGTGTGGATCCAATTGGAATTAGACAACATTAACACTAGAGTAGAGGAAAGTAATCCATTACTAACCTTAAAGAGATAAATGCTTTCGTAAGAAGGATGATTATCATTATGGGCTATTTAATTAGAGGATATTTAGATAAAGGATCTTGAATTAAGATGGTATTTGCACATTCTTTATAGATGGCACTATTTTTGTAATGAAAACATTTGTATAGAGTTTGAAATTCTTTCTGTGTTAAGTGATTATATACCTAGGAAGTATTCATAAAATTTCATAGAAAATATCTTATCTTATCCTCCTAAAGGTCTATGAGTCTTTTGTAAGCTATAATTATTTTTTTCCTGATTGAAATCATCATGATGTTCAAAGTAAGAGGTGATGTTGAAAGTTTACATAGCTTGAAAAGGCTAGTATTCGAGTATTGGCACCTTTTATTATTGGAATCATAAAGAGGTTGGAAGTAATAGGTGGCCTCACCTTGAGTTAGCAATGTGAGCAAGTCTGTCTTTGTGATTCTTTTGTTAGAAATGAAGCATTTGATGAAGGAGTAGGGTGATAAATTGTTAATCATTGAACCAGATATAAATTCTCGATGAGCAATTAAAGTCTTTGAACAAGAAATGAACATGACCACATATTTCATTGCTAGGATGTCAATATTCTATCTAATAATTTCTTGGCAACAATTTAGGTGCTTGGAAGAAACACTGTATTTTTTATTATTTTCTTTAGCATGCATCCTTGTAGCCAAGCGCACTCTCTATAAATATTTTGCAAAGTGATTATGAGTTCTAAGAAATATGGGTTTGCATGGAGCAAAAGGGATGCTAAGTAACAGGCTGACCCTAGTGGAGCATCTACTTGCACTTATCTATTTTGCATTTATGTGTTTTTCTCCTTTGATGGAATAAAACATGTCCATTCTAATGAGTGTCCCTAAGCCCACCTAATTAATTAATGCCAAATAGTCATATGTAGGACGTGTCATTTCATTTTGAACTCCCCCTTTCATATTTATTTTTTATTTTATTTGTTACCCTAAAAGAGATAGCCCATGTAATATCAAGTCTTGAAAGAAACATTATGCTCCCAAACTTGTAGTTCAAAAGCCTAGGGGGGTGTGCGAACCACTTGCTTTTGAAAATGGCATGTTTTATACCAACCGAGGAGCTATTGGGTGGAACCAGTATGAGAGTTCAAGTGGATTATGACCCCACTAAGGAGAGGAATATACATAGGAAATCATCTTCTAATTCATAAGGAACATGTTTGATGATCCTAACTCAAATCTCATGTGTATTATATGATAAACAAAATTTTCTAAAGTAGATGTTGGATACATATGTAAAATATTGGGATCAACACAGTAGGGGTAGGAATAATAAGGGATATAAAAAATGTTGTGATAAAATGGTACTTAAACTATTTGGTGAAAATAGGGGGTTATTTTATTTGGAATAATGTATTGGGAGGGGATATGAACAATAAATTTTTTGGTGGTAGAAATAAAATTAGGAGTATTCTTTAATATTCCATGAATGTGTGTGCTATGACATAGTTTTACTAAATAAACCCCCCATGTTCAAATTAAATAACATGGCTCGATCTAATCTTTTAAGAAATCTTTCTCTACCCTTTCCATAGTTGGACCATGTAAATTGTAGTTCAAGCACTCTTTTTTTGTAAGTTTATTGGGGTTATACAACCCAAGACTAGTCTTGAGGACATTCTAAACAACTTTATTCGCATAAGACATGTTTATTATAAGAAAAACTTATTTTTCCTCTTATGCATACTCCATAATAAATTCTCCACACACCGACCTTTGGACTTTCAAGAGTTCATCAACCATCCAATTCCAAAAGTAGGTTCACTTTTCAATGTCATTGGATGTTTAAATGTTGGGATAACATAATATTTCTCCATCTAACTTAAGTAGTTTCCAAACCAATATCTATGAGGGGTCAATTCCCATAGGAGGCAAGTTGGAGCAAGATTGTGTCACCACTCCACCTTTACCCTCATCATGGTTCATTGTGAAAGAAATATGTGGTGTTCCTTATTAGTTGAAGCATAAGATTCAAAGAAAAATGTACATAATATAATTGTGGAAGAAAATAAACAGAACAAGATAAACACAATATAGTTGCATAAAGTAAATTAATAGAACTAGAATTGGAAATGAACAATAATAAGAAAACCTTTATTGATATTAAGAACTATATGCAATGTTCACTTACCTCTTCAAGGGGGTAACCTTCGACATGAGAAGATCTCCAAATACAATAATTTTCACTTGAAAACCAACTATATAGCTTCTACTACTATATATATTTTATAATTGACCCAAACACTCACCACCTAGTAGACCTCCATAAATGAGGCCTCAACCACTATCTAATGGACTTTACTTAATGAGGCCACTCAGATTTATTGATTTCAAACTCTACAATTTCATGGGGCCTTATTTAATAAATATGTCCCTCAATACATTAAGTAACAATCAATTCCACTAACTAGGGAAGTTAGGGTGCGACCCTAACATGCCCTCCCCCTTACAAAGTAGCCTTGTCCTCAAGGCTGGAGATGAGGAAATTGGTGGAGAATATTTATTGGTTACAATGTAGCATATTTAGGCTATGTATCCTTCCATTGGATATGAACTTCCTAGATAGTGCATTAGCGAATTTGATTCCCACATTTGACTAAAATTGCTTCGGGTCGTAACCAAATGAAACCCTCCTCTTCTAATTCAAGAAGGTTGGTTTGAAATTTACAATTGGACCCCATCACTTTCTTCAAGAAGGACACATGAAAGACTAGGTGGAGATAGGAATGGCTAGGTAGAGCCAATTTGTAAGCCATTGGACCTATATGTTTGAATATAATATAAGGGGCATAAAACTTAGGAGCTAACTTCTAGTGACTCTTATCCTTGAGTGAGGTCTACTTATAGAGTTGGAGATGCAAGAACACTTGATCCGCTTCATCAAAATGATGTTTTGTGCAATGTTGATAAACATGTTGCTTCATGTGATTTTGAGCCAACACAAAATTATCTTTGAGGGTACGAAGAATGTCAAAACAAGTTGTTAGGTTGTTATCCACCTCCTAAACCTAGAGAGGCATGTTAAGTACGAGATCACTAATAGAGGTAGTTGTACTTAGACTACCTCAAAGGGGGTCATTTTAGTAGCACTGTTATAATTAGTGTTGTACCACCATTCAGATATGGGTGGCCACTGGACCCATTGGTCTTTCCATTATGAAGCAAAATAATGTAAATAATCTCCCAACTTTTTTTGACTGCTTATGTCTGCCCATTTGTTTGGGGGTCATATGTAGAGTTGGGATTCAATTGGGTACCTGGAAGATGAAAAAACTCCTACTAGAAATTGTTCTACTTCTTATTATTTGCTCATCACAAATGACAATCACCTACTTGTTACTTTTTTATTTTTCTCACGAGCTTTACCCATTTGTGAAGAATAGTTGATACCATAAATTGCATAGGATTTAACCATTTGTGAAGAATGTTGGGTACCGCTCTTGAATGGCCATAAAAATTCTTAATACTATTGCTAAGTGATTGAACACTACATTTCCTTTAATACACTCAATCCACCTCCCTCCCTTTAAATGAGAGATGCTCTTCTCTCCATGGGCCCCATTCTTTCTTTGCTATACTTTGTTCTATTATTCCATAAGAACATTAAGAAGCCAGATAAATCATCGCTAGAGTCATAGAAGATGCCATAAGAAATAATTATTTGGCCAAGCCATCCAACTAATGAAGGATGTTATTGACAATGAGAAAATTTGTGAGATTATGCAAACTCTCTTCAACCATATGGAGAGCCTTTTACTCGATATTAGCACCATCTTTCGAGATCAACAAAAATCGCCATGGAAACCATCAAGGATTGGTTGCAAAGGCTGTGAAATTCCCTTGCAGAGGAAAATAGCATACTCCATTGCTCTAAGCCACACCAATGATGTCTTGATTGTCTCATGGGAAACCTAGTGAGATTCTCTAAGAAAATACAAGAATGGAAGGTAAATTTCGATAACCTCTTTTAAGGCCTTCAAATGACTTTTCAACAATTGTTTGTGCTCAAAAAATTGATAAATAAGAACTTCAAGATTCCTTTGCTAACAAATTGACAAACCATGAGCTTGGATAATAAAAAATTAAGGTAATAATGGGTGACTTCATCAAAATTGAGTCAGATTTCCTTTTGAATCAATGGCCAAGATGATACCAATAGTTTTCCAATGGATCTTGATGACTCAAAATGAGCTCCACATCTCAATCAAACATATGATTTAGAGAAGGAAAACACCTTACGGTGTAATTAGGTGAGACCTACTATTAAAATTTCCAATAAGCTTTTTTACTTGGGAATATAATAACACTGGAAATAGTTAGCTTCAAGGGTTAGTTTTATAGGTAGATTCTCTTGAATGAAATTTTATGGAGGTCTTGTGAATAAATCCCATTGATTCTCTTGGGGTTACTCATCGATATTTTGGCTAGTGATCACTACCGTTCTCTATGAAAAACTAGGGAAGATGAGGGAAATTTTATGGGGACTGCAAGGTACTAGTGTCCTCACTTGGAATTCATAATACACAAGTGAGTGGGGGACTAATACTCAAACCAAAAAAATAACTATGTGGTACAGAGTCATAAAGATTAATAAAGTTGATCCTTCCAATACACACAACTAAAAACACAAACATTCATAACAATATTCAAGAATAAAATGGTATGAGGACTACTTTAGGGCAGGGGTCACGATTATCCTTATGGATGGGCCACCAACCATTATTGGTTGACTACATATTAATGGTTGTAGCTCCCCAACCTTTATTAGCATGCACAATTTCTTTGAGGGGTTTCTTTACCTCACGAATGGCAAGGACAAGTCGTGGAAACTTGTCATTTTGGTGTTGTAGTGAAGGGAGCCCACTAATTTGGTGTTCCCTCCTCTCATGAACAACTCAATGGATGATGTGTTGCAGGTTAGGTGTGACATATACAACTTGACCTTCTAAACTTGCATAGTAATACCCATATACATATTGCCACAAATTAGAGATATGACATACTATAAAACAATTTTAATAGGCATTCCTTATTAAACATGGAATCATTTTGATTCACCAAGTAAAAAAGACTATCTTGTATCGTAGGGGCCTTTCTTATAAGCATTGTCTTTCCATCCATTTGAAGCCTTTGAATTATGAGTTGTTATTTGAGCTCAATATTCTCTTTGCTCATGGCTAGGAGATCAATATGTTTATTTTTCATTTTTTCCTCAAATAATTGTGCAAAGGTGAATCATAATGCCCTTATGGCAAGAAGATGTGAATCGTCCATATTTGAGATAAATTCTTCAATGACATAAACCTATTTTTGTTTCCTCTCATTCCAATTCCTCTTCATTGACACCCTTTTTAAGTCTCAATGCATGAAGTTGAAATCAAAGGTGTATATTTGGCATTTCTCTTCCACATCTGGCTCAAGATTCATCAACTCTTCCACAAACAACTATGTTAATATCACCATGTTTCTTGTCACTTCCACTATAATGCCCTCATTATACCCTTCACTGATGTTATCTCCTAATGCACTACCTACCCTTCAAACTCTCCTTGGGAATTTGGTATCTAGATTCTTCAATAATTTGGATATTAGCTAGATCAATTTCCCTTACATTGTTAATTCTTGGCATCTCTACTAGTAAAGTGACTGCTAGGATGACTTCTTCAATCTTGGATCTTTGCTCTAGCTACATAGTAGTTTCAATAAAAATAATGTCGAATGTCATGGAGAGCTCCATCAATGGCCCTGGATCCACCAAGGGTAGAGATGGGATCATTTCAACATGCATTCTTCTTCTAGATTCCAACTTTGTATAATTGGAAGCTCTCCTATATAGCTTCTCCTACTCATGCTCTCGATGATCATAGAAACTAGACCAAGGATTCATATAGAAATAATTTATCAACCGTTTAATGAGGGTTGTGCACTTTGCTAGGCTCTAAGTAGAGATTATATGTTTTTTTTTCCAATTCTTATTTCTCCTCATGAGCGATGACAAAGATGTGATAACCTTCAATTTTAAACATCCACTTTGCCCAAAGCACTTTCGTGCTCTTCTTCAATGTCATTGTTTCCCCACGCAATCTAGTATGGAAGGTTATCTCTTAGATGAGAAGTTGGACTGGCACATGCTTGGGAAGTGTGTTCATCATAGTCTACATCTAGTATATCCCTATATATATAATTCTATCCACTAGGTACCAATCATCGATTTGTTTCAAAACCTCAATGTACTTGAGAGAAAAGAGTGGGCACTTCTACCCATGAACTCTTTAATATAAAGGAGCTAGAACAAAATAACATATAGCAAAGTACTCCCATGCATATAGGGTTATCCACAAGCCTTGGAAGTAAGCATGTAACAGTGAAAATAAAGGTTTCCAAGTGGGATTGAAACTAGAGAAGTTTGGACATGCACAAACACAATCCATTAGACAAAATACCATGTAAAACTCGAGCACTCCATCGTCCAAGGGTGCTTTGGCCTCTTGAATAAATCAAGAAATTTTATTGGAGACGAGGTTTACCCAATTAAAATCATTCTTTGATGAAGAACCTCATGCATAATTGGAATCTAGCTTAACCATATGTATATAAAGTCTAGTTTCCTACACAAATAGTTCAGAAGAGCTGCCAAGTATTGAAATTCTACTTACAAGTTTGTATAGGTATACCTTACTTATGGTGGTTTGAAAATGCTTAACTAAAAACCATCATCCATTAATTATGTTATGAACATCATGCATTTTATTAAATTCTTACAACCATTGTAAGCTTACTGACACTGTGGGAGGTGAGAGCTTATACATGCTTTGAAGAGTAGTGGCATTGAACAACCCATTTATGTGATAGCTCTTTGATTTCAATGTTTGAATGATTACATTTTCATTCTCAATCAAGTTATTTCACATGTCTCCACTTGGAAACAATTCCTCCCATGCTCTCACCTTGTGGAGGTGTGAGACCTTGACATTGAAATCCCTACACACTTCTCCTTGTTTCATTCATTATTATAATACAAGGTTGTAGTGTCATCATTAGCATTGTTGTCCAATGCACTTATTTGATAAAAAAAAATCAAGTTTGGATGATGAAAAACATGATGATATTTGGGGCGACTCTATGTTGTTTATATCAATACATGCAATATATGAGGTGTTGTCTTAGCAACAAAGAATACAATGCATAAAGTTTTCCTACAACCTAGGAGCAATGTATTGCATCACCTATTATATAAAACACTTATAGAGTCACTTATACATTGACTTTGCATCAAATGGTGTATGTAGCATCATATTAGAATCAATATTTCATATGGGGTGCCATGCCTGTGTTGTATGTGCATTGTACTAGAGTCATGATAGCTTCAAAATATAGAACGTTTTATTCCTTTTTATGTCATATTTGTGTCGTATTAGCATTATTTTACTACATTATTGCATCGTGTTAGTACATCACGTATGTGTCATTATTATTCTCTTTTGAGTCGTATTAACATCTTATTACATCACTCTTGTATCTTGTTATCATCAATATTGCATCGTTTTATTCCTTTTTCCTTGTATTAACATCTTTTTAACATCGTAGATACATTTTGCATCAATTTAACATCAAAATTGTATCGCTTTAGCATCAAAATTGTGACATAATTATTATCACCAATTTAATTATTTTTGTTAGTTTAATTATATTGATTATTTAATTATGCCAAAGTCGTCTTTTTGGGCATGACACCCCTCCTGCCAACATGCCATAAAGTGTCATCTGCTACCTAATTGAAAAAAGACCACATGACCTGTTAACATTTGATCCATCTCATGGAGCGATTTCTTTGGGCTTGAAATCGGTTGCTTTAAGAACAATCCTTCTTCAAGTTGCACTCCTCCGAGTCTTGCGTACGAAGGTTTGCGTCATGTCCACTGAAATATATTAAATTACATTCATTCATTCAATATATCAGCTATGTGTTTAAATGTATTTGTGAGTCATAGAGGATTAGCCATGGCTAGTACTTGTAGGAAATATGATAGCAATTCTAGGAATTGATGCAAGGGGAGTCTAGGGGATTATCCAAACAACTATCCTCCAATTGTTCAAGGAAAATTCTACCTTACAGAAGTCAAGTACACAATGCCATGGAGTCTTCTTGGTGAGAATGATTCATGCTAAAACTGGGCGAGCCACATATTCTTGGTGATAATGAAAGAAACCGAGATAGATAAAGATAGGGAAGGCAAACAAGTTAACATAGCATGGAGAAAATACACCGAAGACTCAGAAATGAAAACGAGGATGTTTGCATGTGGTGTAGGTGGCAGTTCAAAAGTGAGTGAACAAAAATATCAGTTATGGACTATGCATCTGGAAATGGACTACACAACAAAATTTAGAAGGGCAACCATACACCTTTCCAATGAATGGGAAGGCCCTCAAAAAGTATTTTTCTTAATCAAATAAGATCAGACACTCTGTAAATATTTCATGTATTGTACAATTTTGTTTTCTTTTGATTGTTGTGTTTAAAATTTTCTATTTTTCCTGTCTATTTGAATTATTTCATTTGTGATCCAAAAACAATTGTCAAAGGGAACAGTCAGTTCGAGACTTATAATTGAAAGCAATTTGAAACAGTTCAAACTGTTCCTGATAGAAAGGTTCAACTTAGATAATTGATTTATAAGTTGATTTAATACTAAGGAATCCTAACCTCAAATGGTCTTTGTCAGAGTATTACACCAGAAACATGTTGAGATATTTGGGAATTACGATTATCTTTAGACGTTTTACACCATCCTCGTTCTTAAAAGATCACTTTTAAGTTCTTCCCCATTCTTTAGATGATTTCTTAATTGAAATCTAAAATATCTAAAACCATGATAAAACTTTCCAGTCTTGAAAGTAAATAAATAATGACCAATAATATACATGTCCTATAATTAATCTCCAGTATCACCCCGCTGTCTTTGTCATTTTCAAAATCTCTAAATTATATCATTATAAATGGCATAAGAGGGTTGAAGAAAATTAAGTGTGGGAAACGTGTGTAAACCCATCAGGGCACTGAACAAGCCTGCTAGCAGCAGGTAAATGCACACATGATACAAGGCAACTTCACCGAGGTACTGAATAGGCCTACTGGCAACGAAGCAATGTCAAGTTCGAGAGATAACAGGACGTTAACTTTCTACGGGAGTATATATCATGAATAGACAACTATTGGATTGGATTAAAGTACTTGAGTGGGTTAAATGACATCCCTGTCGAGGCTATAAACGCCTATTGGCAATAGTGTCTCTGTCAACGGTATTGAAGTCATTTTTATAAACATTGTTACCCTTTGATCAAAACACAATTTCATGCTATAATCCTATGTAAGAGAATTTATTCTTATTTTCTGATTATAATCATGGTAATCTTTTATAAATCTGAGTTGATCCTAATTTCATGTGATTTGAAAGGGAATTTTCTTCAAAGCAACTGAAAACCATCTCCAAGTCTTATTCTTTTTCCCTGAGATGAAAGTTTGACAATTTAGAGATAACTGCTTCGCCTATTGAGTTGCCATTTTTTGGCATCCCAACTACCATCTCGTTTTATGTTCCTATTCGAAACATTCTATTATCTTGTGGTCACCCTGGGCAAGTGCAATCGTCAGAATGATGGTATTTTTAGTTCAAAGTTTGCATTTTATATCACTTGTTGTTTCTTTTAATGATTTCTCGTGTGTATTGAATTGATGACTAATACTCTCCTTTAAATTCATGACTACAAAGCATGAATTTAACGGTTTTGAAGTCATTTTTATAAACATCATTACCCTTTGATAAAAAACACTTTCCAGCTATAATCCTCTATAAAAGAATTTATTCTTCTTTTCTGATTATAATCATGATAATCGTTTATAAATCTGAGTTGATCTTAATTACGTGTGATCTGAAAGGGAATTTGTTTCAAAGCAGCTTAAAACCATCTCCAAGTCTTATTATTTTTACCCGAGATGAAAGTTTGACAGTTCATAGATAACTGCTTCGCCCAGTGAGTCATCATTTGTTGGAAGCCCAACTAGCATCTTGTTTTATGTTCCTATTCAAAAAATTCTATTATCTTGTGGTCACCCCGGGCAAGTGCATTTGTCAGACTGATGGTATTTTTAGTTCAAAATTTGCATTTTATATTACTTGTTGTTTCTTTTATTGATTTCTTGTGTGTATTTTTGTGTGAATTGATTAATGATACTATCCTTTAAATTCATCACTGCAAAGCATGAATTTAACCTTCTTTCATCCAAAACTACTAGAAGAAACTCTGTTGGTGGTTTTCCCATGCATAATTTAAAGGGTTATTGCTTCTTCTAGTAAAATAAACATAAAAATGATCTAGGAATAATTGTTGGATTAAAACCTAAGATCGATAGTGGTTGGCTTTATGTATGAGGATGAATGAAATAGGTTATGATATGAATGCCCTAAACACATCAACCCATGACTAAGTTTATGATAAAATTATTGCAACCTAAATTTTTAAAATCTAAGTGGTCAGATGAACTTCTTGTCACTATTTCCAAACCCTATGTTACCCCATATTTGTTTTTGATGGTCTTTTCTTATCAAGAAAATTTCCGGATATTTTGTAAATCATAACCACATCAGGAGAGATTTCTTAGTTTTCAAACTAGGGTTTCGTGGCAAGCAATGACAATTACATGGGTTTTGTTGTGTCGAGGACGCCTGTCCTTTTATCAGTGGAAAAAAATCAACATTCCAAGTGTGGAATGATTACAGGGTACTCTCAATTGTTGCACATTTCGCTTAATGTTAGGTATGTCTCTTTGTTTCTCTTTGAGACTTATCCTTTTACCCTGCTCAGTCTTCATTTGGGTTTCTCTCAAGAACTTGACCTCACTGTATTCTGGTTTGTTCCCATCATGGCCGTTGTAGTCAGAATTGAACCAAATGGTTCATAGACCCTGTTAATTTATGATGGTGTGGCCGAGAAAATTTCCCAAGTCGGTTGGCTAGCTTTTGTCGAGTCATTTAGGGGTTTCAATTTATACATTGCCAAAGAATTCTCCAAAACTTTTGATGGCGTTAGGGTTAAGGTTGGATATATCCAGTTCCAGATTAAAGAGGATTGCGTTGCCAAAGTCACTGGTATTCATCTTTCTAGGGATACATGGTTTAAGAATGTTAGGATTGAAAACATTCCTTGGCGGTATTTGTTAATTTCTAAGCAAACGAAATACCATGTGAAAGGTATGCCATTGGATTTATTCCAATCCAGATGGCACAACCTCCTACTAATTATTAAATAATTCATAACTTGCAAAGACCACTATGGTCTGATATTTTACTTCCACATATGTCTTCTTATGGTTTTCTTGGAGTTTCATCTAGATTTGTCTTTCTATTTGCTCATAAGCTTACAAAAGATGGCTAGGTTTTACCAACATCCAAATAGTAACCCTCAAGCTAGCTTGTTTCATCATGGTTTTATTAGAACCATGGTTGAGCATCATATTGTTAGTATCGGGGACACTTGGGAGGATGTCCTCATCAGAAATAAGTTTTTACCCCATAAAAGTGATCATGTGGTTAATATCGCATAGAATGATGAAGAAGTATTACCCCCTCAGCCTCTACCACAGGAAGTTCAGATTGATCTTCAACTCGACGATAACCCTGTTTCATTATCCGACCTTCAAAGTGACCCTTTAGCTGTGGCACAAAAAGTATTAAGAAAGAAGAATTTTGTTCCTAAGAAATTGTTAGAATTTTTTGTTAGTAATCTAAAGGATCGATTTTCGAGTGATTACCAGTCACAACCCACAAGTCTAGTCAAAGAAGAAAGATCAAAGGAACATGATTTAAAAGGTAATTATTCGCATTACAATTGCGAGTTGATTTAAAAACTAAGAGATTTGGTCGAGTTATATCCAGGTTATTCCGAAATAAAAAGAAACATAAAG
This sequence comes from Picea mariana, assembly GCA_032191745.1. NCBI lineage: Eukaryota > Viridiplantae > Streptophyta > Pinopsida > Pinales > Pinaceae > Picea > Picea mariana. Next base: position 30,554 of record JASDQU010101894.1, read on the forward strand.
ATGACACAATTACAACTATCACTATAATAGATCAAGACTCTTCTGAAGACAATCATACCCCATATGATTTCGTTTCTAATTTACCACCTTTTCTTCGAGATTATGAGGGTTTCTCTGGTATACAAGTCGATTTAAAAGCTAAAGAAAAGGAACAAAAACATTCAATTCCGGGTTTGGAATCCGATCATTGTCATGATTGCTTGGCTTGGGTTTAGAGATACTGCTCTGATGTGCCTTATTTGCAAATGCATTTAAATCAAGTCATAAAACGAAATACAGAATTGGAAGAGGAAAATAGCAAATTAAAGTTGGAAGCTCATAAATGCATAGCTCGAACAGTTAAAAGGCCGAATAAATCTGTAGATGTAACTATAAAACATTCAACCAATGTCAATTTCATTACAAGATAAAAAAAAATGCACAATCCTTCATTTTTGAATGCTTGATTTTGGGTAACTAAATTTTATTTTCTGTTATGATTGAGTGCGTTTTATTTAGTATAATTTGTTTGTGATAGATTAGCTACAGAATCGAAGATTCTGTAGCCAGTCTCAAATTAGTTAATTATATTTCTAATTTTTTTATTTTTTTTTTTTCAGGTCTCTAAAACGATCTCATGGATGATATACGCGTTGATTGGCTATTAAGGATCATAGATGTCAGTTTTCCCTTTATTAGTAATAGGCTCTGTTTCAAACAATTTTAGATTATGTTTGATTATATGTAACAAACTTTAATCAAGTTGTTATGGATTCTATTATTGTAAACTAAGTTTGGATTGGAGATTAAAATTTCTTTTATTTTTTGAAAGATTGATCTCTATCCCATGGATATGAGAATCAATCATGACTTCCTTTAAATACTCATTTTGATCTCAAACAATGGGGGGAATTTGGAATTCTGGAGAATGGACTAAAGTTGATTTGAAAGAAGGATATGAACATACATTTTGCTCAATGGCTTTCGTCCTAACAATAAAGTGTTTTAGTATGAGTATTCTATTAGCCATATTTATTTTCATATTATTCTAAAGCTTAAGATATGCATTGATTTAATTAGCTTTGATTTGTTTATCAATACATGGCTTGATGTATTTCCTTTTTTTTTCATATTATAGTATATTATTTCAGTTTATTATGATTTGTAGGACATATCAGTTATAAGACAAATATCTCAATATGTTGAGTTGATTCAAATGTTTTTGATGTGTCATAATCAATTACATTGATTGGAATTTTTTTCCTTCTTGTATATTGAGTCATAAAATGTTAAAATGGATCATATTGTAAATTGCCTTTTTGTTTCTTAAAGTGACATATGAATCGTTTTAGTTACCTGAATTTCTTTGGGTAATATCACAAGTCTTTCTACTTTGTAATTTGCTTGCCATATATTTCTCTTTGAAAAAGAGGTTGTTGGAGCATATCTCACACAAGAAGACATAATCACAGTTCGATATTTTGGTTGCTGATCAGTAACAGGTTAGTGTGTCTTTTATTAGTTTAGTTTATTTATTTTTATCGAATGAAAAAGAAATAACATTTAAACTTAAATTGCTTTACCCATTTAAATCATATCATTAAAATTTGCATTCATTCCTTTTTTTTGAGTGATTTTTCTTTAATTAAATTAATAATTAGTTTTTAAAATAATTTTTTTGGTATATTTATATAGTACTTGAATTATGTTTAACAATTAGTTTCACAAGGATTTACACGAACCTTGTATATGTATATGTATGCACATGCTGCAAACATTTATGTACAACAATCTACAAAATAAAAAAAAAAAAATATATATATATATATATATATATATATATATAAGTTCTGTACAGAATCGCCTTTCAAAATTCATATATATATACATGGTGGAACATATGTACATGGTGGGATATATATATATATATAATCTGACTGAAAAATAACATATGTACATGGTGGAATATATATATAAACTAATCTGACTGAAAAATAACATATGTACATGGTGGAATATATATATATAAAAGTTCTGTACAGAAACGCCTTCAAAATTCATATTAAAGAGAAATATCACCAGCATTGATCTGTTTCCCAACTTCGCCCCACACGACCACAATATCTGTATGCGGGAGCTCGTCCATTCGTCGCTTTACTCCACGTCTGGCCAGCGAAGCCCCGCACTTGACCCCAAAGCTGGACGTCATATTGAGCACGGTCATGTGGATCAGAAAGAGTGACATACGCATTGTGTATCCTCAAAAACATCTGGGTTCTCTCGTTTTTCTCTTCAGAAGAAGTCGCCTGATCCGGATGAAACTCCCGCGCCAGTTTTCTGTAAGCCCTCTTTATATCCTTTGCAGTCGCCGCGGGGCTGATCTCCAGTACTTCATACAAATTCTTTGATTGCATGTGACCGGGTCCTGAAATGACCGCCTCTGCGCCCGCAGAGGCCTGCATTGCTCTCACCTTGAAAGACCGCCGAAATCTAACATTTCTGCTCCGGGTGCTCCATCCCGCAGGCAGTGTTTGGCGGCCCACATGACCAGCGCTCAGCGATTGAGTGGATGAGAAAACATTAGAGGAAAATGCAAGAGAAAAAGCCATTACTGATAATATAATTTTTCTTCTTCTGAGAACCAAAGTGGGTATTGCTTCTATCAGACTGATGTACTGAATCGCTTGCAGAAACTATGGATAACAGAAGGATGCACGATCGGTCATAAAAACTGTCGGTAAACAAAGGAATAGCGATAAAAGGAAGAGGAAGCTTCAGAGAATAGGAGAGGAGATGGAAAGCTTTCAGGGATCTCGCTGTCTTCAGAGCCAAAAACAAAATATTTGTAGCAGATCTGACCGCCACGTGTGATGTGTAATAGTTGAGTGATCTTACATAGTCGGTCGATTGTACCAAAAAGCCCTTTTACGCGGACAACAAAGCCCTGACCGCCACGTGTGAGTTGAGTGATCATACTAGTCGGTCGATTGTACCCCACAAAAAAAACCTTTTACGCGGACAACAGATTTGAGCGGGTTGCCCATTGAATTTTTGTCAAACTAATTGCTGTATGAGAATAGTATGTTGCTTCTGCTTCTAGAAGCACATTCCATGGCTGCAATTTCCTCTTCAAAACTTACGTTATCCAACGTTCTTTTCCAGTGTGTCGGTGAAAATATCTTGACAGGATAAGCTCTTTGCACATTGTGCTGACGTGGAGTCACCTCAATGGCTGCAATTTCCTCTTCAAAACTTAAGTTATCCAATATTATTTTCCAGGTCGGTGAAAATCTATTGAGAGGATAAGCTCTTTGCACATTATGCTGACATGGAATCGTCCAAGCAAAAAAAACAAAACACGTGGAACGCCAAGAGTAAACAACAATTTGAGTGTGACTTTCCAACTAAAACAAACTTGGCTACGGATAAGAACTTGATCCGTG
>JASDQU010101894.1:36339-49064 GCA_032191745.1 Picea mariana
TTCCTAGACATCCAAAAACCTAACCCTAGGAGATGAAGCACCAAAAGTCATGTGGGCCCCGTTTGGGTAAGTGAGTACATCAACTTCCCGGGGTCGTAACTTTTGCATACGATCTCCGTTTTAGGCGTGTGATAGCTCGTTGGAAAGGTATTGTCGAGGAGATTCATTTTGTGGGATCAATTATGTATCTGATTATCATTGAGAACCTATATCTTGAAAAACCTTCATTTGGACCCTCAAAATGGCCCCGGAAGTTAAAACCTGCTAAAAATAGTAAATTGCCAAAATGGCCCGAAAACTGTTTTGATCCATTTGGAAAAGGTGGGTGGCCACCGATATCCACCTGGATCAGATTCCCACATTTGAATAAAATTTCTTCAGGTCATAACCAAATGAAACCCTCCTCTTCTAATTCAAGAAGGTTGGTTTGAAATTTACAATTGGACCCCATCACTTTCTTCAAGAAGAACACATGAAAGACTAGGTGGATATAGGAATGGTTAGGTAGAGCCAATTTGTAAGCCATTGAACCTATATGTTTGAATATAATATAAGGGGAATAAAACTTAGGAGCTAACTTCTAGTGACTCTTATCCTTGAGTGAGGTCTACTTGTAGGGTTGGAGATGCAAGAACACTTGATCCGCTTCATCAAAATGATGTTTTGTGCAATGTTGATAAACATGTTGCTTCATGTGATTTTGAGCCAACACAAAATTATCTTTGTGGGTACGAAGAATGTCAGAACAAGTTGTTAGGGTGTTATCCACCTCCTAAACCTAGAGAGGCATGTTAAGTACGAGATCACTAACAGAGGTAGTTGTCCTTAGAATACCTCAAAGGGGGTCATTTTAGTAGCACTATTATAATTAGTTTTGTACCACCATTCAGCTATGGGTGGCCACTGGACCCATTGGTCTTTCCATTATGAAGCAAAATAATGTAAATAAGCTTCCAATTTTTTATGACTGCTTATGTCTGGCCATTTGTTTGGGGGTAATATGTAGAGTTGGGATTCAATTGGGTACCTGGAAGATGAAAAAACTCCTACTAGAAATTGTTCTACTTCTTATTATTTGCTCATCACAAATGACAATCACCTACTTGTTACTTTTTTATTTTTCTCATGAGCTTTACCCATTTGTGAAGAATAGTTGATACCATAAATTGCATAGGATTTAACCATTTGTGAAGAATGTTGGCTACCACTCTTGAATGGCCATAAAAATTCTTAATACTCTTGCTAAGTGATCGAACACTACATTTCCTTTCCTACACTTAGTCCACCTCCCTCCCTCTAAATGAGAGATGCTCTTCTCTCCATGGGCCCCATTCTTTCTTTGCTATACTTTGTTCTATTATTCCATAAGAACATTAAGAAGCCAGATAAATCATCGCTAGAGTCATAGAAGATGCCATAAGAAAAAATTATTTGGCCAAGCCATCCAACTGATGAAGGATGTTATTGACAGTGAGAAAATTTATGAGATTATGCAAACTCTCTTCAACCATATGGAGAGCCTTTTACTCGATATTAGCACCATCTTCCGAGATCAACAAAAATCGCCATGGAAACCATCAAGGATTGGTTGAAAAGGCTGTGAAATTCCCTTGCAGAGGAAAATAGCATACTCCATTTCTCTAAGCCACACCAATGATGTCTTGATTGTCTCATGGGAAACCTAGTGAGATTCTCTAAGAAAATACAAGAATGGAAGGTAAATTTCGATAACCTCTTTTAAGGCCTTCAAATGACTTTTCAACAATTGTTTGTGCTCAAAAAATTGATAAATAAGAACTTCAAGATTACTTTGCTAACAAATTGACAAACCATGGGCTTGGATAATAAAAAATTAAGGTAATAATGGGTGACTTCATCAAAATTGAGTCAGATTTCCTTTTGAATCAATGGCCAAGACGATACCAATAGTTTTCCAATGGATCTTGATGACTCAAAATGAGCTCCACATCTCAATCAAACATATGATTTAGAGGAGGAAAACACCTTACGGTGTAATTAGGTGAGACCTACTATTAAAATTGCCAATAATCTTTCTTACTTGGGAATATAATAACACTGGAAATAGTTAGCTTCAAGGGTTAGTTTTATAGGTAGATTCTCTTGAATGAAATTTTATGGAGGTCTTGTGACTAAATTCCATTGATTCTCTTGGGGTTACTCATCAATATTTTGGCTAGTGAACACTACCGTTCTCTATGAAAAACTAGGGAAGATGAGGGAAATTTTATGGGGACTGCAAGGTACCAGTGTCCTTACTTGGAATTCATAATACACAAGTGAGTGGGGGACTAATACTCAAACCAAAAAAATAACTATGTGGTATAGAGTCATAAATATTAATAAAGTTCATCCTTCCAATACACACAACTAAAAACACAAACATTAATAACAATATTCAAGAAGAAAATGGTATGAGGACCACTTTAGGGGAGGGGTCATGATTATCCTTATGGATGGGCCACCAACCATTATTGGTTGAATACATATCCATGGTTGTATCTCCCCAACCTTTATTAGCATGCACAATTTCCTTGAGGGGTTTCTTTACCTCACGAATGGCAAGGACAAGTCGTGGAAACTTGTCATTTTGGTGTTGTAGTGAAGGGAGCCCACTAATTTGGTGTACCCTCCTCTCATGAACAACTCAATGGATGATGTGTTGTAGGCTAGGTGTGACATTTACAACTTGACCTTCTAAACTTGCATAGTAATACCCATATACATATTTCCACACATTAGAGATATGACATACTATAAAACAATTTTAATAGGCATTCATTATTAAACATGGCATAATTTTGATTCACCAAGTAAACAAGACTATCTTGTATCATAGGGGCCTTTCTTATAAGTATTGTCTTTCCATCCATTTGAAGCCTTTGAATTATGAGTTGTTATTTGAGCTCAATATTCTCTTTTCTCATGGCTAGGAGATCAATATGTTTATTTTTCAATTTTTCCTCAGATAATTGTGCAAAGGTGAATCCTAATGCCCTTATGGAAAGAAGATGTAAATCATCCATGTTTGAGATAAATTCTTCAATGACATAGACCTATGTTTGTTTCCTCTCATTCCAATTCCTCTTCATTGACACCCTTTTTAAGTCTCGATACATGAAGTTGAAATCAAAGGTGTATATTTGGCATTTCTCTTCCACATATGGCTCAAGATTCATCAACTCGTCCACAAACAACTATGTTAATATCACCATATTTCTTGTCACTTCCACTATAGTGCCCTCATTATACCCTTCACTGATGTTATCTCCTGATGCACTACCTACCCTTCAAACTCTCCTTGGGAATTTGGTATCTAGATTCTTCAGTAATTTGGATATTAGCTAGATCAATTTCCCTTACATTGTTAATTCTTGGCATCTCTACTAGTAAAGTGACTGCTAGGACGACTTCTTCAATCTTGGATCTTTTCTCTAGCTACATAGTAGTTGCAATAAAAATAATGTTGAATGTCATGGAGAGCTCCATCAATGGCCCTGGATCCACCAAGGGTAGAGATGGGATCATTTCAACATGATTTCTTCTTCTAGATTCCAACTTTGTATAATTGGAAGCTCTCCTATATAGCTTCTCCTACTCATGCTCCCGATGATCATAGAAGCCAGACCAAGGATTCATATACAAATAATGTATCAATCGTTTAATGAGGGTTGTGCACTTTGCTAGGCTCTAAGTAGAGATTATATGTTTTTTTTTTCCAATTCTTATTTCTCTTCATGAGCGATGACAAAGCTCTGATAACCTTCAATTTTAAACATCCACTTTGCCCAAAGCACTTTCTTTCTCTTCTTCAATTTCATTGTTTCCCCATGTAATCTAGTATGGAAGGTTATCTCTTAGATGAGAAGTTGGACCGACACATGCTTGGGAAGTGTGTTCATCATAGTGTACATCTAGTATATCCCTATATATAAAATTCTATCCACTAGGTACCAATCATCAATTTGTTTCAAAACCTCAATGGACTTGAGAGAAAAAAGTGGGCACTTCTACCCATGAACTCTTTAATATAAAGGAGCTAGAACAAAGTAACATATAGAAAATTACTCCCATGCATATAGGGTTATCCACAAGCCTTGGAAGTAAGCATGTACCAATGAAAATAAAAGTTTCCAAGTGGGATTGAAACTAGAGAAGTTTGGACATGCACAAACACAATCCATTAGACAAAATACCATGTAAAACTCGAGCGCTCCATCGTCCAAGGGTTCTTTGGCCTCTTGAATAAATCAAGAAATGTTATTGGAGACAAGGTTTACCCAATTAAAAATCATTCCTTGATGAAGAACCTCATGCATAATTGGAATCTAACTTAAACATATGTATATAGTGTCTAGTTTCCTACACAAATAGTTCATAAGAGCTGCCAGGTATTGAAATTCTACTTACAAGTTTGTATAGGTATACCTTACTTATGGTGGTTTGAAAATGCTTAACTAAAAACCATCATCCATTAATGATGTTATGAACATCATGCATTTTATTAAATTCTTACAACCATTGTAAGCTTACTGACACTATGGGAGGTGAGAGCTTATACATGCTTTGAAGAGTAATGGCATTGAACGACTCATTTATGTGATAGCTATTTGATTTCAATGTTTGATTGATTACATTTGCATTCTCAATCAATTTATTTCACATGTCTCCACTTGGAAACAATTCCTCCCATGCTCTCACCTTGTGGAGGTGTGAGACATTGACATTGAAATCCCTACACACTTCTCCTTGTTTCATTCATTATTATAATACAAGGTTGTAGTGTCATCATTAGCGTTGTTGTCCAATGCACTTATTTGATAAAAAAAATTCAAGTTTGGATGATGCAAAACATGATGATATTTGGGGCGACTCTATGTTGTTTATATCAATACATGCAATATATGAGGTGTTGTCTTAGCAACAAAAAATATAATGCGTAAAGTTTTCCTACAACCTAGGAGCAATGTATTGCATCACCTATTATATAAAACACTTATAGAGTCACTTTTGCATTGACTTTGCATCAAATGGTGTATGTAGCATCATATTAGAATCAATATTTCATATGGGGTGCCATGCCTGTGTTGTATGTGCATTGTACTAGAGTCATGATAGCTTCAAAATATAGAACATTTTAGTCCTTTTATGTCATATTTGTGTCGTATTAGCATTATTTTACTACATTATTGCATCGTGTTAGTACATTACATATGTGTCATTATTATTCTTTTTTGAGTCATATTAACATCTTATTACATCACTCTTGTATCTTGTTAGCATCAATATTGCATCGTTTTATTCCTTTTTCCTTGTATTAACATCTTTTTAACATCATAGATACATTTTGCATCAATTTAACATCAAAATTGGATCGCTTTAGCATCAAAATTGTGACATAATTATTATCAACAATTTAATTATTTTTGTTAGTATAATTATATTGATTATTTAATTATTCTTATTTAATTATGTCAAAGCCGTCTTTTTGGGCATGACACCCCTCCTACCAACATGCTATAAAGTGTCATCTGCTACCTAATTGAAAAAAGACCACATGACCTGTTAACATCTGATCCATCTTATGGAGCGATTTCTTTGGGCTTGAAATTGGTTGCTTTCAGAACAATCCTTCTTCAAGTTGCACTCCTCCGAGTCTTGTGTATGAAGGTTTGCATCATGTCCATTGAAATATATTAAATTACATTCATTCATTCAATATATCAATTATGTGTATAAATGTATTTGTGAGTCATAGAGCATTAGCCATGGCTAGTACTTGTAGGAAACATGATAACAATTCTAAGAATTGATGCAAGGGGAGTCTAGGGGATTATCCCAACAACTATCCTCAAATTCTTCGAATAAACTTCTACCTTGTAGAAGTCAAGTACACAATGCCATGGAGTCTTCTTGGTGAGAATGATTCATGCTAAAATCGGGTGAGCCACATATTCTTGGTGATAATGAAAGAAACCGGGATAGATAAAGATAGGGAAGGCCAACAAGTTAACATAGCGTGGAGAAAATACAACGAAGACTTGGAAATGACAACGAGGATGCTTTCATGGGGTGTAGGTGGTAGTTCAAAAGTGAGTGAACAAAAATATCAGTTATGGACTATGCATCTGGAAATGGACTACACAACAAAATTTAGAAGGGCAAGCATACACCTTTCCAGTGAATGGGAAGGCCTTCAAAAAGTATTTTTCTTAATCAAATAAGATCGGACACTCTGTAAATATTTCATGTATTGTACAATTTCGTTTTCTTTTGATTGTTGTGTTTAAAATTTTCTATTTTTCCTGTCTATTTGAATTATTTCATTTGTGATCCAAAAACAATTGTCAAAGGGAACAGTCAGTTCGAGACTTATAATTGAAAGCCATTTGAAACAGTTCAAATAGTTCCTGATAGAAAGGTTCGACTTAGATAATTGATTTATAAGTTGATTTATTACTAAGGAATCCTAACCTCAAATGGTCTTTATCAGAGTATTACACCAGAAACATGTTGAGATATTTGGGAATTACGATTATCTTTAGACGTTTTACACCATCCTCGTTCTTAAAAGATCACTTTTATGTTCTTCCCCATTCTCTAGATGATTTCTTAACTGAAATCTAAAATCTCTAAAACCATGATAAAACTTTCCAGTCTTGAAAGTAAATAAATAATGACCGGTAATATACCTGTCCTATAATTAATCTTCAGTATCACCCCGCTCGCTTTGTCATTTTCAAAATCTCTAAATTATATCATTATAAATGGCATAAGAGGGTTGAAAAAACTTACGTGTGGGAAACGTGTGTATACCCGTCGGGGTACTGAACAGGCCTGCTGGCAGCAGGTAAATGCACACATGATACAAGGAAACTTCACTGGGGTACTGAATAGACCTACTGGCAACGAAGCAATGTCGGGTTCGAGAGATAGCAGGTATGTGCTTATAAGTTAACTTTCTACGGGAGTATATATCATGCATAGACAACTATTGGATTGGATTAAAGTACTTGAGTGGGTTAAATGACATCCTTGTTGAGGCTATAAATGCCTGCTGGCAACAGTGTCTTTGTCAACGGTATTGAAGTCATCTTTATAATCATTGCTACCCTTTGATCAAAACACAATTTTAGGCTATAATCCTCTGTAAAAGAATTTATTCTTATTTTCTGATTATAATCATGGTAATCTTTTATAAATCTGAGATGATCCTAATTTCATGTGATCTGAAAGGGAATTTGTTTCAAAGCAGCTTAAAACCATCTCCAAGTCTTATTCTTTTTCCCTGAGATGAAAGTTTGACAATTTAGAGATAACTGCTTCGCCTATTGAGTTGCCATTTTTTGGCATCCCAACTACCATCTCATTTTATGTTCCTATTCAAAACATTCTATTATCTTGTAGTCACCCCGGGCAAGTGCAATCGTCAGAATGATGGTATTTTTAGTTCAAAGTTTGCATTTTATATCACTTGTTGTTTCTTTTATTGATTTCTCGTGTGTATTGAATTGATGACTGATACTCTCCTTTAAATTCATGACTACAAAACATGAATTTAATGGTTTTGAAGTCATTTTTATAAACATCGTTACCCTTTGATCAAAAAACACTTTCCAGCTATAATCCTCTATAAAAGAATTTATTCTTCTTTTCTTATTATAATCATGATAATCATTTATAAATCTGAGTTGATCCTAATTACGTGTGATCTGAAAGGGAATTTGTTTCAAAGCAGCTTAAAACCATCTCTAAGTCTTATTCTTTTTACCCGAGATAAAAGTTTGATAGTTCAGAGATAACTTCTTCGCCAAGTGAGTCATCATTTGTTGGAAGCCCAACTAGCATCTCGTTTTATGTTCCTATTCGAAAAATTCTATTAGCTCGTGGTCACCCTGGGCAAGTGCATTCGTCAGATTGCTGGTATTTTTAGTTCAAAGTTCGCATTTTATATTAGTTGTTGTTTCTTTTATTGATTTCTTGTGTTTATTTTTGTGTGAATTGATTAATGATACTCTCCTTTAAATTCATGAATGCAAAGCATGAATTTAACCTTCTTTCATCCAAAAATACTAGAAGAAACTCCGTTGGTGGTTTTCCCATGCATAATTTAAAGGGTTATTGCTTCTTCTAGTAAAATAAACATAAAAATGATCTAGGAATAATTGTTGGATTAAAACCTAAGATCGATAGTGGTTGGCTTTATGTATGAGGATGAATGAAATAGGTTATGATATGAATTCCCTAAACACATCGACCTATGACTAAGTTTATGATAAAATTATTGCAACCTAAATTTTTAAAATCTAAATGGTCGGACGAACTTCTTGTCACTATTTCCAAACCCTATGTTACCCCATATTTGTTTATGATGGTCTTTTCTTATCAAGAAAATTTATGGATATTTCATAAATCATAAACGCATCAGGAGAGATTTATTAGTTTTCAGACCAGGGTTTTGTGGCAAGAAATGACAATTGCATGGATTTTGTTGCGTCGAGCACGTCTGTCCTTTTCTCAGTGGGAAAAAATCAACATTCCAAGTGTGGAATGATAACATGGTACTCTCAGTTGTTGCACATTTCGCTTAGTGCCAGGTATGTCTCTTTGTTTCTCTTCAAGACTTATCCTTTTACCCTGCTCAGTCTTCGTTTGGGTTTCTCTCATGAACTTGACCTCATTGTATTCTGTTTCGTTCCCGTCATGGTTGCTATAGTCAGAATTGAACCAAATGGTTCACAAACCTTGTTAATTTATGATGGTGTGGCAGAGAAAATTTCCCAAGTCGATTGGCTAGCTTTTGTCGAGTCATTTAGGGGTTTCAATTTATACATTGCCAAAGAATTCTCCAAAACTTTTGATGGCGTTAGGGTTAAGGTTGGATATATCCAGTTCCAGATAAAAGAGGATTGCGTTGCCAAAGCCACTGGTATTCATCTTTTTGGGGATAAATGGTTTAAGAATGCTAGGATTGAAAACATTCCTTGGTGGTATTTGTTAATTTCTAAGCAGACGAAATACCATGTGAAAGGTATGCCCTTGGATTTATTCCAACCCAGATGGCACAACCTCCTGCTAATTATTAAATAATTCATAACTTGCAAAGACCGCTATGGTATGATATTTTACTTCCACATATGTCTGCTTATGTTTTTCTTGGGGTTTCATCTAGATTTGTCTTTCTATTTTCTCAGAAGCTTACAAAAGATGGCTAGGTTTAACCAACATTCAAATAGTAACCCTCAAGCTAGCTTGTTTCATCATGGTTTTATTAGAACCATGGTCGAGCATCATCTTGTTAGTATCGGGGACACTTGGGAGGATGTCCTCATCAGAAATAAGTTTTTACCCCAGAACAATGATCATGTGGTTAATATCGCATAGAATGATGAAGAGGTATTACCCCCTCAGCCTCTACCACGGGAAGTTCAGATTGATCTTCAACTCGACGATAACCTTGTTTTATCACCCGGCCTTCAAAGTGACCCTTTACCTGTGGCACAAATAGTATTAAGAAAGAAGAAATTTGTTCCTAAGAAATCGTTAGAAGTTGTTGTTACTAATCTAAAGGACCGATTTTCGAGTGATTACCAGTCACAACCCACGAGTCCAGTCAAAGAAGAAAAATCAAAGGAACAAGATTTAAAAGGTAATTATTTGCATTACAATTACGAGTTGATTTCAAAAATAAGAGATTTGTTCGAGTTATATCCAGGTTAATCCGAAATAAAAAAAAACATAAAGATGACACAACTACAACTATCACTATAATAGATCAAGACACTTCTAAAGACAATCATACCCCATATGATTTTGTCTCTAATTTACCACCTTTTCTTCGAGATTATGAGGGTTTCTCTAGTATACAAGTCGATTTAAAAGCTAAAGAAAAGGAACAAAAACATTCAATTCCGAGTTTGGAATCCGATCATTGTCATGATTGCTTGGCTTGGGTTTAGAGATACTGCTCTGATGTGCCCTATTTGCAAATGTATTTAAATAAAGTCATAAGACGAAATACAGAGTTGGAAGAGGAAAATAGCAAATTAAAGTTGGAAGCTCATAAATGCATAGCTCGAACAATTAAAAGGCCGAATAAATCTGGAGATCTAATTATAAAACATTCAACCAATGTCAATTTTATTACAAGATAAAAAAATGCACAATCCTTCATTTTTGAATGCTTGATTTTGGGTAACTAAATTTTATTTTCTTTTATGATTGAGTGTGTTTTATTTAGTATAATTTGTTTGTGATAGACTAGCTACAGAATCGAAGATTCTGTAGCCAGTCTCAAATTAGTTAATTAGATTTTTATTTTTATTTTTCAGGTCTCTAAAATGATCTCATGGATGATATATGCGTTGATTGGCTATTAAGGATCATAGATGTCAGTTTTCCCTTTATTAGTAATAGGCTCTGTTTCAAACAATTTTCGATTGTGTTTGATTATATGTAACAAACTTTAATCAAGTTGTTATGGATTCTATTATTGTAAACTAAGTTTGGATTGGAGATTATAATCTCTTTTGTTTTTTGAAAGATTGATCTCTATCCTGTGGATATGAGAATCAATCATGACTTCCTTTAAATACTCATTTTGATCTCAAACAATGGGGGGAATTTGGAATTCTGGAGAATGGACTAAAGTTGATTTGAAAGAAGGATATGAACAGACATTTTGCTCAATGGCTTTCGTCCTAACAATAAAGTGTTTTAGTATGAGTATTCTATTAGTCATATTTATTTTCATATTCTTCTAAAGCTTAAGATATGCGTTGATTTAATTAGCTTTGATCTGTTTATCAATACATGGCTTGATGTCTTTCCTTTTTTTGTTCATATTATAGTATATTATTCCAGTTTATTATGATTTATAGGACATATCAATTATAAGACAAATATCTCAATATGTTGAGTTGATTCAAATGTTTTGAATTTTTCATAATCAATTACATTGATTTGATTGGAATTGTTTTCCTCTTTGTATATTGAGTCATAAAATGTCAAAATGGATCATATTGCAAATTGCCTTTTTGTTTCTTAAAGTGACATATGAATCGTTTAGTTACCTGAATTTCTTTGGGTAATATCACAAGTCTTTCTACTTTGTAATTTGCTTGCCATATATTTCTCTTTGAAGAACAGGTTGTTGGAGCATATCTCACAGAAGAAGACATAATCATAGTTCGATTCTGGTTGCTAATCGGTAACAGGTTAGTGTGTCTTTTATTAGTTTAGTTTATTTATTTTTATCGAATGAATGAGAATTAACATTTAAACTTAAATTGCTTTGCCCATTCAAGTCATATCATTAAAATTTGCATTCATTTTCTTTTTTTTGAGTGATTTTTCTTTAATTAAATTAGTAATTAGTTTTTAAAATATATTTTTTTTGTATATTTATATACTACTTGAATTATGTTTAGCAATTAGTTTCACAACGATTTACACAAACCTTGTATATGTATATATATGCACATGCTGCAAACATTTATGTACAACAATCTACTATATATATATATATATATATATATATATATATATATATATAGTAGATTGTTGTACATAAATGTTTGCAGCATGTGCATATCTAATGTAAATACATGTACATAGTAGATAATTAAGTTAGTTATTTTATTTTTATAGTTTAGATTAGATCTCGATATCGGCCAACAGAGTCGTAAAACCCGTCAAGGTGAGTAATCCCAAATAGATTAGGTTAAATAGACAACTTCGGACCGGGCTTACCCTCACAATTGACAGTGTGTTCACATATGCCCACTAACCGTATTCCAATGCTAATTTCTCATCATGAGCGATGACAAAAATTTGATAACCTTCAAGTTTAAACATCCACTTTGCCCAAAGCTCTTTCTTGCTCTTCTTCAATGTCATTGTTTCCCCATGAAATGTAGTATGAAAGATTATCTCTTAGATGAGAAGTTGGACTGACACATGCTTGAAAAGTGTATGCATCATAGTGGACATCTAGTATATCCCTATGTAGCAACTTCTATCCACTAGGTGCCAATCATCAATTTGTTTCAAAACCTCAATGGACTTGAGAGAAAACACTGGGCACTTCTCCCCATGGACTCTTTCATATAAAGGAGCTAGAACAAAGTAACATATAACAAAGTACTCCCATGCATATAGGGTTATCCACAAGCCTTGGAAGTAAGCATGTACTGGCGCAAAAAACAGTTTCCAAGTGGGATTGAAACTAGAGAAGTTTGGACATGCACAAACACAATCCATTAGAAAAAATTGCATGTAAAACTCGAGCGCTCCATCGTCCAATAGTACTTTGGCCTCTTGAATAACTCAATAAATGTTATTGGAGATGATGTTTACCCAATTAAAAATCATTCCTTGATGAAGAACCTCATGCATAATTGGAATCTAACTAAACAATATGTATCTAGTGTCTAGTTTCCTACACAAATAGTTCAGAAGCGCCGCCAGATATTGAAATTCTACTTACAAGTTTGTATAGGTATACCTTACTTATGGTGGTTTGAAAATGCTTAACTAAAAACCATCATCCATTAATCATGTTATGAACATCATGAATTTTATTAAATTCTTACAACAACTATAAGCTCATTGATACCGTGGGAGGTGAGAGCTTATACATCCTTTGAAGAGTAGTGGCATTGAACGACCCATTTATGTACATGGTGAAATATATATATACATTTTAT
>JASDQU010101894.1:51647-61892 GCA_032191745.1 Picea mariana
GACCACGATATCTATACGCCGGAGCTCGTCCAGAGGTCGCTTTACTCCACGTTTGGCTAGAGAAGCCCCGCACTTGACCCAAAAGCTGGCGGTCATATTGAGAGCGGTCATGTGGATCCGAAAGAGTGACATACGCATTGTGTATCCTCAAAAACATCTGGGTTCTCTCGTTTTTTCCCTCAGGAGAAGTCGCCTGATCCGGATGAAACTCCCTTGCCAGCTTTCTGTAAGCCCTCTTTATATCCTTTGCAGTCGCCGCGGGGCTTATCTCCAGTACTTCATACAAATTCTTTGATTCCATGTGACCGGGCTCTGAAAGTACCGCCTCTGCGCCCGCAGAGGCCTGCATTGCTCTCACCTTGAAACACCGCCGAAATCTAACATTTCTGCTCCGGGTGCTCCATCCCGCAGGCGGTGTTTGGCGGCCCACATGACCAGCGCTCAGCGATTGAGTGGATGAGAAAACATTAGAGGAAAATGCAAGAGAAAAAGCCATTACTGATAATATAATTTTTCTTCTTCTGAGAACCAAAGTGGGTATTGCTTCTATCAAACCGATTTACTGAAGGTTTTAATTATATAGACAAACGAAGCCCGGAAGATTCGGAGAATAAGAGAGGAGATGGAAAGCTTTCAGGGACCGCGCTGTCTTCAGAGCCAAAACAAAATATCTGCGTTATAGTAGATCTGACCGACACGTGTGAGTTGAGTGATCATACATAGTCGGTCGATTGTACCCCACAAAAAAAACCTTTTACGCGGACAACAGATTTGAGCGGGTTGCCCATTGAATTTTTGTCAAACTAATTGCTGTATGAGAATAGTATGTTGCTTCTGCTTCAAGAAACATGGCTGAAATTTCCGCTTCAAAACTTACATTATCCAATGTTCTTTTCCAGTGTGTCGGTGAAAATAACTTGACAGGATAAGCTCTTTGCACATTGTGCTGACGTGCAGTCGCTGTCCAAGCAAAAACACAACACGTGGAACGCTAAGAGTAAACAACAATTTGAGTGTGACTTTCCAACAAAAACAATCTTGCTTGGCTATGGATAAGAACTTGATCCGTGATGAGATTATTTTTATTATGTGTGCTAATGATAATAGATAATGGTAGGTTGATTTTTGATATGCAAATCTAGGCATATAATGAGGATATCTCGAAATAATGAAAATAATGATGGCATTGAAGGGTACAAAGTAACATTGTTAAGATGTGTAATGTTGGATTGGTCTTACTATTTGAACGTTATGGGTTCAAATCTAATTGTTGGTATTTTGGATTTGGATTTTTATGAACTTGCTTGGGGTTTACTTAGTGAGATTGTTGATTCTCAACGATGGTATTTTGGATTTGGATTTTTATGAATTTGCTTGGGGTTTACTTAGTGAGATTGTTGATTCTCAACGATGCACAAAGATATGGGATTTACTAAAATGTATGCCCCTCTAAGTTAGCAATAATTTTAAACACAATGTCTATGCTTAGTTGTAATTATACTAATTTATACAAGAGGTTATGTTTTACCAAATACCCACAAAAAGCATTAATAACTTATAATGGGTAAAAGACCAATACAATTTTTTATTCAAATCGTTGTCTAATCTCTTAGTGTATAGATACTAATATCACATAAATCACACAAATTCGTTGAGGTACTAGTGATCTATTTCACATATAGTTTATACGGTTCATTGGCCTCCATAGTACTCAACTCAATTTCAAAATTTAGTTCATTTCAGATCACAATACAATGCCTATGCCTAGTTGTAATCATACAATAATTTTAAACACAATGTCTATGCCTAGTTGTAATCATATTAACCCATACAAGAGGCTATGTTTTACCAAACACTCACAAAAAGCATTAATAATCTACAATTGGCAAAAGACCAATACAAACTTTCATTCAAATCACTATTTAATCTCTTAGTGTCTAGATAATAATATCACACAAATCACATAAATTCATTGAGATACTAGTGGTCTATTTCACATATGGTTTATACGGTTCATCAACCTCAATAGTACTCATCTCAATTTAAAAATTTAGTTGGAAATGGTGCCTCTACATCATCCACCACAATTTTGAAAGGAATAAGCCTAACATCCATAATAAAACTCTGAAAAGAAAAAACAATATATATCAACCTTCTTTACAAATTTCCAAACCTCAGAAAATATTGCTATACTTAATCATGGTTGATCTTATGAAAAGTTAAAACAAAGTGGATGTAACACTTCATTTGGAAGAAGCAAACCTTTCCTGGTTATTGATTATTTTATAAAGAACTTTTATATTTGAATTAGACAAAGATCACATTTTATGTAAAATTATGTTCAAAGTATGTTGGGTTGGTTAAATCAAAGTATGTTGGGTTGGTTAAATTTTGCAATAAATAGTGTATGTTATAACAAATTATCAAAAGATCCACAATCTCTCTTTAAGGTAGAGTTTTCTAAATTTTATTCTCCAAAAACCCATGACTTCATTGAAGGATAGAGTCTTGGCAGGAAGCCTCAAGTATAAGTTATTGTTCAAAGTTTTTGAATTTTCCACTCTTGTAATTGTAAGTGTTCCAATATCTTTCTATGTCACAAACACAACTACATTATAGTACAAAATAATTCAAATAAATCAAGAAACGAAACTCTAGATCAAAGAGAAAACTAAACTTAACACCATAATCTAAAACGTAGTTAAATTTAAAAAAGTAATAACAACGATCATTAAAATATAATTACAATGATCATTATAGCTAGAATGCATAACAGGGAATGTTGTTAGATGAGGAGAAATATAACATAATTTTAAATTGCAACTTTTAGGTAAGAATAAAGTGCATGATGTCAAATGAAAAAGTTAAACCTTTAACATTTCCATCTTCAATAATGACCACTATATACCTTGGAGGGGCCATAATGATCTGTAATCGACGGACTTATATCCCACTCGCTTTGCCAACACAAATACATGTGTGGAATTAAATTTATTTACTCTATCTCAGTTCTATATCTGAGTTTTGTATGGAGTTCTTTGTCTTCTGGAGGCTACCAAGCCTTAGTCTTCGGCCGCACACAAGAAATTTATTCTTCTCCCGATGAGAAAGTTCTTGCTCAATGTAGCTTGCTCACATCCAGGTCGAATACCTAGCAATGGCAACAATAATTAGAAAAGCCTAGAGTTCAAGCAATTCTTTTGTCTATACATGAGCTTAGGCGAACAAATAACTCATGTAACCATTAAAATCCTTTAATGAAGGGAAGATCTTGCAACAAGCCAACACTCAAAGTACATTAATATTCCAGTGAACAATGTTCCAGGTGGTGTAGCTAACCATTACCATCCCAATCACCTAGTCCTTCAACACATCGATCATTCTATGTCCACTCATTATCTGACTCTTCTCTGTCACATCATTTATGTTCCATATGGCCAACTCGCTTGCACAATAACGTTACCATTATGCTAGAAAATTGTTTCACGTTAAACTAAGTAGTGAAATGTGTGGACAATAGGGAACATAACCAGAGCTCTTAGGGAATGCCCAACCAACGCTCAAACTCTAAGCAAGCGGAGATGAGGAAAAAGTAATGCAACTAGCCCAGTGAAGATCATGGGGTGCCTAGGAAGAAACTATGGATTCCTTGGAGATAGGTTTAGGGCGTAATGTGTTGAGGCACTAGACTATGCATTTGATACTTAGAATTAGGGTTAGGGTTTGCATGTAGATCTTGGGAAACAAGGAGATGTGTGTGGTCTCTTCTCCTTGTTAAGGTTCGTTGTTGAGCTTGGGAAATAGAGAAAAAGATATGTGCGCTCTCTTCTTTGGCTAGGGTGTACACTCAGAAGTTTGGGCAGCAAGATAAATGTGTGCAGAGTCTTTCTTGACTAGGGTTCATGCTCAAATCTGCACGCTGGGGTTCTGGTGGAAGTACGTTGAGCAGCAAGGAAACAATGGATGGGTGCCCAACACATAAATGGAGTCATTTACAATGTATACAACTAATACACAATGGATGGTGCGCTCGATAAGTAAATGGACACCCAACAACAATGCAATCGAATCGACAATTAATTGAAGCACCCAACAATAATGGAATTCACCCCAACAAACAAACGAATGCCCAACAATAAGTGAAAATTTCCATGCCCAACAAGAGAGGAAAATGTGTGTACAACCCAAGAGTTGGTATGGGAGTTTTGTATTTATATTTATTTTCATGTTTTTATTGGTAGGAAAGTTTTGTTGTTCTACATTATTTTTTGATTTTCAATGAGCACAATAAATGATGTTATGACTACCATGGACTTATACATATAAATTTAAAGATCCATTTACAAGGTAGTGAGATCATTTCGTGCATTATAAACAAGTTCAAAAGGAAATTTCCCACTGGTTCAAGTGAACACAAATTCACATAATTGAAAAGTATTATCTAATTGAACTTATGTTTACAACTTATGTCATTGTCATTGTCAAGGAAATTTCCCACTGGTTCAAGTGAACACAAATTCACATAATTGAAAAGTATTATCTAATTGAACTTACTTTTACACCTTATGTCATTGTCATGGTGTTACCAAAGTACTTTTAATAACACAAATTCACATAATTGAAAAGTATTATCTAATTGCACTTACTTTTACAACTTATGTCATTGTCATGGTTATTGTCATTGTCATGGTGTTACCAAAGTACTTTTAATACATAATAGACTTGGGCCTTTATTGGTGTAGAGTAGTTGTGTATAAAAAAGATGAACATGAAACATTTTGATTATGGTCAATCATTCATTATAATATTAGATATTAACTCGATAGAACATAACTATTATAACAAAAAGTTCCAGATATTTTGTATTTTTTTTTAATAAGTGGGATCATTGAAAAACCCATGTAAATTATTTATGGATAAAATATAATTTGTTGCATTTTATTTATGTGAAATAAAAAACCATCCTCGTCCTAAAACAAACTATAGGATGTTTTCAAAATATTTGTTTGTTTTCAATGCTTAAACTATATAATGTTTCCAAAATATTTGTTTATTTTCAATGTTTAACAAGCTTAATGTTTTTTCGCCTATAGTTTTTTAATCCATTATGATTTAATGAAACAAATCTTATGGGTTTCAAAACCTATTTCCAATGACAAGTAAAATTACATTTAGAAACTCACAATTATTTGAAACTCTAGAAATTATTATTTACCCAGTCCAACATTGCGATCAAGAAATATAATTGTACCCATTGTAGTGATTTAGTAGAAGTATGGGAACAAGAAATATGATGACGATGATGATTAATGTCCACAGAGAAAGAGTAAGCTGAGAACCTTAGTAGTCACGAGGGATGTCTCGAACGGCAAAGACGTGCGCACACTCTCTCAGGTTGGGGAGAGGTCACGAGTTCTAGCCTGGCTACGAGTCCCTAGGGCTGCTGCTTTCCACCCCCATATCATCCACTATGTGGGGAAGTATCGGGGTGGGTTCCCAGCGGGTTAATTTCCATCGAGAAAAAAAGCTGAGAACCTTAGTAATTATGACTTGTGGTCCATGTTGTCTCCAAGCTCACAATACAACTTACTCTTAATGATAATGGACATGATTAGCTTACTCTACTATTTGAATCTGTATTGCAACAAACTTATACTTGAGTTTGAAGGAAAGGGGAAAATGTTCATTTGCACTGTAAACAAGGTGAAGATTAAATAATTATGTAAATATCTATTTTATAAAAAAATATTAATAAAATAATAAATCCATTTAAAAATGTGAGAAGTGAATAATTATTTTTAAAAAATTGTTTTTAAAAATACTTCTTTTTAAAAATGGATTATTATATTATCAACAAATTATGAGAAGAGTTACTCTTCTTAATGAAAGAAGGAAGAATCTATTTATTTGTTTGTGGGACAAGGGCCCAACGATTTGACTGGTAAAGTCTACAGAGGTATACATACCCTACCCCCCTATGGATTTGAACTTGTGACCTCTTAGAAGGAAACACATGTTCTTAACCATTAGGCCCACTCAAGTTGTATTATATTATCAACAAATTATGAGAAGTGTTGACTCTTCTTAATGAAACAAGGAAGAGCCTATATTTTTTAACACCGTTTACAAATTAAAAATATGGCATTGAAAGGAGTTAAACATCAATGATAATAAAGTGAAAAAATAAAATGTTGAAAATTCACATCAAAATTGTAAGGATAGCAATTTATAGAATGAATTCTCATTTTGTTGAAAACAATTTTTCCTAAAGTGGAAAAAAAATAATAGCTTTTTTTAGAGTGAATAGAAATAGGTAGACAAAATTGAACAAGACCTCAAAGTAGGAGTTGAAATTGGGCTCAACAAAAATCACTAAGTAGAATAATAAATATTTTCATGTTTGGGTATAAAAACTTGATAAACCATTGTTTAATAAATCATTAAGTAAAACTCGCAAATAGGGCCAACACAAAAGCCATATTTTGAGACCCATCTAAGTTGTCTGAAGCAAGTATGAATTTCTAGCAAATCAATTCATCTTGTTTCTATGAAAAATTTCTAGCAAATCAATTCATCTCATTTAAAGAAGCATCATTTTTCCCAAGATCTAGCAATACTTTAATTCATGTGAGAATTTAAATTGAAGCCAAAATAGACAACTATCATGTTTACAAGTTTACAATTTTCACAATAATGTGACCATATTTATTTTTTGAACTCATTGCATATTTAAAATATAATGTGAGGAATATCTAGGTCTTCCTTTTTTGAGAAGATATATATAATTTATCTTACAAATAATTAATGTAAAATTAGTTATAGCTAACATCAATGACATGGTTTTGTATTTATTAGTGATTAATGATGATAATAAAAGTTGTCGTCTATTTTATTGCATTTTCATATCAAATTGTAATTAGATGATATCTATTTTTTTTGTTTTTACTATATATTTGGAAAAAATTATACACTATTCATTTCTCTATATTATCTTTGTTTCATTGATTGTTCTCTCACTAAATATTATGATGGTTATACAAACATATGTTACTCAGTTTTTTTCAACGTTCCCTTTCCCCTATTTCAGGGATATGCTAGTTTATACAATGTAAATAAGAAACACAATTCCCCTACTTCAGGGATATGCTAGTTTATACAATGTAAATAAGAAACACAATTCGAAGCATTACCTACAAGCTTGTTGTGGTCTTTCTAGCACTATATGCCATGAATTGACAATGAAACTCTAATAGTAGAGTTGTGTGAGCTCAAGCTTTACCTTCGAGCTCCTTAAATCATAATAAAGGAATAAAAAATATGTTTTAATATTCGACCCACTAGGTAGTAAGGAAAAATTCCCATCCACCATTACATTCACAAAGCATTGACCTCTAATCTAAGCGAGGAACCTCTCAAAGTTAGAATGAGCTGCAATGATAGAATCTTGATGTATAACCCTAGCCAACATCTTTTGTGCGAGGTCCAAAAAAATATGATTGTGGCATATACATTTAGGTTTGGGTTTTAGTTTTTAATCCTTTGCATATAATTCTATACACATAGTAAGTGCAAAAATACAACTGGTGTATTAAATAGTGTAAAAATCAATTTACAAGACAAGGGGCATTGATAGTTTTTTTTATTTTTTAAAAATATTTTTATTATTGACCATTTGATTTCAAACCACACAAAAAATTTGTTTGTTTTATTTATTTATTTATTCAAAATATTCCATCCATCTATGAATTTCATAAAACTTTATAAAATTCTTAATGCAGATGGGAGATTAGCTTGGAGTTATAGTGGCACGGAAGGTGGAGCTAAAAGGTGTCCACACACTCACTACCAGTTAAAAGGGGGAGCACACTGGTAAAAACTCATGCAGGTTAGTAAAAAGGGAGTGGAAGGGTTTTTATTCATCCACTGGCGACAGGTATCATGGTATCCCAGTAAAAAACTTAAATGTAATAAAAATTTAAATCACAATAAAAAAAACTTTACTTAAAAAATCAAAGAATAGTAAAAAAATTAAGCACACTAAAAAATCATTGTTATGTTAATCATTTTAATCACTTATTTTAATGACGAATGTACATCTTTTAGCATGCAAGAAAGTTAACCTGGCCCGCTCCCTCCTGTTGGGTATGTGTTATATTCTTTGCATGTGTGTGTGTGGGCGCGTCAGATTCGACAACTGCATCTGACAATCCCGGATTTTGCTATTTTTAGCGGTTTTCTAAATTAATCCCGGATTAAGGGATTAGGGTTTTCTTAGGAGATGACTCGACAACAAAAATATGATGGTGGTGATGTATTCCTAGAAGATGACTCGACAACAAAAATCATGGAACATGGAAGGGTTAAGTTGCTGCTAAAAAATGGAAGGATTAGAACTCTCCCTGGGGTTCTGCACATTCCAAAACTAGCCAGGAGCCTAATATCTGTAAGCCAGATGGATGATGCAGGAGTGGATATTGTATTGGGAAAGGGCACTTGCAAGATGGTATGAGGAGCAATGGTGTTGATGAGGTGAGTTCGGTGTGGAACTCTGTACAAGTTGTTGGGAAGCACTTATACTAATGGGTGTAACATTTATGTTGTCCTTGAGCAAACAAATAAAGAAGACAAGACCAATATCGTCCCTGAAAAGAAGACCATCATGTGACATCAAAGATGGGGGCATATTGGAGAAAAGGGTCTTTGAACACTACACGGTAAAGGTATGGTTGAAGGTATGTCTAATTGCACTCTAGATTTTGATTTCTGTGAACATTGCATATATGGTAAACAAAATCGAGTAAGATTCCCATCTGGTGCTACAAGGGCAAAGGGGATCTTAGAGTTGATACACAGTGATGTGTTTCGACTTGTTCCTGTTCCATCCCTAGGTAAATCTGTGTATTATGTTTCATTCATAGATGATTTCTCAAGGAACACATGGATTTATTTTCTTAGAAAGAAATCTGAGGTATTTGATAAATTTAAAGAGTTTAAGGCCCTGGTAGAAAATCAGACAAAAAAGAAAATAAAGGTATTCAGAACAGATAATGGTGGAGAATTCTGCGGAAATGAATTCGAAGAATTTTGTAAGAAGTGTGGTATAGCAAGGCAGAAGACTACTCCATACACTCCTCAACAAAATGGAGTTGCAGAAATGATGAAAAAGACACTGATGGAAAAAGCAAGGAGCATGCTCAGCGGTGCCGAGTTAGGACAGGAATTCTAGGCAGAGGCAATGGGTACAACATGTTACCTGGTCAATCGATCACCTTCATCAACGTTGGATGATAAAACTCCACATGATGTATGGACTGAAAATAAACCTTTTCTTCAACATCTTAGAGTGTTTTGTTGTGATGCTTATGTACATGTTCCAAAGGAAAATAGGAGTAAGTTGGATAAAAAAGCTGAAAAGTGTATCTTTATTGGTTATAAAGATGGTGTGAAAGGTTATAAGCTTTGGAACCCAGAAACTAAGGAGACTGTTTACAATGGGGATGTTGTTTTTAGAGAGGTAAAAGATGTGTCCAAATAAGAATTCCTACCAAGGCAAGAGGAACTTGAGAAAATAGAGCTAGAGTTGGATGATGCAAAATCTGAATCATCTGAAGAAGATGAAGCAGAAGAAGAAGAAGAACCTCATACCCCAGTATTGAGGAGATCAGTGAGAGAAAGAAGGCAACCAGAAAGGTATAGTCCACCTGATTTTCATTCCAATTTTGCTTTATCTATTACTAATGATGATCCCAGAACTGTCAGGGAAGCAATGAATTCAGAGGATAGTAAACTATGGAAGAAGGCCATGGTTGAAGAAATGGATGCCTTGGATAAGAATGAGGCATGGGATATAGTTGAGTTGCCAACTGGAAGAAAGTCTATTGGTAGCAAATGGTTGTTTAAGAAGAAGTTTAATGCAGAAGGAAAAATGGAGAAATACAAAGCTCGGTTAGTAGCAAAAGGTTATTCCCAGGTAGAAGGAATTGACTTTGGTGAGATTTTTTCTCCTGTTGCTAAGTTAACTTCTATTAGATTTATTTTATCTATGATGCTGCTTTTGATCTTGAAGTGGAACAGATGGATGTGAAGACAACATTCCTACTTGGGGATCTGGAAGAAGAAATCTACATGAAGCCGCCAGAAGGATTTGTAGTGAAGGGAAAGAAAGAGTTGGTCTGTAAGCTAAAGAAGTCACTATATGGTCTGAAGCAATCACCTAGGATGTGGTACCAAAAGTTTGACACATAC
>JASDQU010101894.1:122870-133204 GCA_032191745.1 Picea mariana
TAGTAAATAAATAGTTACTTATTATCCAAGTGACACATCCTTTCATGGATGGTCACCATATGTTCTATATATATGAAACTCTCATCATTGTAATAACATCAATTTAATATAAGCATTTTCTATTGTACTTGTGTCTCTGTGCATGGTTATTCTTCTTGTGATCTTGGTTATTATTACTGCTATTGTTCATGGTTTATGCTTCAGTTCAAGTAAATTTATAAAGTAACCGAATGTAATTGAACAACATTAAAATCCAACAATTTGGTGATACAAGAGCAAAGGGAATATTAAAGTTAATACACAGTGATGTGTTTGGACATGTGCATGTTCCATCACTAGGTAAATATGTGTATTATGTTTCATTCATTAATGATTTCTCGAGAAATACATGGATTTACTTCCTACAAAAGAAATTTGAATTCTCTGGTAAATTAAAATACTTTAAGGCTCTTGTGGAGAATCAAACAAAGAAGAAAATAAAGGTGTTGAGAACTGATAATGGTGGAGAGTCATGCGAGAATGAATTTGAGGAATTTTGTAAGAAGTGTGGTATAGCAAGGCAGAAGAATACTCCATACACACCTCAACATATGGGGTTGTAGAAAGAATGAACATAATGCTAATGGAAAAATCAAGGAGCATGCTCAATAGTCCTGGGTTAGGATAGGAATTATGGGCAAAGGAAATGGGTACTATGTGGTATTAAAAATTTGATACTTATATTTTGGGACTTGGTTTCAAAAAGAGAAAAGTTGATCATTGTGTGTATTCAAATTAGCTGGCGATCATTTTATTTATTTATTTAGTATGTATGTTTCTCATTGGAAACAACAAGGAAATCATCCAGGATGTAAAAACTTAGTTGTCTTCTAAATTTGACATGCAAGATCTTGGTGTTCTAAATTTTTTTTGGGCATGGAAATTAAAAGAGATTGGGAAAATAGGAAACTCTGGTTGAATAAGAGGAAATATGTTGAGAGAATATTGCATAAGTTTAATATGTAGGAACGTAAACTAGTCAAGGTACCTATTCATGTAGGTGTAAAATTATCTGTAGATTAGTGTCCCAAGACACAGGGAGAGGAATAGGACATGTCTCATGTTCCTAATTTTGTTGTTGTTGGTAGTTTGATGTATGCAATGGTTTTTACTATATTGGACATTGCACAATCAGTGGGAGTTTTGAGCAGGTATATGTCAAAACCAAGGAAGGAGCATTGGACATCTACAAAGAGGGTTTTCACGTATTTGTGTGGCACTACAGATTATGGAATCTTCTACCAAGGAAGATGTGGTGCAGACAATGTGTTGGACATAGATGGATTTGTTGACGTAGATTGGGCTTGAGATCTTGATCACATAATATCTACAAGTGGTTGTGTGTTTAACCTATTTGGAGGAGCAATCAGTTGGATGAGCAAAAGACAATATGTGGTGGCACTGTCAATTACAAAAGTTGAATACATGGAAGCTACTCATGCGAGTAAGGAAGTTGTATGGTTATAGAGATTGTGTTCAGGTATTGGGTTTGTATAGAAATATGTAAGCTTAAATTGTGATAGTTAGAGTGCAATATTTCTGGCAAAAAATATGACTTATCATTCTAAGACAAAGCACATTGATCTTTAGTATCACTTTGGGAGAGACATGGTTGAAGACAAGAAGGTTTTGTTGTTGAAGGTGGACACTTTGAGGAATATTGTAGATTCATTAACAAATCATGTAAGAATTGAGAAGCTCTCTTGGTGTAGAGAAGCAATGGGCATTGTTGCCCTAAATTGTTGATCATGTAATCCTCAGGCCCATAGTATTCAAAGAAAACAACAAGTGGGAGAATGTTGGATATGTGTTATTTCTTTGCATGGTTAGTCCCATGCATGATACATTGCATTGGGTGCAGAGTGGGGGTAGTAGGAACCCCCATGCTTGAGAGTTCAGGGGAGAAGCCCCTGAAAAAAAGAATAGGTGGTTTTTGGGTCCATTTTGGGCAGTTTTGGCACACGATTTTATGGCCCATGGTTTTCTAATTCTGATTAAGGAATTAAGGCTGTAATCTAATCTAGGTCAATGGATTAAGGGTTTTTGGATTCCACGAATCGTATTTATTGTATTTGTAAATAGTGAAGTTAATAAAATGAGAGTTAGAGATGTAGCTCTAAACATTTGTTGGTTTTCTCGGTTAAGGGTTTCTAAGGCATATTTTTTAGTACTATGTGTGAATGCTATTGTTTTATATATATATAAAGAATCTGTGTGTACATTTCTATACTATAAATGTTTAAAACCTACAGATGGTTCCTCTCCAACTTTCTAAGGAACATAAAAGAATGTGTGATCATCTACTGAGTTTGATGAACTAGTTGTTCCTCTAATCGAGATGGAAACGTATAAGTCATTAGGGTTGGATGATTTATTTTTTTAAATTTCATAAAGACACTCTATTTTGTTACTTTGGCCCTATTCTAGGTGTCTAGAGAAGCCATCAAAAAATAATAATTGGAGGGAATGTATTAACAATGTAATAATTAGGTTCATAGCCAATCTTGTTGGATTTAAACTCATTACCAACTAGAGACAAATTACCTTGTTGGGTGTCTAACTATAGAATCCTAGCTAAGGCCCGAGTCGTGTATATCAAGTACATCTTACTTAATATCATTCTTCCAAAGAAAAAAAGATTCGTTTGAGGGAAATTCATTTTGGATAACGTCATAGCAAGTGGGAAGGTATGATGTAGGAAAAATGTCTGAACTTCAACACCAGATTAAGTTTTCATTAAGATTGATTTTAAAAAGCTAATGAAAGGTTAAGTGGACCTTCATTTTGACCATGCTTAATGTTAGATTTTGGTAGCTCGGAGGTACAATACAGATTTGAAGAGGGTCGTACAACTGTGAATGCACAAAAATCGAGGCTGCAGATGGCACATATTTCTAGGCATTGAGGTTGTTGAGTTTTGGTCCATAAGAGTGTTGTTACTGTGTACGAATGTTGAGGAATTTCTATTGATGTTGAAGATCGCACAATAGAGACTATACTGTCGATTATTGTCATAGTTTTTGAGGTATATTTTTGTGGCTAATAATGTGGGTTTTTAGCACAAAAATATGTGTTTGTGGGCATAATTTGTAAGTTCAAAACTGTAATTAATGTTGTAGAAGATTGTTGTTGTAAACTCAGAATTTCTCCTATGAAGCTTAATAAAGAAGGCTCTCTTGGAATGGTTTTCCCATGTTGGGTTTTTCTAGGGGCATTGCCCATAAATTCAATGTGTCAAATGTGGTGAATGTGTTGCTGTTCATTTATATCTTCGTTGCTATATTTTCATATTGTTTAGTCACTTGTATTTCTGCTCATAGTTACAGTAAATGCATGAGGTTCCATTGCTTTATTTTTGAATAAATATAGGAATCTGAAATATTATGTTGGCTAAGTGTTTGAGATCAGTTTTCAACATGTTATCAGAGCCGAAGCTCAGAGGTTCAGTAGACACGAGATTTGGCACTTGATTTTCAGTGAGTGTAGAGGGGTTTTGCGTGGAATAAGGAAGGGAAAGAGGAAGTCACTTGGTGAGAGACCAAGGCAAGGATCTTTGGTGAGATGCCAAGATCAAGAGACTCTTGGTGAGACTTCAAGAGCAAGGGACCTTTGGTGAGATGCCAAGGTTGAGATATTTGGTTAGATGCCAAGACTAGGACCTTTGGTGAGATGCCAAGATCAAGGCTTTGATCAAGAAGGACTTTGATTCAAGGAGGTCTCAGATAGGTGGAGAAGGACTTCCATATAGAGATCATGCAATTTAAGCAGTAGAAAGAGAGAAGAGGCAACCTAAGGTTGGCTTAAGAGGGAGTTTGGAGCTGAGTTCCAGAGGTAGTTTGGAGTTTGGATCTAGTGGGTGATTGGAGCCTGAGTTAGATAGTGGTGAGGCTTTAGATAAAGGAAACTAGATGGATAGGTGTTCACATCAGAGATCAAGAGAGGTAGTTGGAGATGCTTCAAGTTCAGAGAGAGAAGAGGTTTCCAGTGCAATGGGAGTGGCTACAACGACAGAGGACATGATGAGATTGGAGATAGATTCTGGTGGAGGTACCCAAAGTACTTCCCTTGCTAAGAGGGAGTGTTATATTTTGTTATCTCAGAGGTACTTCTACATTGGAGGCGCCCAACATGAAGAAGTGACCGAGCATATTCCTCTCTAGTGACTTTATGAAGTGTTTTCATAAAGTAACTTTATAAAGTGATTTTATAAAGTCAAGTTCAGCCTTTTAATATTTAATGGGTAAAAGTGACTTTATGAAAAGTGGGTCACTTAAGTGATTTAAGTGAACTCAACGAAAGATTAAGTTGTGACCGTTGATCTCAAGGGAAGGTGAAGAGTCACACAAGGGAGACCAAGAGTTAGAGGAGTTACTCATTGATGAGTAGTAAAAGGAACACTAGAGAAGATATGGGACACACCTTTTGGGAGGAAAGGTTGAGAGGAATGAGAAGAGTCACTCACATTCCAAGAGAATTCCAAGAGAGTGTTGAGCTGAAGGAGAAAGGAGAAGGATAGAAGAGAAGGGGTGCACTTTCCAAGAGGGAGAGAGGGAACACACCCCAAGACAAGTACACCATTGAATGTTGGTTTGTACAACTGATAAATGAGCACTACAATAAGTATTTGAAGAGGGTCGTACAACTGTGAATGCACAAAAATCAAGGCTGCAAATGGCACATATTTCTAGGCACTGAGGTTGCTGAGTTTTGTTCCATAAGAGTGTTGTTATTGTGTATGAATGATGAGGAATTTTTGCTAATGTTGAAGACTGCACAATAGAGACTATACTGTTGATTATTGGAATTTTTTTTGAGATAGATTTTTGTTGTTGGTAACGTGGTTTTTAAGCATAGAAATACATGTTTGTGGGCACAATTTGTAAGTTTAGCACTGTAATTAATGTTGTAAAAGACTGTTGTTGTACACTCATAATTTATCCTATGAAGCTCAATAAAGAAGACTCTCTTAGACTAGTTTTCCCATGTTGTGTTTTTCCATGGGCATTGCTGAGAAATTCAATGTGTCAAATGTGGTGAATGTGCTGCTGTTCATTTATATTTCCACTGCTATATTTCCAGATTGCTTAGTATCTTGTATTTCTGCTCATAGTTATAGTAAATGCACGAGGTTTCATTGCTTTATTGTTGAATAACTATAGGAAGCTGAAATCTTGTGTTGGATAAGTGTTTAAGATCAATTTTCAACACTTAAGGCCATGGGTTTTTACAATTCTTCCTTATGGTAATGGATGAAATCTCTTATGATAATCCTTAACAAATAAATTAAAATGAAGGATGCAAGGATTTTCAAGTCCATTTGACAAGGTTTCTGGTTGACCCTAGCTTTATATGTCATATCAACAAAAGCATTAACCTATCTCATTTCTCAATGAGTCAGCTAGGGAATTATCAAAGGAATTCCTCTTCCAAAGTAGGGTGTTGGGAAATTAGTGAATGAACACTTTATATATGTCTCCTTTCTTACTATTATTAATGACTATGTCTCCATCGATAATACTATTCATTATCTCTTTGTATTTTGTGATGCATCGGGCTCCATAATCCAATGTGCTAAAACTCAATGTTACATACAAAGCCTTTACAACGTTCTTGCTTATCTTACTGATAATTGATGGTCCTAGAGACAACTTTTATAGATCTTTAAGTTCCTTGACTTACCCTTTTCCTTTAGGCCTCGCCTAAGGACCTTTAGGATATGGTTTTTGAACATGTGGAATTGGAAGATTGTTAAGTTGTTGACGAATCTCATGGCTCTACTTACCAAATCTTAAATATGTATAAAGGTCCTAGCAACCACATATTGTACTAGTCCCTATGTTGGGTCATATCTACGAGTTCTTACTAGTCGCTTGAGAAGTCTTTTCATAACATTCTTTAAGTCAATATAGATGGGGGGATCGAAAGCTTTCACAGAGTATATCATAACCTATAGTGTACTCCAAAGGCTAGGGATGCACTGCGATGATTATTACAAGAATACCTAAGCTAGGATACTTTATGCCAATTGAATTATTAGGGAATTGGAAGTTAATGAAGCTTGGAAGGTGCTTCCAAGGAATTGCATTTGCTTAGGAACTCCCCTAGGAAAGAAATATTGGGCAAATCTCTATTTATGAACTCTTATTATCACTTTGGTCTATGTGAATGCCAAAGAAACTTTTGTTTCTCTAAGTATTTGAAAGACTTGTGAGACAATTAAACACCAGCTTGGCATATGTGAAGGCCAAGCTCTTAGATATAGTATATCCTTTAATTACCATTCACTATGGTAATCTCTCATTTTGTTGCATGAAGGAAAAGCTCTAGTTGGAAGTTAGTATGGTTCTTAGCTTTGATATTTTTCAAAAATGCTTCAATACTATCATAGGAATTGTTGGGGTTTGGATTTGACACATTCTTGTATACCTTTCTACCTCATTGTTATGTCATTTCTCCATTCCTATCATCATAATATTCCTCATTTCTCCATTTAAACATCCCAAAGTCACCTTTTGCCAATATTGTGTGAAATTTCTTATTTTTAATGAATTTATGAATTAGATGATGTGTTTTTATGAATTCATGCACCACAGTTTAGTTCCAGTACCCGACCTCATAATTTATCATACTTGCGCCCCTCTAGTGGGAATTTTGCTGCAAGGGTATTATATATAGGTGTTCTAAGATGGTTTATGTTCATCAATTCATACCCAGGTCAAAGGTAGTCATCTCCAAATCATGGTCAAAGATATAGTCGAATTTAGTAGCAGTTTCCAGGAAGCTATATTTAGACACGATTTCTCGAATGATAAGGGAAATCTCAAAATCCTGGGACTTGTGTTTTGTGCAGAACGAGCCCATTTAGGTGGAGATTGAGCGGATTCCTCAAAAAGTGAAAGATTTGGGAGATATGGACAATTATCTAAAATGGTTTTTCCTAGATCTATTGTTGTAAATGCATATGCGAATTTTGTAGCTAAATTATTTTGAGGATCCATAGGTTTTGGATCTCCAAGATCCCATTTTGTGATGTATAAATAACGGTCACGTGAACCTCCAAAAACAACATTGGATATGCTATCGAATTGTTGTACTTATGTATTTCTACTTGGAGATTAATACCAATCTGGTTACCGTCCATTACATATCTTGAGTGTTTTAGTTATCTAAGTTCTATTTTATAGTTTTTCTCTAGCAACGTTCATCGAGCCAAGAGCCCCCCCTGAGCAAAGAGTGTGTTGCTTCTCTTTTAGTTAGTGTAATTTCAATTAATCAACTGTGTGATTTAATTTATGTTCTTTTATTTCTTGCATTTCATTTTTTATTTTTGTTTACAACACACATGAATACTAATACACAAAAATTGTTGATTGAACAAAGATTGTTTTACTTTAGTTACATAAACCTTCATTTAGAGAAATTATTGAAAGCCTATAATTGTCTCGCAACTAAAAATTCCAGTAGGTTAATGATTTCAAGTGTTTAGAATCATTCTTGTGATTTTTCATTAAATATGTTTCTTTAAATTTACACCTGCCATGTTTTCTGTAGCTAAGAAGAAACTTTGTTTCTGCAGTTGAACATTAACATTTTTTTATCTTGCATAGTAATCATTTAGAGATAGATTAGAAACTAAGACCTACATATATTTTGCATGCACTTCGTCGGTTTACGAACCTCAGGTTGATGATTTAATGTAGCAGAGTTCACCTAATTGAACTGTTTGACAGATACATTGATGCCCAAAATTTGGTTGGAGTTAAAAGCTAAATTTTAGTATTTGGCCAGCCGAAATAGGCTGGTATTTGATTAAATGTAACGAATTATCCTTGACCTTTTTCTTATAATGTAAGAACTGCAATCTCCTTCAATCTAGTGGAAGGAATGGACATAGAAAAGGGCTAAGACCTTTAAAAAGCACAAAGTGGTTGATGGATACAAGTGTCTCTATCATAAATCTATCTTAGATTATTGGTGTAATAAGCTTTGGCAACTTGGATCTAAACAAACACCCCAAGTCTTCCATATGTATATTGTTTGAAAACCTTTTGTTGAACCCCAAATGGCCTTTTATGCTTGGCCCCTCCTTGTTGGGGGATTGGGTATTTGCATCAAGGTGGTTCACCTTGCCATTACTCAACCTAAGTGTCCATTACAACATTGTAGACCCAAACATTTCAAATACCTTTTCTAGTATTTGTATATATGCCAAGTATACGTGAAACCATGTTACTAAACTGTGTGACCAACTCCTCCTTGCCTCCATATCTAGGAAGTTGCTCTCTTGGGAGATAAGCTTCCATGCCATCGTTTAGCTACATGCAGTGTAGCAAGTGATCAAAAGTAAAGTGTTTTTTCTCATTTACAGGAAACAAAATGATGCCATGTTTAAATACGGAAATACTTATTAAAATTGTTTTATGGTATGACAACTCTCTGATATATGGAAATACATATATACATATTACTATGCAAGTTTCGAAGGTCAAGTTGGATGTGGCACACCTAGCTTACAACACATTGTTAACCGAATTATTCATGAGAGGAGGAAACATCACCATGGTGAGCTCCCTTCACCACAACACTAAAATCACAAGTTCCGACGACTTGTGCTTGCCATTCTTGAGGCAAAGAAACATATTGAGGAAATTGTGAATGATGATGAAGGTTAGGGTCTTGCCTCCCTATATCTAGAGTCAACCAATGATGGTTAGGGGGCCATCCATAAGAATAATGGTGAACCCTCCCTTAAAGTGAGTCACATCTTGTTTTTTTGCATAAGCATGATTATTCATGTCTGTACTTTTAATTGTGTGTCTTGGAAGGATGATTTTTATTACTTTTTATGACTTTGTACTATCTAGATTTGTTATAGTGTTTTTTTTTCTAGAAAATATAGTCCCTCACTTAACCTGTGTATTAAACATTTCAAATGAAGATACTAATACTTCTACGAATTCCTCTCCTCTTCCCTAATTTCGAATGAAAAACAATAATACTAAATCAAAATAACTTAAAAAACAAATCACTTTCATGAAATAAACATATATCTGTCTGAGAGAGCAAGACCAACCCATTTTAGCAAGGGTTGATTTGCATATTACCATTCTCTATTAGCATTACATACATACATAATAAAAGAATCATATAATCAAGGAAGATGTTTTTATCCATGACCGACCAATCCATTTCAGCAATGATTGCTTTGCATATTACCATTCTATATTAGCATTACATCCATAATAAAATAATCATATAATCAAAGAAGACATTTTTATCCATGACTAAAGACGATTTTAGTTGAAATGTCACACTCAAATTCTTGTTTATTGTGTCGAGATTAAGCCTTAACTCCTCCATGTCAGAAGAATGCATAAAGACCTTATCCTCCCAATAAATTTGAAGTGACAGACATGAACAAAACTTGTTTTGAAGAGGAAAGTGCAGGCGTATACAATAGACAATGACAAAATCCATTGAGTAAGGATAACGCTAATTTATGAGGATAGTAAATTTGTTGGGAACGTTGATAAAAAATGGGGGTGGAGAATTAATTTTTTTGGGGGGTTGGAGAATTTTATTAGGGATGATGGGCTTATTGTTTATAAAAGTGTGTTATGGTGGGTGATGAGAGACACCATTTCTAGATATTGTAATTAGGGGCTAACCAATTTTTGAAACTTAGTTGAACACTATGGAGTTTAATGAACTATGATTAGATGTGAAATAGAGCATTATGGATGCGTATGTCAACAAATTTGTGTGATTTATGTGATATTATCATCAAGACATTGAGAGATTAGATAATGGTTCAAGTGAAAGTTTATCTTGGGATGTTGCCAATTGTGGGTTATCAATGCCTTTCATGGGTGTTTAACAAAACATAGCCTCTTGTATGAGTTAGTATGATTAAAACTAAGCATATGTGTTTTGGTTATAGTTATTACTAGGGGAGAGGCACTTAGGGGCGTGCCCTTCAATGAATTTAGTATCTTCCTACGACATTGGGAATTGGCCACCTTGCTATGTAAACTATGAATTAACACAATAATCCAATATAACAACAATTAAATTTGAACCAATAACCTTTTAAAATTAAAAAAACATCCCAAAAAAAAATAATAATAAAACCAAACAAACATAGCACATAGTAACAAATGCAGCTTTGCACCATCCAAAACCATAATTAGTTTTAAGATTTGCCCACTAATTTTTTCCTAGCAGTAAATTTGCATATCAACAATCAAGCTGTAATTTTCTATTAGCATTACTCACATGATAAAAAAAAATAAAAT
>JASDQU010101894.1:144580-164431 GCA_032191745.1 Picea mariana
ATAAAATTCTATTCATTTGAATTATTTTTTATTTAAAATATTTTTATCACTTTTTGAATTTCTAAATTTAGATCTACTATTGTTTAAGATTAATGAGACTAATTATCTATTGGTGGAGGGGTATATTTTGGTGTTGTTTAAACATTCTATGTTTTGGTATTTTTTGCTGGAATTCGACGATATAAATTTGGGCGAAATCAAATTTTCTATTGTTTAAATTGCATTTTTGAATGCACAAATGGATTTAGCGTGTTGAAAAACCCCAGGGACACTTGGATTATACATACTTAACCATTCTAATATATAGATCCAACAGTTTCTCGTTGGATTTAAGGCAAAATTAAACGGATAATATCCCTAGAAAAGAGCCAAAACGTAGAACGTTTAGACTACGACGTATATTTTCATTATATTTGTTAGAGTTGAAACCTAATTTTAAAAACAAAATAGATTAAATTATTTAATTAGTGGAAAGAATTATAATATCACTTCCGCTAACACTAGAGTAGGAGTTTAATTTATTACAAGAATTATAATTATTACATTGTAGGTCATTTCCACTTGTTGACATGATCGTTATACAATCTTGGCACCATCATATAGATCTGCAACGCTTGCACCATCTTTGAACAAATATGGTTGACCCAATCCCTATTATCACTGCACAATCTTAGTTAATTCTGCACCACTTGTTGACACGATCACTACAGATTCTTAGCACTGTCTTAGATATGTAGATTTGCACTGCCTTGAATCGTCTTAGATCAACATCGTCTTCGCACAAATATGGTTGACACAATCTTGTGATCATTACACAATCTTAGTTAATTCTACACCGTCTTCGATCTACACTGCCTTCGCACCATGGTTATTATGCTTTGTCTTAGATCTACAAGTTGCCTTCGCACCATGGTTATACTCCTTACTACATGAAAAATGTTAATCTTGTTGAGAAATCATGGAGGATGATAAGCGTTGATGTTGCTCAACAATGAAGGGTTTAAAGGAATGGCAAACCATCTTAGGAGGCATTGATTTGGTCATGCTTGCAATGTTAATCCTATAACAATGCGGTAATTCCCACATGGGAAATTATGGTTGGTACAACGTAAATTGTTTAAAAGGTACAAATTTATTAAGCATTGATATATTAGAGCCGATATGATAGAAAATATTTTAAATAACTAGATATTGTACGTGATCGCGTTCAATAATATGCATTTCCACTTATTGTTTACTCAAGGCTATTGCAACACCCCTTCCCATCCCAACGTCGAAACTTTTGTTCTAGGAACAAATACATATGTACACTAACAAGCAAGTAGGAAAAATAGCTTTTGTATGAATATAAATTCTATGAAACTGCAAGGAGAACACCTTTTACCAAAGATTTTTATGGAACCCCCCCCCAATTTTTTTTTTATACCTTATACGTTTATAGTGGAGGTGTTTAGCAAAGGTGGACGAACATAGATTTTTGCAAATGTTTTAACACTGGTGCACCTAAGTCGACAATGCACACCAGTGTGCCTAAGTCGACCATGCACACTGGTGCTCTCACAAACCATAACGCCCTGATGCTTAACAAATAAAGCGCACTAATAACTGCTATTAATATAAAATACCAAAATATTATCAGTGCTCCCTCAATAACAAAGCACACAAGTGCTCCCCCGATAACAAAGCACACAAGTTCTCCCCTAATAACAAAGCAGACATTTTCTCTCCCCAATAACAAAGCCCATTGATGTTTTCCCAATAACAAAGCGCACCCGTGCTCATATATCAAATGCACCGGAAAAAAAACGCATTGGTGCGTTTTGGAAAAAAAACGCACTAGTGCGTTCTGGTAAAAAAAATGCACTAGTGCATATTACTTATGAGCACACTGTTAAAGGGTAAACTTAAAAAAAAATTACCAAATCGAATTAATGTGTCGAAACATATAACCAAAAAATGAGCAACATTTTTTATTTTCAAAATGTATGTGTTTTTAAATGAAAAACCTAATCATTGTTTTATTATTTTGCCAAAAATTAGAGGGGAGACTTGTGCAATCAAGATTTACAAGCAAAGTCTTTGGAGTGGGTAGATTATTTTGAAGAACCAAATTTACATACCTATTTGTAGAGGAGAAATTTCAGGTATGTGATTTTATTATAGTCATTATCTCAATCTTTCCCCTATTTGATTCAATCATATTTCAGTGCATTATAAAAAATAAAATAAAAGAGTTTCACATTTACATTCAGTGTTGAGAGTCCTAGCTTCCTGGTTGTTTCTCTTAGTTTTCCTGTTATATTTCAAAAGTATATTTTTTTCTTAAGAAATATATTTGTATAGGGTTTCTTTGCTTGTATAAGGGGCATTTGTTATTTGTTGCAATGGGATCACTCATTGCATTAGATATGAAATCATGTTGCTGTAAGTTTTATTTAAAAAAAATGCTTTTACGATTCGCAGTGCACACTATATAGGAATAGCACACCGATGCACATTTTCATGTCAACAATATCGATTATTCGAAGTCGACCATGCACACTACTGCTCGTAAGTTGACCATGCGTACTGGTGCTCTTTCTAATAACAAAACACACAAGTGCTAAAAAACATAATGGCCTGGTGCTTCCAATAACCACTATTAATATAAAATACTAAAACATAGTTTTTTTATTTTATAAGAACTAAAATGCATCGTGGTGCTCCCCAATAACAAAGCGCACCAATGCTCCCCCAATAAAAAAACACATTGGTGCTTATGTTCTTGTCAACAACACCGTGGCGTTTAAAATAAAAATAATTTTGTTCACATGTTCAAAAGTGCGTAATAAATAGTAATGATGCACCATAGATTCTATTAATTAATAGAGCATTGATGCTTCTATTAATTTAGAGAGCAATGATGCTTCTATTAATCTTATTTTGTAAAACAAATTGACAGTTTTTATATTTGATGATTCCTGTCTTTTTTTGATAGAATATAGCTGATAGAAGTTCAAGGAAAACAACTTATTATAGTCAGCGCAATGGTAGCTTATCCCAACAAGAGAAAAAAGACAAGTTCTTTAAGTTGTATTAAAAATTTAATATCTTTGAATTATTTGTAGGTTTAAATTAATGATGTTTGCTGGTTAAGGCATGTCATGGAAATTCCAAGGGACAAATGAGGAAAAAACCAATACATGTTGGTGGGGATGTCCAAAAAAGTGTACAATGAGATGATAAAATAAATGAACATAATTGCATCATATGAGTCATTCCAACAATTACAATGTGCATAAGAGGTATGTAATCATTCATTTTTCTTTTATGTACATCGAGTTTAATTATCGCATGAAATACTAATTTTCAATTGTTTTGTTGTAGAAAATAAAAAAAATGAAACCCATTCAATGCATAAGACATGACAATGAGGAATAAAAGGGTTTATCATAAAGTTTGTGAGGACTTAATTTTTTTTATCTTACTTAAAATTTCATCTTTGTTATGATATTTATATTTAAATAATTAATTTACACTCATCCATAGATGTCTTCTAATAGGTGCTAACATACAAAGAAGAGCCAATTGAATAATTGATAGACATTAGGTTAATTATGGATTGTGAGTATATGTTGAAGTATCAAGGTTTAATTGAACAATTTCTAAGTAGCTATGTTGTTTAATTTCCCTTGTTTTATAATTAATGTAACAAGAAGAAACCTTTATATTAATTATATCGACTGTGCTTTGTCATGGCATATTAAGCATGCATGAAACAAAGTATGGAGTGCATCCAACATAAGAGATTTTGAGAGACAAAATGAAGCATGGCTTCAAAAGAATGTGTATTGTTTATGAAATAGTTGATGCTATGGTACACTTTTTTATTACACAATCATGTATATTCTACTATATATATATATAAATGTAGATATACTTATTACAATTTATTTCTATGTTTGTAGATGGAGCATGAAGAGATGGAACATAAAAAAACAAGCCGATCAAGAAAAAATTAAGTTAAATAACCAAAGTACAATATCGCTTACAAGTGATGAAGAAATGAGACATGCACACAGCTCGAGCGATGATAGGAGTTCAGGCGATGTCGAATGACAATCAATATAATTGAATGTTACTGTAAGTTGTATGTTTTGGAATATTTGTCTGTGAAAATCAATGATTTTGTTTAATGTACTTGACGTATTGTCCCAATTGCACTAGGACATGTCATCGATGAGTGTAACAATCACATATTGGTTGCATTTTGATTATTGTGGACCTTTACGTTGTCCCATTTTGTATGACGATGGGTAACTTATTGATAATAAAATGGGTTTCTTATTTAATTGCATTGTCAAATGTTGTAAAATGTTGTGTTGATGATTAATTAATATTTGAATGATTTACTTTGTTACAAATAATAGAGGTGTAATCCATTGGATAACACATTAATGAGATCATTATATCAAAACACAATGACAAAAATATAAAAATGAATATTATTATAACAAATATTTGATTTTGAAATGATTAATTGAAAATTTGTAAAAACACAAATAATTAAAATGTATACATATCGTTGTGCTGCATTATTTTGAACTCACTAAATGGTGTGTTTTTATGAGTTATATGCACTAGTGTTAAAAATTGTGATAAAACAACGTTGCTTTAAATGACATAATGTACAAATATATTTGTATCATTTCAAAATATTTCAATGCGCATGATTACAATACACACCATTACATGCATAAACATAAAAATCACCAGTGCTTTTCATTTATGTGTGCACATCGATGCTTCTCATTTATGTGTACACACCGGTGTTTCTCATTTACGTGTGTGCACTGGTGCTTATTATTTATGTGTGCACACCGGTGCTCATCAATTATGTGTGTGCACCAGTGCTTCTCATTTATGTATGCACACCGATACCGGTGCTTTCCATTTATGTTTGCACACCAGTTTGTTTTGACACTAAAAACACTGGAAAAAGAAACCTCCACTACAATCTCCGCCCATCCAATGTTTTTTAGTTGTATGGAACATCTATTAAAACCTCCTCTAAAACTTCTGCAGCCAATAGAGGAGGCTGTAGCAG
The DNA here is from genome assembly GCA_032191745.1 of Picea mariana. Classification (NCBI taxonomy): domain Eukaryota; kingdom Viridiplantae; phylum Streptophyta; class Pinopsida; order Pinales; family Pinaceae; genus Picea; species Picea mariana. The sequence continues at coordinate 149,667 of JASDQU010101894.1, forward strand.
AGGTTTTTTTTTAAATTTTTCCAAATTTTATAACACTAAAAACCTTTGCTAGAAGGTGTTCTCCTTGTAATGTGAGGGCCTATCAAAGCCCCCTTTATCTGTGAATCATAATCTTTCACTATAATGTCCACCCTATTCCAAATGAATACATAATAAATAAGGAATGGAGTACCCTTTGTAAATAAAAATTCACATTATCGATTCACATGCTTGCGAAGCTATGTAAAGAAAGCCTCACATTAAGGGAGAGAGCCAAGGTGATATCACTCTCTTTTGATATTTCTATTCGTTGGCGAGGTAGATACTTTTTCATGAACTGAGCATGAGATATGGTTCCTTCTGATGAAGTTATAATCTCTTCCAAACTTAAACTAGCTAGATTTTGAGGGAGGATTACACTGACTTATTTGCAAGGTGTGGGGCACTGACAACAACATTAGCTAGGTTTGCATTACACTGTGGAGGTTAGCAGATTAGCTATTAGCTAGATTAGTCTTACACACATTGACAACAAATAAGACATGTACTTTTGTATAAATTTCTTAAGCTAACTAAAAAATTCTTGTTTACCTAAAGATGAATGAAGATTCAAATCCCCTGTTAAGCATAACATTTTTACTTTGATAGTTTGTTAAGAGAAATCAATTAGAAAGAAATTATGGTTAGCTACCAACATACATATCCAAACATATTTCTTTTAACCCTTTCGATGTAGTCCCTTGAATAGGATTAAGCTAGTGGTTAAAATGATGAAATTAGGGCTCTTTGATTTCCCTAACACATCAATATTTATCACTCTTGTGTGTTAAACTCTTTCTAGAATTTGAATCAAATACTTCACAAAACCATACAATAGTTCCTGCAATAAGAAAATTGAGACACTCTTGATCATTAAGAAATCAATGCTTTATCATTGAGTGTTATTAAAGGAGGTTGGTAGTTATACACTAGAATAACTATAGATTCCTCCTATAAAAGACCTCTTGCAATATGGATCATCTAAAGGTTGAAAATTATCAAAGATCCTGAAACTGACAATATGGTGAACTCTGTTACCCAATGAATATTTACAACATTAATGTCATTGGTCTTTTCAATGTAGGCAATGACCTCAAATTATGCTAGCCTATACTAGTACTAGAAGGGATATTTTATACTAGTTGGCATTAACACCTCTAGACATAATACGAAGGATGGCTACTTCTATGTTGGGTGAGGAGCGAGCAGGTGGGTTGCACAGATTTCTTATCCTCCCACATAGAAACACTCCGATGATAAGAAATTGCCGATTCTCCCACACATAAGAACCATGCTGAGAACTAAAAGGATTCAATCAATTCATATCAGTCCTTGTCCTCCTCTTTCTATTCCCATTAGAGAGCAAGAGACACACTAGTAAGAATTACAACAAGCACCCCTTCTCACAGATATGTACATGGGTGAGTCACTTCTAGGTTTACCCTAGACCAAAATCAAAACCAACAACGTACAATCACTAAGCATTTAATGAAAGCTAGCAGTAACTAGTACAAATCCCCAATGTGATAGCCTTAATGATCCCAGAGTTAGCATTAGGTGTTTAGTCAAATGCAAACAAGAGCTCGTATGAGAAAGCTACGACTGAAACTGTAGAGGTATATTTTCGGCACCGATTTACTTTAAGAGGGACTAGCTCATTTCTTAGAGGTCAGTTTGGGGAACATGAGCAGTATGTGGAAAGCCCGTGAACCATAGAAGACAACCATGGAACCATATTTGGGATATGGGTATGTAAAAATGTGTAGGAAGATAAATAAGACACATGTAGCATACATGGATAAAATGGGGAAACAATCTAAAATTTTGAAGACCATAACGTTTAGCTCGGAGCTCAGATTTGAGCAAATGAATAGTCCCTGAAACGTTCTTGAGGAGGGGAAGCCATCTATCAACCCAGAATTTGGATCAATGTATTTTTTTTTTCATAATGTGAAATGAAGAATGACCTATAATCTAATTAATAAATATTTTTCAATATGCCTAATTCTAATAGCAATTATTGCATGCACATTCTTGTAGAATTAGAGGTACAAGAAAGTAGACTTTAGTTCCTATATGAGAACTAGAGATATGGAGGATGCACAAGGGTCTTAAAACCATGAGGAGAAGAATTGAGGTTTTCATGTCAGCATGGAAAATGCTGAGACAAAGTCTAATGGAAGACGAAATAGGAAAGATTGTGTAACTATGAGAAGCCTGTAAAGAGAAGTGAAGAGCTATAGGGCTGACAATGAAAAGATCATGAAAGATTAGGAGGAGATACTTCCAAGCCTGGATATGTTGTAGAAGCAAATCAAAAAATATTTTGGCACAAAGAAAGAAGCTAGCGCAAGGAAAGTTGAAGTATCTAATCCCATGATATGAGGGGTGATCATGGAGGATTTAGACAATCAAGGAGTGTTAGTAGGCGTTGGTATCATCATACCCCAATGCACTCGACCAAAATACCATATGCACATTCAAGGTAGGGAAGTAGTCCAAGTATGTCTGCTTTTATATATCAAAGGAGGAGACATGGGTTAGACATATTGCAAGGGGAGCTCAGAAAGATCAAGCCACCATATTTTGATGGAGATAATAGGAAGGGAGAAGATGCAGAAGCATGGTTGTTGTGAATGAGGAAATATTTCAAGTTGCATGATTAATCATCGAATGTAGAAGCCAGAATTGCAGCCTCCCATCTTCAAGGAACTGAATCTATGTGGTGGGACCAACTTAAACATGTTAAGCACCTTGATGAGAAGAGAATTCACTGGAAGCAATTCAAGAAATATTTTCAGCAACAATACTTGTCAGGGAAATATTATGACGATAATATGTAAGATTTCTTTGAACTCAAACTTGGGAACATGACCATAGATGAATATGATATGGAATTCTTGGAACTTCTCAGGTATGTGAGCTTCATCAAGGATGAGAAGGTCAAAATTCAGAGGTTCCTGAGTGGATTGCCATCCTTCTTCAAGGATAAAATTCGGTTTAATGAGCCTAAGAATTTGGAAAAATCCATACGAAAGGATAAGTATTTATATGAGCATAAAAAATGAAGGAAAACTTTACAAAAGTCATGGGATGAAAAGAACAAAGGTAAGATGGATCAAAGGAATAAATAATTCAAGCCACCTTTCATTAGGGATAGATCTCAAGAATATCAACAAGGGAAACCATATCAAGGTGATCAGAAAATGATAGATTCCTTGGGAAAGAGGCCAAGACAGTAGCCCATAAAGTATTTTGGATGTGAAGGAGATCACATGTATAAATATTTTCCTCACCGATGAGATAATATGAGGATTGCGCATAGCATCAAGAAGGAGGAGACAATAGACGACATGAGCGGAAGCATGCCAAGGATTTATGCATCCTTGGACAATACACAAGTAAAATATCAATCCCACATGATTGAAGTGGAAGGTAAGATTGATAATCATCCCATGGATATTTTGATTGATTATGGAGCTAGTCATAGCTATATAGATCCAAATCTATTTGAAATATTTAAATTGAAGAAATGTAAGCATGGAAAGTTTTGGTTAGTTTAGGTAGAAACTGAAACCAATAGAAAAATTAATGAGCTTGTTAAAGATTTCACAATAAACATGAATCTAATTAACACTAAGGTAGATTTGAACATCATACCGCTTGGGTCTTATGATTGCTTGATTGGTATGGATTGGATAGAAAAGCATCGTGTTTTCTTATATTATTATAACAAGGATTTCACATGTCTTGATGAGGAAGGGAATTCAAGGACAATGCAAGGAATTCCAAGTCCTATATCCGTCTGAGAGATTTTAATGTTGCAACTAAAAATAAGTTTTAGAAAAGGGTGCTAGATATATGCAACCCATATGGAAGAGCCAATAAAGGATAAAGAGCCAAGTCTTGAAGATTATCCAGTATTGAAAGAGTATGAGAATGTATTTGGGGAGTTTCCAGGATCACCACCAAAGAGAGACATTGATTTCTCTATTGACTTAATTCCTGGAGTTTCCCCAATTTCCAAAACTCCCTACATAATGAGCACACTAGAAATGAAGGAATTGCAAATGCAACTAGAAGAGTTTTTGAAGAAGGGGTACATACGCCCAAGTGTTTATCCTTGGGGTTCCTCGGTTCTTATTGTTAAGAAAAAATATGGAACGTTGAGGTTGTGTATTGACTTCAAAAAATTGAACAAGGTTACAATCTAGAACAAATATCCTTTGCCAAGGATTGATGATCATTTTGATCAGTTGAAGGAAGAAAATATATTTTCCAAGATTGACTTGAGATCGAGTTATCATCAAGTGAGGATCATAGAAGAAGATACTAGCAAAACAAAATTTCAAACAAAGTATGGACACTATGAATTTGTAGTGGTGCCCTTTGTGTTGACAAATGGGCTCGCTACATTTATGTGTCTGATGAATGGGGTGTTTAGAGATTTCCTGGACAAGTTTTTCATTATATTCTTGGATAATATTTTTACCTATTTCAAGACAGAGGATGATCATGAGAAACATTTGAGGATGGTGTTGCAAGTGTTGAGAGAGGACCAATTGTATGTCAAGTTGAGTAAATGAACTTTTTGTCAAAATTAGATCCATTATTTGGGTCACATTGTTTCCGAAGATGGCATAACATTGGATCCAGAAAAGATTGAAACAATTAAAATTTGGTTGATGTTAACAAACATTTCAGATGTTATATCATTTATGGGTCTAGCTGGTTATTACAGGATATTCATTGCGGGATTCTTCAATATTTCACACCCAATAACATCTTTGCAAAAGAAAGGAGTAAAGTTCGATTGGAGTGCTAAGTGTGAAGAAAATTTCTAGCACATAAAGGATTTTCTAACTAGTGCACATATTTTAAAAGTAGTTGATCTAGACGAGGATTTAGTTGTACACAATGATGCATGCAAGGAAGGGATCTGTGGAGTCCTTACACAATATAGACATGCGATTTGTTATGAGTCCAGAAAATTGAAGGAGCATGAAATATTATATGCAACACATGACTTAGAGTTGGAAGCCATAGTACATGCTTTAAGAATGTGGATGCATTATCTTATGGGTAGAAAATTTKAATTGAGAATAGACCATAGTGGTATGAAATGCTTGTTTGAACAAYCAACACCGAATTCYAGGAAAACTAGATGGTTGTAATTTCTTAGTGAATATGACTTTGGCATCAAGAACATAAAGGGAAAAGAGAACAAGGTGGATGATGTACTCAACATAAGGGTGCATAAAATGCATGCTACAACCATTAGTATGCACATGACAAATTTAAAATATATAATTCTATAGGATGTAACAACATACCAACATTATGTGCAAGTTAAAGAAAGTCTACAACAAAATAATGTACAACAAAAATATAAGGATTACAAGCTAGAAGAGGATGAAATCCTCTTATTTCGAAACAAATTTTATGTTCTCAATTCTTGGGAATTGATAATTTCTGTTTTAAAGGAGATGCACAATGTGCCATATGCCAGACATTCAGGATACCATAAAAATATTATAGTGGTACGAGGCCAATATTTTTGGCTTGGTATGAAGATATATGTCACTGATTATTTGGTCAGATGCATGGAATGTTAGAAGGTAAAGGGTGAGCACAAAAATCCAATGAGATTGATGCAGCCATTTCCCATTCTTGAATGGAAATGGAAATTGGTTACTATCAATTTCATTACCAAATTTCCTAGGAGAACAAGGAAACATGATTCAATCATGCTAGTGGTGGACAAGATTACAAAGGTTGTACATTTCATTACGGTAAAAGTAGCTCATATGGCATCCAATATTGCATAAATTTATATGAAATAATTTTTTAGCTACATGGTGTGCCTAAGGAAATAGTGTCGGACCGAGATCCCAAGTTCACTTCCAATTTTTAGAAGGGTTTTTTTTAAAGGATTTAGGAAAAATATGAATTTCAGTACAACATATCACCCAAAGTCCAATGGCAAGACAAAGAGGATTAAACAGATAATTGAAGATATGTTGAGAATGTATGTAATGGACAAGCCTTCTAGGCGGGATGACTGTATCAATTTAATTGCGTTTGATTACAATAATGGGTATCAAGAATCATTGAATATGAGTCCATTTGAAACATTGTATGGCCGAAAATGCAACACACCAGTAAGTTGGGATAACCCAACAAATAAATCCATGATTGAGCCAGAATTTTTAAAGGAAATGGAAGAACAGATAATAAAGATTAGATGGGATTTGAAAATTACACAAGACATGCAAAAGCGATATCTCGATAAAAGAAGGACACATAGAGAATTCAAAGTGGGAGAGCATGTGTTTTTAAAAGTTAAATCCAAGATAAGCTCGATGAAATTGGGAAGTTTCCCAAATTTAGTGGTGAGACACTGTGGGTCGTTTGAAATTCTATAAAGGATAGGTCAAGTTGCATGCATGCTAGCATTACCTAGATCCATGAGAATCCATAATGTGTTCCATGTATCTTTATTAAAAAAGTATGTGCCTGATATTAATCATGTGATTGATTGGAATGTGATTCAGGTGGAACATGAAGGGGACTTCCAAGTGGAACTAGTGCACATCCTAGATTGGAAATTTAAAGTGCTCAAGACCAAAGCCATCGGATTGGTAAAGGTTCAATGGACCTGCTATGGTCTTGAAGACACTACGTGGGAGCACGAGGAAGCCATGCATGAAGCATACTCGCAAATATTTACAAATTTTGAAGAGAACTACATGTACATTTGTACATAAGCGAATGAAGACTCCATTTTTGTAGCTAGAATTCTTAGAGTCACAACTCTAAGATTTCTTGTCCAACTGATGTGCAAGTTGAGGGGAAAAGAGGGTTGTTTCTTGGAATTTTTGCATGAGTTATTAAGTGGAGGAATTGTCAAAGTATTTTGATGTATCATTTATATATGTCAATGTGTAAATTCTATGGTGATGTGCACTAAGGACGATGCAATTTGTAGGGGGAGGGGACTGTAACATCCCCATTTTCAAACCCCAAACTAGAGATGTATATTGTAAAGGTAATGTATGTTTGAGGGACAAGCGATGTAATATGTAAATGATGTATATTGAAATATAATAAATAAAATGTATCACCAGTTGCAGATGGACATAGATGGAGATTTGGGGGCTTAGTTTCCGCAAGAGAGGGAAGGGGTCCAATGGGGAAATTTCACCCATTCCTATTAAACCCACACCCTTTTCTTTCTAAGTTATCCTTACCATGAACCTTCCATTTTTTGATTGAGTGTTTCCAAATCCATTCATTTCATTCATGTAAGAGGGTGGGTGTGAGAAGTCACATCCCATATTTATTGAGAGAATGGGGGATGAGTACAATCATATTTGGGAAGAGTGTAAGTCAAACAAGAAAGAGAAAGAGAGGAAATTCATATGGGTGGAGGGAACATAATTAGACATTCACATTTTTGCATGGAGAACGGTTTTTACATGGATATTTTTGGACAACAAGAGAGTTCTGAGTGTTGAATATTGAAGGAAACCATAGTGGGTGTATATGGTAGCTGGTTGGAGCTATAATTTAATGGGAAGAGAGATTTCGGGCCAGTGAGAAACATTATATTGGAAAATTTTCAAGAGAATAAAGATTTTTTTGTTGTGTGAATTACTGTTACAATTGTAGAATTCCTAATGTACCAACATAGATATTTCATGTCCAACCTATGATGGAATCCCTCAAGGGGAGTGGGAAGGCCTAAGGGAATGTGGGAAGGAATGAGGGACAATGAGTAGTGAAGGGGGATCTCGTCCCTGGGTTGTGCAGATTATGGGGAAGAGAGTTGGTGGTCTGGAATTAGTTGTGGGGATTGAGTGTTGAGAGAGAGACTTAAGCCAACCTTAGGTACCACCATCTATTGTGGATTAATAGCCCCATATCGGGGGTGGCTTGATGTTGAAAACTGGGACAAAAAGTCTATGATTGGGAGGAACGTCTGTCCTCTGCAACGGGTTGCATATTTCACAAGATAAATGTTATTATTTGTTGTGTTTATTTATGTTAAATGATGATATAGTTGTTGCTCTTTTTACTCTGATTTATCTTAGTTAGTGTTTCTTTCCGTGAGTAGAATGATGCATTCAAATATCTATTTTTTGTGGTTGAATGATGTTGTATGCATTTAGTTGTTTCTATGCACAGTTAAGCAATTGCATTTACATTTTTAATTAGCATGTACCATTATATAAGCTTGAAGGTCATGATGTGTGTGTTATTTCCACATTTAGAATTAGTATCATAAAGTTTTATTAGTCATTTTTAGCAGTAGTGTGATCTAGCTTGGGGTTGGGTGCGTTACACACGTTATACCATTCAATTCGGTTTATTCGTTTAAAGTAATTTGAAATCAACCTTTGTTCCAATTGTTGTTACAAATTTTCACTGCTAGGGACAATGTTTCATTCACTTATTACATTTCCTAGTTGATTCATAGTTGTGGGCTTGATTCAAATTTGTTTATTCATTTAGTCAGGTTATTCCAAGAAGGGTATAGAATAAATAAAAAACTGAAGAATTTAAGGTTGTATGTTTAGTACATCGGGTTTGAGTTCATTATTTATGAACCATCAGAGCAACCGATATTGAGAAACATATTCATTATATTATTTTGACTTGTAGGGGAAGTTTTTTCATGCATTCATTGCATTTACAATTTGATTAATAGTTGTTAGCTTGACTCAAATATGCTTATTAATTTAATTTGATTATTTCAAAAAGGACATGGAGTGATCAATAGAAAAGAGGTGGTCATTTTTATTAGATCTCAGTAGATTTAGGAAATAGATTTACCATTTGCAAACATGTGGGGAAAAAACCAAAGGAATTGCATCCACCAATAGCTCATGAGTTAGATCCATATCCATTTATTGGAAACACAACACTAGTTATGGGTGGAAATTATAGGGGTGGATCTCATTGTAATTCGAAGACTCATTTCCTACCTTGTTCAACCATGGGTGCTCTGAGAAGGGATTTTGGATACCCACTTTCCAGTACAAGACTCACATTACTTTCCTTCATCGACCTAGGAATAAATTAACAAAAATAATTTAATCGTTAATAATTATTATGTCACAATTTTGGCATTAAATTGATGCAAAACAGATCTCCTACAACACTAAAAAGATGTTAATATGACACAAAAGGAATAAAATGTTGCAATATTGATACTAACACCATACATGATTGATGCAATAAGACACTAATATGACTCAAAAAATTTAGAATAATGATGGCACATATGTGATGCTAACACAATGAAATAATGTTGTAAAACAATGCTAATAAGACACAAATATGAAATAAAAGGATAAAGCGTTTGGTATTTTGAAGCTATCACGACTCTAGTACAATGCATATACGACACAAGCACGATGCTCCATATGAAATATTGATGCTAATATAATGCTACATGCGCACATTTGACACAAAGACTTACAAATGTATGTATCAAGTCTTACAACTTCTTTGTAATCACCAACTATTCCTAAAGCATTCTAAATATGCAACATGTGGATAAGTTTTACAACTCATTTGTAATAACTAGATATTCTTAAGGCATTCTAAATGTGTTTTTGATGCTTCATAAGTTGAATATTTGGGACATGTTGTTAGTGGGGTAGGTGTGCATGTTGATCCTAAGAAAATTGAGGTGATGAAATACTAGCCTCATCCCAAGACCCTCAAAAATTTGCACAAATTTCTTGGCCTCACATGTTACTTTAGGAAGTTTATCCAAAAAAATGGTAAATTTGTTGCTCCTCTCACCACCCTACTCAAAAAGAGTGCCTTCAGTTGAAATGAACTAGATAAATAGGCTTTTAGGCTTTAAAAGATGCTATGTCTGCCACACCAATCCTCACCCTACGTGACTTCAATCAGAATTTTGTTTTGGAATGTGATTCCCTAGGAAAAGGGATTGGGGCTATGTTAATGTAAGAGGGATGCTTACTTAATTTCACCAACAAGAAATGATGTGATAGAAACTTGAGAAAATCCACTTGTGAGAAGCAAATGTTGGTCATTTTGCATGCAATTGATATGTGGCATCCTTACTTGTTGAGCCATCATTTCCAGATTAAAACATATCATTGCATATTGAAATTTTTCCTAGAACAAGGATTTTCCTCCCCAAAGTAACAAAATTGGGTCATAAAAATGTTAGGCTATGACTCTGAGATTATCTACAAGAAGGGAAAGGAAAATGTGGTGGTTTATGATCTCTGTAGGAAGCATGAGGAAGAGTCCCTATTTTCCTTATCTTTCTTATTACCCAATTAGCTATAGGTGGTATGTTGAGAATGGATAATAAATACCAATATCATGCACATTGTAACATCCTCTAGCCCAACCAAGGGACATTACGGTGTGGAAAACCTACAAAAATAAAATTTCTGCTATATAAATAAAATTCCTGTAGCTTCCAACTATGATTTACATACAGATTTAAATTTTGTTTATTACCATAAATCAGATGCATCTACAACATGTAAAAACAACATGAATGCAGTCTAATAACTCATTATAACAACATACAAAATTGTTCTCATACACATAGTTCATGCACAAGAATTTAACTCTGAAATACAAGATAGAAACATATCAAACACTTATCTTTTAAAATTGTTGTGCAACTAGCTGCTTGGAATAGATGTTCCACCCAACCATATACTGAATGTTCCAAATCTCAATATCCAGTCACCCCCAAGATGAGGCTAGTAATCCACAAAAGAGGGTGTTCTCTCACAGTCCACTCACAGCTCATGAAACTCACAAACCCACTAGTATCTTCCTACAACTATCTCGATTTTCCACCAACTCTCTTCCTCTTAAACTGCCCAACCCAAGGAATGTACCCGTTCACTGATTTCAGTCCCTCGGTTGTTCCATTCATTTATCAGGGTCTCTATGGAACATGTAGCTAGGAATCTTTCAGCTGGGAACTCAAGGGAACTTGCTACTAGGAAAAAAACCAACAAACATCAACAATCACTTGTTGTTTTAGTGAAATTCCCTCAGAAGTCCACTCTTTATGCACGCAAACCTATTTTTCTAGTCTTCACCTCCAATTCACTCCAAATACACTCCAACATTCTCTAGAATTTACCCTCCATGGCTACACCATCTCCAAGCTCTCTTCTTTCTCTCTACTTGCTCCTCATACCCAAAAAAATCCTTGTGTAAAACTGTTGTCCCCACCCATACAAATTTCCTCTCCTTTGTCTTGTTTTTTTGACTCACACACTTTCCCAAGATGATTGTACTCATCCCCCATGTTTCCATTAAATTTGGGATGTGTCCACTCACACCCACCCTCTTACATGTATTCAATGATTAGCTTTGGGAACACTCAATCAGAAATTAGAAGGTTCATATATCAATAACAATTTAGGAAAATGGGTTGAATTAATATACATGGGTATTTCCCCCCTTGGACCCCTCTTGGCCACTATCCTAGACACTCCCCCCTCTTGTGGATTAATTCATACCCCATCTCTATCCATGTCCCCTTAGCAACTGACATCACATTTTATTATTAAAACATATAAATACAATTCACATATTACATTGCTTGACCATAGACACACATTATATCTACATAAGAATTAATTAAATTGGGGATTATAGTGGGGATGTTACACACATGATCCACTAGCTATAGGTTGAACCAAAGGCACATTCAAGTTACACTTGGTAGGATGATGAGCTCCACTATAAAGGATTTTTTTTGTTTGGGATTCCTCACATAATTCCATATTGTTATGTGAATTACACTCCTCTCTCACAATGGGCCATTCTTGGTTTTAGAAAACATATGATAGGATTAAGCATCATTGTTTTGGGAAGGCATGAAGAATGAAATCCTCACCTTTTTGGAAAAATGTGATACTTTCCAATGAAACAAAGGGGAAAGATTAAGGCCTCTAGGAGGATTAAAACCCTTACCCATTCCTAGCACCATTTGGGATGAATTTTTTATGGATTTCATTGTGGGGTTACCAAAATCAGCCAACAAATCAATGAAAATGGTATTTGTTGATCACTTTTCCAAATATACTCACTTATGTGTCTTACAACACCCATTCAAGGCCTCCTCAATAACATAAGTCTTCTGATTTTTTTTTTAAACTACATGTCATGCCTAAATCCATTTTGATTGATCATGATCCCACCTTCACTGGCGATTTCTAGCATGAGTTGTTTCAGCTTCAAGGTACCCATTTTAATCTCATCACTACATATTACTTCCAAAAAAATGGCCAAACAAAAGTAGTGAAGAAATGATTGTAAGCTTATTTATTTTGTTTTTCTTTAGAATGGCAAGCCCAAAGGATCTAATGGTTACCCCTAGCTGAATGGTGGTATGATACTACTTATCATATTGCTACTAATATGACGCCCTTTGAGGCAATCTAAGGACAACTACCTCCATCAATGATATCCTACTTACCAGGCCTCTCTAAGGTTCATGAGGTGGATAACATGCTAACAACCTATGTTGACATTCTTTGTACCCTCAAGGATAATTTGGTGTTTTCTCAAAATCACATGAAGCAACAGGTTGATCAACATCACTTAAAATGTCATTTTAATGAATGGGATAAAGTTTTCTTAGGTATCTGTCCCTATAAGTAGACCTTACTCAAGGAGAAGAGTCACTAGAAGTTAGCTCCTATGTTTTATGGTCATTATACTACACTCAAACATATAGGTCCAATGGATTACAAACTAGCTCGTTCTAGCTATTCCAAGATCCAATAAGTCTTTCATGTGTCCTACTTGAAGAAAGTGACAGACTCCAATTGTAGAGTTGAAACTAGTCTTTTAAAATTAAACAAGGAGGGTTTCATTTGGTAATAGCTTGAGGAAATTTTGGACAAATGTGAGAATTGTGTTCACCAATGCACTATCTAGGAATTTTGGATCCAATGGAAGGATACATAGCCTAAATATGCTACATGGTAAACAACAAATATTCTCCACCATTTTCCTCATCTCCATCCATGAGGACAAGGATATTTTGTAAGGGGGAGTGTTACACATCAAATTAAAAAGAGGTACTCATCTATCTGTGTGGGGGAAAAATTGAAGGAAGTGGGTCAAGTTTTTGAGAATCCTTTATGGCAACTATTGTCTCCCTTGAACATGGCACCTGTTTGCGTCTCATCTTACAGTTGGGTAATATGCTTGTCTCTGAGTCATACCAATTCCATGTGTCTCCATACTTTTTTCGTCCAGTCGAAGAGTTCTCTTATTGCCACCACATTACATTCTTGGTACTCGCCAAGTCAATGCTTCCAAGTAAGTTGTCATGCCTCATCATGTTCAAGGGAAGTTTCACTTCAAACCATGCATCTATAGTATTTCCAGTTTCCATTTCCTATGTTAGTCCATACTCATTCGATTCACCATATTACATCACTTTCCTATGTCATTTTTGTGTCGATAATGGGGGATACATCAAGGCCCTCCTTCGACGAGTCTTTTCATGTCGACTTCAACACATCATCCGTGAATTAGACTTAGAAAACAGTTAGTACCTTGGGACTTGCATGCCTCAATGGAATGCCTACTTTCCTCTGATAATAGGTTTACATCACCGACATCTAATCAAATGATTCCATGAATGCTCGACTTCAGCTCATTTATTCACATTCGTTGGATTGTACTAGGGTAACTTGGGAGTCATTGACATCATTGGTGATTTCCCTCGCACTTGTTAATGGTTTACCTCAATGACCAATAATCAAGTGGTTTCTACCATGTTAGACATCAAAACATCTATTCACATGGATAGATTCGTGCCACATCGAGATTGGGACAAAGACCCTGGGTTGAGCGTTCACTTTGTTATCTACTTTTCCCAGGCTGCGAAGGAGATCATTTGAGCATGCTGATAAGTAGATTGTTAAATAGATCCACATTGTATTGGTCTGTGGCTATGTTTTATCATCTCGTAGCTCCACTGTGTATTTCTCATGGCTATGATCAGTTCATGTCATGGTGGTATGGATCCACATTGTATTTTTGGTGGCCATATCCTTAGTCAATATTTTTCATGGATCCACAGTGTATTGGTCGGCGACCGTGCTTTGAGTCATCTCGTATTCCAAGAATAGGTATGCATTTATTGGAAATGGAACATATATTAATACTGTTTGATGGTTATTTGCAACTTATTCTAGCATCTCCAACTCCACACCCTTGCATTGAAGAATTGTAAAGTGTTTTGTCCATCAATTTATCTTCTGACCTCACATTTTAGGGGGCATACTGTTACACATCAAATTTCCACACCTAGGTACCTCTCCCTAAGTGTCACAAGTGTCATAAAAGTGTCATATGCACCTTGCTAAGTGCCACATACACCTCGACACCATGAAATAACATATGTCACAATCCCTATTCAATGTGGAGGAGAAATATATTATATGAAGGTCAAAATACTATGTAAACATGAATTATTATTAATATTCATGAAAAATAAATTAATTTAGTGTGAGAATCCACCTCACATTTGGTTTCCTATTTTTTAGGGGAGGTTGAGGATCTCATGGATGGTTGAAATATTTCCTCCTTAAAATCCTTGAGAGATATTTCCTCCCTAAAATCCTTAAGAGATATTTTCTCCCCAAATATCTTGGAGATCCCTTTTTAGTGGATATGATGAGTGACTTTCTCCATGGTGGTTAAGCCTCCAA
>JASDQU010101894.1:175044-209186 GCA_032191745.1 Picea mariana
AGACTATATGCATAACCAAACCGGTGATGAGTTCTCATGGCACCAAAGTACGTTAAGAACCACCAATTTAGATCATGATACTCTGTCGTTTAATTGGTTCTGCACATCTAAATACAATTTTACATACAAAATAAATATAACATACACAAGTTCAAACACAACATTCTACTCATGCACCAACAAATTTTCGAGCACCATACAGAGAAAAATGTCTACGCCAAAGTCCCATCTTCTGCGATAGACATTTCGAATTTGAACCAACAATAGAATATCTGAATCTTACAATTTCCACACCTTCGTTGCCTCTAGATTGAATGGACCAAATCAACATCTGGAAATAACGTTTCAAGAGCTATCTACTCTCCAATGCTGGCACTGTGTAGCAAGTCTGCACCTTGGCTCTTCAAATCTTGTCACAAATTTAATTTCCCTGGAGATCGTCGCTGCGGATCATAAAAAATGTCATTGTTGCAAATGATTTGCGTGCAGTTGACTTTGAGAATTTCACCACACTAATTGGGAACAATCAATTTGGTCACACTTATGCACATAGACATGAACACGATTTCAGATCCCAATTAACTCAGTTGTACACACATGCGTGGATCTACACTTGGGATACAAATGCAGGTCAGGTAGTGCTTCTCTTCCATGCAAAAAAATTAATACTCACAGACACACGAAAACAATCAATTTACAACACTAAAATCGACTACTACAACATTCACATTTTCACACATATTTACAGAGAATCAACTCCAATGGCTATCGTATCTTCTTGGGCACTCCCGTGAGGGATTAAGCTCAACCATGCTCTGATACCATATTAAAATTTGTGAGAGCCGACATTGCACAAATTACACACACAAAATAATATACGCATTACATAAATTACATACAATATTACACGTAAATATAGTTGGAATCAGATCCAACTATCTCCAAACATAGAGATAGTTGTTGAGAGAATCTCTCAACAACTTTCAACAAATATCCAACCAATTCCTAAACTCAACACACAACATTAATGGAAGCATTATCTCTAACACCATTAACATTATTAGTTCATACCAGGATTATTGTTTCCTATTCAAAGTCAAATTAAATTAGTTTGATCTTTTGCAATAAATTCGTTGCATTTATTCAATGTTTTATAAAATTCTATTCATTTGAATTATTTTTTATTTAAAATATTTTTATCACTTTTTGAATTTCTAAATTTAGATCTACTATTGTTTAAGATTAATGAGACTAATTATCTATTGGTGGAGGGGTATATTTTGGTGTTGTTTAAACATTCTATGTTTTGGTATTTTTTGCTGGAATTCAACGATATAAATTAGGGTGAAATCAAATTTTCTGTTGTTTAAATTGCATTTTTGAATGCACAAATGGATTTAGCGTGTTGAAAAACCCCAAGGACAATTGGATTATACATACTTAACCATTCTAATATATAGATTCAACAATTTTTCGTTGGATTTAAGGCAAAATTAAACGAATAATATCCCTGGAAAAGAGCCAAAACGTGGAATGTTTAGACTACGACATATATTTTCGTTATATTTGTTAGAGTTTAAACCTAATTTTAAAAACAAAATAGATTAAATTATTCAATTAGTGGAAAGAATTATAATATAACTTCCTCTAACACTAGAGTAAGAGTTTAATTTATTACAAGAGTTATAATTATTACATTGCAGGTCATTTCCACTTGTTGACATGATAGTTATACAATCTTGGCACCATCATATAGATCTGCAACGCTTGCACCATCTTTGAACAAATATGGTTGATCCAATCCCTATTATCACCGCACAATCTTAGTTAATTCTGCACCACTTGTTGACACGATCACTGCAGATTCTTAGCACTGTCTTAGATATGCAGATTTGCACTGCCTTGAATCGTCTTAGATCAACATCGTCTTCGCACAAATATGGTTGACACAATCTTGTGATCATTACACAATCTTAGTTAATTCTGCACCGTCTTCGATCTACACTGCCTTCGCACCATGGTTATTATGCTTTGTCTTAGATCTACAAGTTGCCTTCGCACCATGGTTATACTCCTTACTACATGAAAAATGTTAATCTTGTTGATAAATCATGGAGCATGATAAGCGTTGATGTTGCTCAACAATGAAGGGTTTAAAGGAATGGCAAGCCATCTTAGGAGGCATTGATTTGGTTTTGTTTGCAATGTTAATCCTATAACAATGCGGTAATACCCACATGGGAATTGTGGTTGGTACAAAGTAAATTGTTTAAAAGGTACAAATTTATTAAGCATTGATATATTAGAGCCGATATGACAGAAAATATTTTAAATAACTAGATATTGTACATGACCACGTTCAATAATATGCATTTCCACTTATTGTTTGCTCAAGGCTATTGCAACACCCCTTCCCGTCCCAACGTCGAAACTTTTGTTCTAGGAACAAATACATATGTACACTATCAAGCAAGTAGGAACAATAGCTTTTGTATGAATATAAATCCTATGAAATTGCAAGGAGAACACCTTTTACCAAAGATTTTTATGGACCCCCCCCCAAAAAAAATGTATATCTTATACGTTTATAGTGGAGGTGTTTAGCAGAGGCGGGCGAACATAGGTTTTTGCAAAGGTTTTAACACTAGTGCACCTAAGTCGACAATGCGCACCGGTGTGCCGAAGTCGACCATGCACACTAGTGCTCTCACAAACCATAATGCCCCGATGCTTAACAAATAAAACACACTAATAACCGCTATTAATATAAAATACTAAAATATTGTCAGTGCTCCCTCAATAACAAAGTGCACCAATGCTCCCATGATAACAAAGCACACCAATGCTCCCATAATAACAAAGCACATATTTTCTCTCCCCAATAACAAAGCCCATTGGTGTTTCCCCAATAACAAAGCGCACCAGTTCTCATATAACAAATGCATCAGAAAAAAACGCATTGGTGCGTTCTGGAAAAAAACGCACTAGTGTGTTCTGGTAAAAAAAACGCACTAGTGCATATTACTTATGAGCACACTGTTAAAGGGTAAAATTAAAAAAAAAATACCAAATTGAATTAATGTGTCGAAATATACAACCAAAAAATGAGCAACATTTTTTATTTTCAAAATGTATGTGTTTATAAATGAAAAACCTAATCATTGTTTTATTATTTTGGCAAAAATTAGAGGAGAGACTTGTGTAATCGAGATTTACAAGCAAAGTCTTTGGAGTGGGTAGATGATTTTGAAGAACCAAATTTACATACCTATTTGTAGAGGAGAAATTTCAGGTATGTGATTTTATTATAGTCATTATCTCAATCTTTCCCCTATTTGATTCAATCATATTTCAATGCATTATAAAAAATAAAATAAAAGAGTTTCACATTTACATTCAGTATTGGGAGTCCTAGCTTCCTGGTTGTTTCTCTTAGTTTTCCTGTTATATTTCAAAAGTATATTTTTTCTTTAAGAAATATATTTTTATAGGGTTTCTTTGCTTGTATAAGGGGCATTTGTTATTTGTTGCAATGAGATCGCTCATTGCATTAGATCTGAAACCATGTTGGTGTAAGTTTTCTTTTAAAAAAATGCTTTTGCGATTCGCAGTGCGCACTATATAGGAATAGCACATCGATGCACATTTTCATGTCAACAATTTCGATTCTTTGAAGTCGATTATGCGCACTAGTGCTCATAAGTTGACCATGTGTACTGATGCTCTTTCCAACAACAAAGCACACAAGTGCTCAAAAACATAACGGCCTGGTGCTTCCAATAACCGCTATTAATATAAAATACTAAAACATAGTTTTTTTTATTTTATAAGAACTAAAATGCATCATGGTGCTCCCCAATAACAAAGCGCACAGGTGCTCCCCCAATAAAAAAACACATTGGTGCTCATGTTCTTGTCAACAACACCGTGGCGTTTAAAATAAAAATAACTTTGTTCACATGTTCAAAAGTGCATAATAAATAGTAATGATGCACCATAGATTCTATTAATTAATAGTTCATCGATGCTTCTATTAATTTAGAGAGCAATGATGCTTCTATTAATCTTATTTTGTAAAACAAATTGACAGTTTTTATATTTGATGATTTCTGTCTTTTTTGATATAATATAGCTGATAGAAGTTCAAGGAAAACAACTTATTATAGTCAGCGCAATGGTAGCTCATCCCAACAAGAGAAAAAGACAAGTTCTTTAAGTTGTATTAAAAATTTAATATCTTTGAATTATCTGTAGGTTTAAATTAATGATGTATGTTGGTTAAGGCATGTCATGGAAATTCCAAGAGACAAATGAGGAAAAAACTAATACATGTTGGTGGGGATGTCCAAAAAAGTGTACAATGAGATGATAAAAGAAATGAACATAATTGCATCGTATGAGTCATTCTAACAATTACAATGTGCATAAGAGGTATGTAATCATTCATTTTTTCTTTTATGTACATCGAGTTTAATTATCACATGAAATACTAATTTTCAATTGTTTTGTTGTAGAAAATAAAAAAAAATGAAACCCATTCAGCGCATAAGACATGACAACGAGGAATAAAAGGGTTTATCACAAAGTTTGTGAGGACTTACTTTTTTTTATATTACTTAAAATTTCATCTTTGTTATGATATTTATATTTAAATAATTAATTTACACTCATCCATAGATGTCTTCTAATAGGTGCTAACATACAAAGAAGAGCCAACTGAAGAATTGATAGACATTAGGTTAATTATGGGTTGTGAGTATATGTTGAAGTATCAAGGTTTAATTGAACAATTTCTAAGTAGCTATGTTGTTTAACTTCCCTTGTTTTATAATTAATGTAACAACAAGAAACCTTTATATTAATTATATCAACTGTGCTTTGTCATGGCATATTAAACATGCAGGAAACAAAGTATGGAGTGCATCCAACATAAGAGATTTTGAGAGACAAAATGAAGCATGGCTTCAAAATAATGTGTATTGTTTATGAAATAGTCGTTGCTATGGTACACTTTTTTATTACACAATCATGTATATTCTACTATATATATATAAATGTAGATATACTTATTACAATTTATTTCTATGTTTGTAGATGGAGCATGAAGAGATGAAACATAAAAAAACAAGATAATCAAGAAAAAATTAAGTTAAATAACCAAAGTACAATATCTCTTACAAGTGATGAAGAAATGAGGCATGCACGTAGCTTGAGCGATGATAGGAGTTCAAGCAATGTCGAATGACAATCAATGTAATTGAATGTTACTGTAAGTTGTATGTTTTGGAATATTTGTCTGTGAAAATCAATGATTTTGTTTAATGTACTTGACATATTGTCCCAATTGCACTAGGACATATCATTGATGAGTGTAACAATCACATATTGGTTGCATTTTGATTATTGTGGACCTTTGCGTTGTCCTATTTTGTATGATGATGGGTCACTTATTGATAATAAAATGGGTTTCTTATTTTATTGCATTGTAAAATGTTGTGTTGATGATTAATTAATATTTGAATGATTTACATTGTTACAAATAATAGAGGTGTAATCCATTTGATAACGCATTAATGAAATCATTATATCAAAACACAATGACAAAAATATAAAAATAAATATTATTATAACAAATATTTGATTTTGAAATGATTAATTGAAAATTTGTAAAAAAAATAATAATAAAAATGTATACATATCGTTGCGCTGCATTATTTTGAACTCACCAAATGGTGCATTTTTATGAGTTATACGCACTGGTGTTAAAAATTGTGAGAAAACAACGTTGCTTTAAATGACATAATGTACGAATATATTTGTATCACTTCAAAATATTTCGATGCGCATGATTACAATACACACTATTACATGCATAAACATAAAAATCACCAGTGCTTTTCATTTATGTGTGCACACCGATGCTTCTCATTTATGTGTATGCACTGGTGTTTCTCATTTATGTGTGTGCACTGGTGCTTATTATTTATGTGTGCACACTGGTGCTCATCATTTATGTGTGTGCACTGGTGCTTATTATTTATGTGTGCACACCGGTGCTCATCATTTATGTGTGTGCACCAGTGCTTCTCATTTATGTATGCACACCGATACTAGTGCTTTCCATTTATGTTTGCACAACAGCTTGTTTTAACACTAAAAACACTGGAAAAAAAACCTCCACTACAATCTTTGCCCACCCAATTTTTTTTATTTGTATGGAACATCTATTAAAACCTCCTCTAAAACCTCTGCAGCGAGTAGAGGAGGTTGTATTGGAGGTTTTTTTTTTTAAATTTTGCCAAATTTTATAACACTAAAAACTTGCGCTAGAAGTGTTCTCCTTGTAATGTAAGGGCCTATCAAAGCCCCCTTTATCTGTGAAGCATACTCTTTCACTATAATGTCCACCCCATTCCAAATGCATACATAATAAATAAGGACTGGAGTACCCTTTCTAAATAAAAATTCACATTATCGATTCACATGCTTGCGAAGCTGTGTAAAGAAAGCTTCGCATTGATGGAGAGAGCCAAGGTGATACCACTCTCCTTTGATATTTCTATTCATTGGCAAGGTAGCTACTTTTTCATGAACTGAGCATGAGATATGGTTCCTTCTGATGAAGTTATAATCTCTTCCAAACTTAAACTAGCTAGATTTTGAGGGAGGATTACACTGACTTATTTGCAAGTTGTGGGGTACTGACAACAACATTAGCTAGGTTTGCATTACACTGGGGAGGTTAGCAGATTAGCTATTAGCTAGATTAGTCTTACACACACCGACAACAAATAAGACATGTACTTTTGTATAACTTTCTTAAGCTAACAAAAACATTCTTGTTTACCTAAAGATGAATGAAGATTCGAATCCACTGTTAAGCATAACATTTTTACTTTGATAGTTTGTTAAGAGAAATCAATTAGAAAGAAAAATTATGGTTAGCTACAAACATACATATCCAAACATATTTCTTTTAACCCTTTCGATGTAGTCCCTTGAATATGATTAAGCTAGTGGTTAAAATGATGAAATCAGGGCTCTTTGATTTCCCTAACACATCAATATTTATCACTCTTGTGTGTTAAACTCTTTCTAGACTTTGAATCAAATACTTCACAAAACCATACAACAGTTCATGCAATAAGAAAATTGAGACACTCTTGATCATTAAGAAATCAATGCTTTATCATTGAGTGTTATTAAAGGAGGTTGGTAGTTATACACTGGAATAACTATAGATTCCTCCTGTAAAAGACCTCTTGCAACATGGATAATCTAAAGGTTGAAAATAATCGAAGATCCTGAAACTGACAATATGGTGAACTCTGTTACCCAATGAATATTTACAACATTAATGTCATTGGTCTTTTCAATGTAGGCAATGACCTCAAATTATGATAGCCTATACCAGTACCGGAAGGGATATTTCATACTAGTTGGCATTAACACCTCTAGACATAATACGGAGGATGGCTACTTCTATGTTGGGTGAGGAGCGAGCAGGCGGGTTGCAAGGATTTCTTATCCTCCCACATATAAACACTCTGATGATAAGAAATTGCCAATTCTCCCACACATAAGAACCATGTTGAGAACTAAAAGGATTCAATCAATTCATATCAGTCCTTGTCCTCCTCTTTCTATTCCCATTAGAGAGAAAGAGGCACACTAGTAAGAATTACTGCAAGCACCTGTTCTCACAGAGATGTACATGGGTGAGTCACTTCTAGGTTTACCGTAGACCAAAATCAAAACCACCGGCATACAACCACTAAGCATTTAATGAAAGCTAGCAGTAACTAGTACAAATCCCCAATGTGATAGCCTTAATGATCCCAGAGTTCGCATTAGGTGTTTAGTCAAATGCAAAAAAGAGCTCGTATGAGAAAGCTACGATTGAAACTGTAGAAGTATATTTTCGGCACCAATTTACTTTAAGAGGGAATAACTCATTTCTTAGAGGTCCGTTTGGGGAACATGAGCAATTTGTGGAAAGCCCATGAACCATAGAAGACAACCATGGAACCATATTTGGGATCTAGGTATGTAAAAATGTGCAGAAAGATAAATAAGACACATGTAGCATACATGGGTAAAATGGGGAAACAATCTAAAATTTTGAAGACCATATCTTTCAGCTCGGAGCTCAGATTTGAGCAAATGAATAGTCCCTGAAACGTTCTTGAGGAGGGGAAGCCATATATCAACCCAAAATTTGGATTAATGTATTTTTGTTTTTCATAATGTAAAATGAAGAATGACCTATAATCTAATTAATAAATATTTTGCAATATGCTTAATTCTAATAGCAATTATTGCATGCACATTCTTGTAGAATTAGAGGTATAAGAAAGTAGACTTTAGTTCCTATATGAGAACTAGAGATATGGAGGATGCACAAGGGTCTTAAAACCATGAGGAGAAGGATTGAGGTCTGCATGTCAGCATGGAAAATGTTGAGACAAAGTCTAATGGAAGAAGAAATAAAAAATATCATGTAACTATGAGAAGCCTGCAAAGAGAAGTGAAGAGCTATAGGGACGACAATGAAAAGATCATGAAAGCTTAGGAGGGGATACTTCCAAGCCTGGATATGTTGTAGAAGCAAATCAACAAATATTTTGGCACAAAGAAAGAAGATAGCGCAAGGAAAGTTGAAGTATCTAATCTCATGATATGAGGGGTGATCATGGAGGATTTAGACAATCAAGGAGTGTTAGTAGGCATTGGTATCATCATACCCCAACGCACTCGACCAAAAGATCATATGCACATTCAAGGTAGGGAAGTAGTCCAAGTATGTCTACTTTTATACATCAAAGGAGGAGACATGGGTTAGACATATTGCAAGGGGAGCTTAGAAAGATCAAGCCACCATATTTTGATGGAGATAATAGGAAGGGAGAAGATGCAGAATCATGGTTGTTGGGAATGAGGAAATATTTCAAGTTGCATGATTAATCATCAAATGTAGAAGCCATAATTTCAGCCTACCATCTTCAAGGAACCGAATCTATGTGGTGGGACCAACTTAAACATGTTAAGCACCTTGATGAGAAGATAATTTATTGGAAGCAACAGTTCAAGAAATATTTCCAGCAACAATACTTGTCAGAGAAATATTATGATGATAATATTTAAGATTTCTTTGAACTCAAACTTGGGAACATGACCATAGATGAATATGATATGGAATTCTTGGAACTTCTCAGGTATGTGAGCTTCATCAAGGATGAGAAGGTCAAAATTCAGAGGTTCCTGAGTGGATTGCCATCCTTCTACAAGGATAAAATTCGGTTTAATGAGCCTAGGAATTTGGAAAAATCCATATGAAAGGATAAGTATTTATATGAGCATAAAAAATGAAGGAAAACTTTACAAAAGTCATGGGATGAAAAGAACAAAGGTAAGATGGATCAAAGGAAGAAATAATTCAAGCCACCTTTCATTAGGTATAGATCTCAAGAATATCAACAAGGGAAACCATATCAAGGTGATCAAAAAATGATAGATTCCTTGGGAAAGAGGCCAAGACAGTAGCCCATAAAGTATTTTGGATGTGAAGGAGATCACATGTATAAATATTGTCCTCACCGAGGAGATACTATGAGGATTGTGCATAGCATCAAGAAGGAGGAGACAATAGACGACATGAGTGGAAGTATGCCAAGGATTTATGCATCCTTGGACAATACACAAGAAGAATATCAATCCCACATGATTGAAGTGGAAGGTAAGATTGATAATCATCCCATGGATATTTTGATTGATTATGGAGCTAGTCATAGCTATATAGATCCAAATCTGTTTGAAATATTTAAATTGAAGAAATGTAAGCATGGAAATTTTTGGTTAGTTTAGGTAGAAACTGAAACCAATAGAAAAAATAATGAGCTTGTTAAAGATTTCACAATAACCATGAATCTAATTAACACTAAGGTAGATTTGAACATCATACCGCTTGGGTCTTATGACTGCTTGATTGGGTATGGATTGGATAGAAAAGCATCATTTTTTCTTATATTATTATAAAAAGGATTTCACATGTCTTGATGAGCAAGGGAATTCAAGGACAATGCAAGGTATTCCAAGTCCTATATCCGTCTGATAGATTTCAACGTCTTAACTAAAAAGAAGTTTTAGAAAAGGGTGCTAGATATATGCAACCCATATGGAAGAGCCAATAAAGGATAAAGAGCCAAGTCTTGAAGATTATCCAGTATTGAAAGAGTATGAGGATGTATTTGGGGAGTTTCCAGGATCACCACCAAAGAGAGACATTGATATCTCTATTGACTTAATTCCTGGAGTTTCCCCAGTTTCCAAAACTCCCTATAGAATGAGCACACCAGAAATGAAGGAATTGCAAATGCAACTAGAAGAGTTTTTGAAGAAGGGGTACATATGCCCAAGTGTTTATCCTTGGGGTGCCCCGGTTCTTATTGTTAAGAAAAAATATGGAACGTTGAGGTTGTGTATTGACTTCAAAAAATTGAACAAGGTTACAATCTAGAACAAATATCCTTTGCCAAGGATTGATGATCATTTTGATAAGTTGAAGGGAGAAAATATTTTCCAAGATTGACTTGAGATCGGGTTATCATCAAGTGAGGATCATAGAAGAAGATACTAGCAAAAAAATTTTTCAAACAAGGTATGGACACTATGAATTTGTAGTGGTGCCCTTTGTGTTGACAAATGGGCTCACTACATTTATGTGTCTGATGAATGGGGTGTTTAGAGATTACCTGGACAAGTTTTTGATTATATTCTTGGATAATATTTTTACCTATTCCAAGATAGAGGAGGATCATGAGAAACATTTGAGGATGGTGTTGCAAGTGTTGAGAGAGGACCAATTGTATGTCAAGTTGAGTAAATGCACTTTTTGTCAAAATTAGATCCATTATTTGAGTCACATTGTTTCTGAAGATGGCATAGCATTGGATCCATAAAAGATTGAAACAATTAGAATTTGGTCAACATTAACAAACATTTCAGATGTTATATCATTTATGGGTCTAGCTGGTTATTACATGATATTCATTGCGGGATTCTCCAATATTGCACACCCAATAACATGTTTGCAAAAGAAAGGAGTAAAGTTTGATTGGAGTGCTAAGTGTGAAGAAAATTTCTAGCACATAAATGATTTTCTAACTAGTGCACCTATTTTAAAAGTAGTTGATCTAGACGAGGATTTAGTTATACACAAAGATGCATGCAAGGAAGGGATTTGTGGAGTCATTACACAAGATAGACATGCGATTTGTTATGAGTCCAGAAAATTGAAGGAGCATGAAATATTATATGCAACACATGACTTAGAGTTGGAAGCCATAGTACATGCTTTAAGAATGTGGATGCATTATCTTATGGGTAGAAAATTTTAATTGAGAATAGACCATAGTGGTATGAAATGCTTGTTTGAACAACCAACACCGAATTCTAGGAAAACTAGATGGTTGTAATTTCTTAGTGAATATGACTTTGGCATCAAGAACATAAAGGGAAAAGAGAACAAGGTGGCTGATGTACTCAACATAAGGGTGCATAAAATGCATGCTACAACCATTAGTATGCACATGACAAATTTAAAATATATAATTCTATAGGATGTAACAACATACCAACATTATGTGCAAGTTAAAGAAAGTCTACAACAAAATAATGTACAACAAAAATATAAGGATTACAATCTAGAAGAGGATGAAATCCTCTTATTTCGGAACAAAGTTTATGTTCTCAATTCTTGGGAATTGATAAATTCCGTTTTAAAGGAGATGCACAATGTGCAATATGCCAGACATTCAGGATACCGTAAAAATATTACAATGGTACGAGGCCAATATTTTTGGCTTGGTATGAAGAGATATGTCACTGATTATTTGGCTAAATGCATGGAATGTTAGAAGGTAAAGGGTGAGCACAAACATCCAGCGAGATTGATGAAACCATTTCCCATTCTTGAATGAAAATGAAAATTGGTTACTATCAATTTCATTACCAAATTTCCTAGGAGAACAAGGAAACATGATTCGATCATGGTAGTGGTGGACAAGATTACAAAGGTTGCACATTTCATTACGATAAAAGTAACTCATATGGCATCCAATATTGCATAAATTTATATGAAATAATTTTTTAGCTACATGGTGTGCCGAAGGAAATAGTGTTAGACCGAGATCCCAAGTTCACTTCCAATTTTTAGAAGGGTTTTTTTTAAAGGATTTAGGACAAATATGAATTTCAGTGCAACATATCACCCAAAGTCCAATGACAAGACATATAGGATTAAACAAATAATTGAAGATATGTTGAGAATGTATGTAATGTACAAGCCTTCTAGGTAGAATGACTGTATCAATTTAATTGAGTTTGATTACAATAATGGGTATCAAGAATCATTGAATATGAGTCCATTTGAAGCATTGTATGGCCAAAAATGCAACACACCAGTAAGTTGGGATAACCCAATAGACAAAGCCATGATTGAGCTGGAATTTTTAAAGGAAATGGAAGAACATATGGTAAAGATCAGATGGGATTTGAAAATTGCACAAGACATGCAGAAGTGATATCTCGATAAAATAAAGACACATAGAGAATTCAAAGTGGGAGAGCATGTGTTTTTAAAAGTTAAATCCAAGATAAGCTCGCTGAAATTGGGAAGTTTCCCAAATTTAGTGGTGAGACACTATGGGTCGTTTGAAATTCTATAAAGGATAGGTCCAGTTGCATGCATGCTAGCATTACCTGGATCCATGAGAATCGATAATGTGTTCCATGTATCTTTATTAAAAAATTATGTGCCTGATATTAATCATGT
Source organism: Picea mariana (assembly GCA_032191745.1). Lineage (NCBI taxonomy): Eukaryota > Viridiplantae > Streptophyta > Pinopsida > Pinales > Pinaceae > Picea > Picea mariana. The sequence continues at coordinate 187,877 of JASDQU010101894.1, forward strand.
GATTGATTGGAATGTGATTCAGGTGGAACATGAAGGGGACTTCCAAGTGGAACTAGTGCACATCCTAGATTGGAAATTTAAAGTTCTCAAGACCAAATCCATCAGTTTGGTAAAGGTTCAATGGACCTGCTATGGACTTGAAGACACTACGTGGGAGCATGAGGAAACCATGCATGAAGCATACCCGCAAATATTTACAAATTTTGAAGAGAACTAAATGTACATTTGTACATAAGCGAATGAAGACTCCATTTTTGTAGCTAGAATTCTCAGATTTACAACTCTAGGATTTCTTGTCCAACTGATGTGCAAGTTGAGGGGAAAAGAGGGTGGTTGCTTGGAATTTTTTCATGAGTTATTAAGTGGAGGAATTGTCAAAGTATTTTGATGTATCATTTATATATGTCAATGTGTAAATTGTATGGTGATGTGCACTAAGGACAATGCAATTTGTAGGGGGAGGGAACTGTAACATCCCCATTTTCAAACCCCAAACTAGAGATGTATATTGTAAAGGTAATGTATGTTTGAGGGACAAGCGATGTAATATGTAAATGATGTATATTGAAATATAATAAATAAAATGTATCACCAGTTGCAGATGAACATAGATGGAGATTTGGGGGCTTAGTTTCTTCAAGAGAGGGAAGGGGTCCAATGGGGAAATTTTACCCATGCCTATTAAACCCACACTCTTTTCTTTCTAAGTTATCCTTACCATGAACCTTCCATTTTTTGATGGAGTGTTTCCAAATCCATTCATTGCATTCATGTAAGAGGGTGGGTGTGAGAAGTCACATCCCATATTTATTGAGAGAATGGGGGATGAGTACAATCATCTTTGGGAAGAGTGTAAGTCAAACAAGAAAGAGAAAGAGAGGAAATTCATATGGGTAGAGGGAACATAATTAGACATTCACATTTTTGCACGGAGAGAGGTTTTTACATGGATATTTTTGGACAACAAGAGAGTTATGAGTGTTGAATATTGAAGGAAGCCATAGTGGGCATATATGGTAGTTGTTTGGAGATATAATTTAATGGGAAGAGAGATTGCGAGCTAGTGAGAAACATTATATTGGAAAATTTTCAAGAGAATTAAGATTTTTTTGTTGTGTGAATTTCTGTTACAATTGTAGAATTATTAATGTACCAACATAGATGTTTCATGTCCAACCTATTATGGAAGCCCTCAAGGGGAGTGGGAAGGCCTGAGGGAATGTGGGAAAGAATGAGGGACTATGAGCAGTGAAGGGGGATCTCGTCCCTGGGTTGTGAAGATTATGGGGAAGAGAGTTGGTGGACTGGAATTAGTTGTGGGGATTGAGTGTTGAGAGAGAGACTTAAGCCAACCTTAGGTACCACCATCTCTTGTGGATTCATAGCCCCAACTCGAGGGTGTCTTGTTGTTGAAAACTAGAACAAAAAGTCTATGATTGGGAGGAACGTCTGTCCTCTGCAACGGGTTGCATATTTCACAAGATAAATGTTCTTATTTGTTGTGTTTATTTATGTTAAATGATGATATAGTTGTTGCAATTTTTACTCTGATTTATCTTAGTTAGTGTTTCTTTCTGTGAGTAGAATGATGCATTCAAATCTCTATTTTTTGTGGTTGAATGATGTTGTATGCATTTAGTTGTTTCTATGCACAGTTAAGCAATTGCATTTACATTTTTAATTAGCATGTACCATTGTATAAGCTTGAAGGTCATGATGTGTGTGTTATTTCCGCATTTAGAATTGGTATAAGAAAGTTTTATTAGTCATTTTTAGCAGTAGTGTGATCTAGCTTGGGGATGGGTGCGTTACACATGTTATACCATTCAATTCGGTTTATTCGTTTAAAGTAATTTGAAATCACCCTTTGTTCCAATTTTTGTTACAAATTTTCACTACTAGGGACAATGTTTCATTCACTCATTACATTTCCTAGTTGATTCATAGTTGTGGGCTTGATTCAAATTTGTTTATTCATTTAGTCAGGTTATTCCAAGAAGGGTATAGAATAAATAAAAAACTGAAGAATTTAAGGTTGTATGTTTAGTACACCGGGTTTGAGTTCAGTATTTATGAACCATCATAGAAACCAATATTGAACAACATATTCATTATATTATTTTGACTTGTAGGGGAAGTTTTGCATGCATTCATTGCATTTACAATTTGATTCATAGTTGTTAGCTTGACTCAAATATGCTTATTAATTTAATTTGATTATTTCAAAAAGGACATGGAGTGATCAATAGAAAAGAGGTGGTCATTTTTATTAGATCTCAGTAGATTTAGGAAATAGATTTTCCATTTGCAAACATGTGGGGAAAAAACCAAAGGAATTGCATCCACCAATAGCTCATGAGTCAGATCCATATCCATTTATTGGAAACACAACACCAGTTATGGGTGGAAATTATAGGGGTGGAGTTCATTGTAATTAGAAGACTCATTTCCTACCTTGTTCAACCATGGGTGCTCTGAGAAGGGTTTTTAGATACCCACTTTCACGTACAAGACTCACATTTCTTTCCTTCATCGACCAAGGAATAAATTAACAAAAATAATTTATTCGTTAATAATTATTATGTCACAATTTTGGCATTAACTTGATATAAAACACATCTCCTACAACACTAAAAAGATGTTAATATGACACAAAAGGAATAAAATGTTGCAATATTGATACTAACACCATACATGATTGATGTAATAAGACACTAATATGACTCAAAAAATTTAGAATAATGATGGCACATATGTGATGCTAACACAATGCGATAATGTTGTAAAACAATGTTAATAAGACACAAATATGAAATAAAAGGATAGAACGTTTGGTATTTTGAAGCTATCACGACTCTAGTACAATGCATATACGACACAAGCATGACACTCCATATGAAATATTGATGCTAATATAATGCTACATGTGCACATTTGACAAAAATACTTACAAATGTATGTATCTAGTCTTACAACTCCTTTGTAATCACCAACTATTCCTAAAGCATTCTAAATATGCAACATTTGGATAAGTTTTACAACTCATTTGTAATAACTAGATATTCTTAAGGCATTCTAAATGTGTTTTTGATGCTTCATAAGTTGAATATTTGGGACACGTTGTTAGTGGGGTAGGTGTGCATGTTGATCCTAAGAAAATTGAGGCAATGAAATACTAGCCTCATCCCAAGACCCTCAAAATTTTGTACAAATTTCTTGGCCTCACATGTTACTTTAGGAAGTTTGTCCAAAAAAATGGTAAATTTGTTGCTCCTCTCACCACCCTACTCAAAAAGAGTGCCTTCAGTTGGAATGAACTAGCTAAATAGGATTTTAGGCTTTAAAAGATTCTATGTCTGCCACACCAATCCTGATCCAGGTGGATATTGGTGGCCACCCACCTTTTCCGACTGGCTCAAAATAATTTTCTAGCAATTTTGACAATTTACTATTTTTAGCAGGTTTTAACTTCCGGGGCCATTTTGAGGGTCTAAATGAAGGTTTTTCAAGATCGAGGTTCTCAATCATATCTAAAGGAATGATTGAGCCACCAAAATGAATCTCCTCGACGATACCTTTCCAACGAGCTATCATACGCCTAAAATAGAGATCGCATGCAAAAGTTACGACCTCGAGAAGTTGATGTACTCACTTACCCAAATGGGGCCCACATGACTTTTGGCGCTTCATCTCCTAGGGTTAGGTTTTTGGATGTCTAGGGTTTTTGGAATTCCTATTTATTGTAAAAAGGCCTTCAGAGCCTCATTGTAATCATCTTCTTGCGAATGCGAGTNCTGTACATTTCTTTCATTAATAGAAATCGTGTATTACTGTATCTCTGTGTTTATGGTTGCATATCTGATATATTTCTGTTATATTATTGGATATACGCGATACCTCTGTGCATTTCTTTATTATATCTCCGCTCTCATTTCGTGCCGAAAATAATCCGGATCAAATCCTCACCCTACGTGACTTCAATCCGAATTTTGTTTTGGAATGTGATTCCCTAGGAAAATGGATTGGGGCTATGTTAATGTAAGAGGGATGCCTACTTAATTTCACCAACAAGCAATTATGTGATAGAAACTTGAGAAAATCCATTTGTGAGAAGGAAATGTTGGTCATTCTACATGCAATTGATATGTGGCATCCTTACTTGTTGAGCCATCATTTCCAGATTAAAACATATCATTGCAGATTGAAATTTTTCCTCGAACACGGATTTTCCTCCCCAAAGTAACAAAATTGGGTCATAAAAATGTTAGGCTAGGACTCTGAGATTATCTACAAGAAGGGAAATGAAAATGTGGTGGTTTATGATCTCTGTAGGAAGCATGAGGAAGAGTCCCTATTTTCCTTATATTTCTTATTACCCAATTAGCTATAGGTGGTATGATGAGAATGGATAATAAATACCAATATCGTGCACATTGTAACGTCCTTCAGCCCAACTAAGGGACATTACGGTGCGGAAAACTTACAAAAATAAAATTTCTGCTATATAAATAAAATTCCTGTAGCTTCCAACTACGATTTACATACAGATTTAACTTTTGTTTATTACCATAAATCAGATGCATCTACAACATGTAAAAGCAACATGAATGTAGTCTAATAACTCATTACAACAACATACAAAATTGTTCTTATACACATAGTTCATGCACAAGAATTTAACTCTGAAATACAAGATAGAAACATATAAGACACTTATCTTTTAAAATTGTTGTGCAACTAGCTGCTTGGAATGGATGTTCCACCCAACCATATACTGAATGTTCCAAATCTCAATATCCAGTCACCCCCAAGCTGAGGCTAGTAATCCACAAAAGAGGGTGTTCTCTCACAGTCCACTCACAGTTCATGAAACTCACAAACCCACTAGTATCTTCCTACAACTATCTCAATTTTCCACCAACTCTCTTCCTCTTGAACTGCCCAACCCAAGGAATGTACCCCTTCACTGATTTCAGTCTCTCGGTTGTTCCATTCACTTATCAGGGTCTCTATGGAACATGTAGCTAGGAATCTTTCAGCTGGGAACTCAAGGGAACTTGCTACTAGGAAAAAAACCAACAAACATCAACAATCACTTGTTGTTTTAGTGAAACTCCCTCAAAAGTCCAATCTTTATGCACACAAACCTATTTTTCCAGCATTCACCTCCAATTCACTCCAAATACACTCCAACATGCTCTATAATTTACCCTCCATGGCTACACCATCTCCAAGCTCTCTTCTTTCTCTCTACTTGCTCCTCATACCCAAAAACTCCTTGTGTAAAAATGTTGTCCCCACCCATACAAATTTCCTCTCCTTTGTCTTGTTTTCTTGACTCACACACTTTCCCAAGATGATTGTACTCATCCCCTATGTTCCCATTAACTTTGGGATGTGTCCACTCACACCCACCCTCTTACACGTATTCAATGATTAGCTTTGGGAACACTCAATTAGAAATTAGAAGGTTCATATATCAATAACAATTTAGGAAAATGGGTTGAATTAATATACATGGGTATTTCCCCCCTTGGACCCCTCTTGGCCATTATCCTAGACACTCCCCCCTCTTGTGGATTAATTCATACCCCATCTCTATCCATGTCCCCTTAGCAACTAACATCACATTTTACTATTAAAACATATAAATTCAATTCACATATTACATTGCTTGACCATAGACACACATTATATCTACATAATAATTAATTAAATTGGGGATTATAGTGGGGATGTTACACACATGATCCACTAGCTATAGATTGAACCAAAGGCACATTCAAGTTACACTTGGTAGGATGATGAGATCCACTATAAAGGATTGTTTTTGTTTGGGGTTCCTCACATAATTCCATATTGTTATGTGAATTACACTCCTCTCTCACAACGATTCATTCTTGGTTTTAGAAAACATATGATAGGATTAAGCATCATTATTTCAGGAAGGCATGAAGAAGGAAATCCTCGCCTTTTTGGAAAAATGTGATACTTTCCAATGAAACAAAGGGGAAAGATTAAGGCCTCTAGGAGGATTAAAACCCTTACCCATTCCTAGCACCATTTGGGATGAAATTTTTATGGATTTCATTGTGGGGTTACCAAAATCAACTAACAAATCAATGATAATGGTATTTTTTGATCACTTTTTCAAATATACTCACTTATGTGTCTTACAACACCCATTCAAGGTCTCCTCAATAACATAAGTCTTCATGAAAAATATTTTTAAACTACATGTCATGCCTGAATCCATTTTGATTGATCATGATCCCACCTTCACTGGCGATTCTAGCATGAGTTGTTTCAGCTTCAAGGTACCGATTTTAATCTCATCACTACATATTACTTCCAAAAAAATGGCCAAACAAAAGTAGTGAAGAAATTTTTGTAAGCTTATTTATTTTGTTTTGCTTCATAATGGCAAGCCCAAAGGATCTAATGGTTACCCCTAGCTGAATGGTGGTATGATACTACTTATCATATTGCTACTAATATGATGCCCTTTGAGGCAATATAAGGACAACTTCCTCCATCAATGATATCCTACTTACCAGGCCTCTCTAAGGTTCATGAGGTGGATAACATGCTAACAACCTATGTTGACATTCTTTGTACCCTAAAAGATAATTTGGTGTTTTCTCAAAATCACATGAAGCAACAAGTTGATCAACATCACTCAAAATGTCATTTTAATGAAGGGGATAAAATTTTCTTAGGTATCTATCCCTATAAGTAGACCTTACTCAAGGAGAAGAGTCACTAGAAGTTAGCTCCTATGTTTTATGGTCATTATACTACACTCAAACATATAGGTCCAATGGATTACAAACTAGCTCGTCCTAGCTATTCCAAGATCCAAAAAGTCTTTCATGTGTCCTACTTGAAGAAAGTGACAGACTCTAATTGCAGAGTTGAAACTAGTCTTTTAAAATTAAACAAGGAGAGTTTCATTTGGTAATATCTTGAGGCAATTTTGGACAAATGTGAGAATTGTCTTCACCAATGCACTATCTAGGAATTTTGGATCCAATGGAAGGATACATAGCCTAAATATGCTACATGGTAACCAACAAATATTCTCCACCATTTTCCTCATCTTTATCCTTGAGGACAAGGTTGTTTTGTAAGGGGGAGTGTTACACATCAAATTAAAAAGAAGTACTCATCTATCTGGGTGGGGGAAAAATTGAAGGAAGTGGGTCAATTTTTTGAGAATCCTTTATGGCAGATATTGTCTCCCTTGAACATGGCACCTATTTGCATCTCATCTTACAGTTGGGTAATATGTTTGTCTCTGAGTCATACCAATTCCATGTGTCTCCATACTTTTTTCATCTAGTCGAAGAGTTCTCTTATTGCTGTCACATTACATTCTTGGTACTCATAAAGTCAATGCTTCCAAGTAAGTTGTCATGCCTCATCATGTTCAAGGGAAGTTTCATTTCAAACCATGCATCTATAGTATTTCCAGTTTCCATTTCCTGTGTTAGTCCATACTCATTCGATTCACCATATTACATCATTTTCCTATGTCGTTTTAGTGTCGATAATGGGGGATACATCAAGGCCCTCCTTCGACGAGTCTTTTCATGTCGACATCAACACATCATCCATGAATTAGACTTAGAAACCAGTTAGTACCTTGGGACCTGCATGCCTCAATGGAATGCCTCCTTTCCTCTGACAATAGGTTTACATCACCGACATATGATCAGATGATTCCACGAATGCTCGACTTCAACTCATTTATTCACATTCGTTGGATTGTACTAGGGTAACTTGGGATTCATTGACATCATTGGTGATTTCCCTGACACTTGTTAACAATTTACCTCAATGACCGGTAATCAAGTGGTTTCTACCATGTTAGACATCAAAACATCTATTCACATGGCTAGAATCGTGCCACATCGATATTGGGACAAAGACCCTAGGTTGAGCATTCACCTTGTTATCTACTTTTCCCAGGCTGCGAAGGAGATCATTTGAGCATGCTGATAAGTAGATTGTTACATATATCCAAATTGTATTGGTCTGTGGCTATGTTTTATCATCTCGTAGCTCCACTTTGTATTTCTTGTGGCTATGATTATTTCATGTCATGGAGGTATGGATCCACATTGTATTTTTGGTGGCCATATCCTTAGTCAATATTTTTCATGGATCCGCAGTGTATTGGTCGACGACCGTGCTTTGAGTCATCTCGTATTCCAAGCATATGTATGCATTTCTTGGAAATGGAACATATATTAATATTGTTTGATGGTTATTTGCAACTTATTCTATCTTCTCCAACTCCATGCCCTTGCATTGAATAATTGTAAAGTGTTTTGGCCATCAATTTATCTTCTGACCTCACATTTTAGGGGGCATACTGTTACACATCAAATTTCCACACCTAGGTACCTCTCCCTACGTGTCGCAAGTGTCGTAAAAGTGTCATATGCACCTTGCTAAGTGTCACATACACCTCGACACCATGAAATAACATATGTCATAGTCCCTAGTCAATGTGGAGGAGAAATATATTATATGAAGGTCAAAATACTATTTAAACATGAATTATTATTAATATTCATGAAAAAGAAATTAATTTAGTATGAGAATCCACCGCACATTTGGTTTCCTATTTTTTAGGGGAGGTTGAGGATCTCATGGATGGTTGAAATATTTCCTCAAAATCCTTGAGAGACATTTCCTCCCTAAAATCCTTAAGAGATATTTTCTCCCCAAATATCTTGGAAATCCCTTTTTAGTGGATATGATGAGTGATCCTCTCCATGGTGGTTAAGCCTCCAAATCATATATAATGAGGGATTTTTGATGGAAAAGAGGAGGATAAAGGAAGATTTGAGGTATCAAACTTATGATCTTAGGAAAAAGATTTTGGATATCAAACCTATGATCTTGGAAGCATCATGCAAGGGCTAGACGAGGAGGACTTGGAGAGGCTATTGCAACTGCATCTACAGACTGTAAGTATCTATTTAAAGTTCTCATCAATATTACTTGGCCTTTTCCCTTCAAGAATGTGTATTGTTTCATATGATTGTAGATCTTGATAAATAAATTTGATTAGTCTAATCTTGTAGAGTAGAGTAGGAGTTCTTTGTCTTTTGTTGTCCATTGCATTGCAGGTATCGAGTGGTGCCCAAGAGTTTGGAGATCAAGCTCAGATTGGAGGAAGAGAGGATGAACTATAGAATAAGGTACAATACATTTTATTCCTTCTCTTTCTCTTTTTGATTAGGTAATTTAATTCACATGGATGTTAGTGTCCATTTGTATGTTTTTTGTCTTGGTGTTGGGGGTCTAGAATGCAAGAGGATATTCACCTATCCGCAGAAGGATTTTCCTATAACAGAAATTGGGGAATCCATTGGGGACGAACATTGATTTTTATTTACTTGGATCGTCTCTGCCTTTTTCCCACCTTTTATATCATTTTTCTTGTTTTTTATTGATCTATTTCCTTTCTCCTCTCTTCATTGACAATTTCACAAAATTCTGGCAATTCTGGGTGATTTTTTCTGAGTTTTAAGCCTTTGTTCTGAGTTTCTGGGAAGGGTAGCGCTCCCCTAGAGTGTATATCAGAGTGTTGATCTATAATCAAATCTCCCTTGCAGTGTTTATCAGAGTGCTACAACACTCTTTTCCCTTGAAAACAAGAGCATTGATCTCCTTCTTTGGTGATTTCTACCCTTTTCTGCTCAGTTTTTCCTAGTCTATCTTGCAGAGATTCTTGCCTAGAGTATGTACTTTTGATTGTGTCTTTGTTTGGGTTGAATATTTGGTACTTATCACTTCATTTGTTTTCTTTTTTGAGCTTGCAACCTTTTCCAAATTGCGATATTGATTCTCCTTGTTTTTCTTGGTTTGGTTTGAATCTTGCGAAGTTTTTGGTTATCTAACTTATTGAAAAGGTCTGCAAAGGTTTGTTGGTCTTAAGTTGCTTTTCAAATATTTCCTTTTTGAATGATTCGAGACTTTAGGATTACCACAACCTATCTAGGATTGCTTTATCTTGCTGCTTGTTTTGTCAAGGCATTTGAGTGGTTCCTCTTTCTCCCTACCAGTTTTTGGATTCTTCTCTGAACTTTATTGTTTCCTTGAGTGCTTGTCGATTGTCGAGTCCTTGATTGAGTGAGTTATCTTCATTTAGTTCTCTTTTATCCTGTGAGTGCATGATTTGTTTGAAATCCTTTTTTCTTTGTGTATTTTGCATCTGCATTTGACTCTTCCATTTTGAATGAAAGTAAAGGAGTGTTAAAAGATTTGCATTTGTTGTCTTTATGTATTAGAATCAAACAAAGAAAGATAATTTCATTATTTTTCTTGGGTAGTGTAGATAACTAGGTTTCATTTAGAAAATTGCATTTGGGAATTGGATGTTTTTGTTGAAGAAAATTGAACCTCTTCTCCATCCTGTATGTAGGAATCATTAAAGAAAACGATTTTCATCTCATTTTTCTGCATTCTTTTGGAGTCGAGTCTACAACATCATCAGTTTCACTTTCTCACCTTTGAGTAAACAACAACCTTAAAATGAAGTGCTTATAAAATTTATCACACACTTTTATATTTTCTGGTAGAAAACCTACATTAGCAAGTGTATGACTTTGGAATAGGTTGCGAGGATAAATTTCCAAATCCACTAGACAAACATAGAATCTTTTCTAGAGAGAGGTAAATCCAATTGTTCATATAAGCATAGATGGTATCCCCCTATCACAAGGGGTTAAGCACGAGGTCGCGTTCGGGAGAGAAACGTATATTATCTCTCTGAGGCTTAATTGTTCATAGTAGTCAGATCGTATATTGGGGGTTCTTCTTGAGGTCCAACTGTCTTCATTTGGTCTTGGTGCTTCATGAATTCTGAATCCGTTCGGGGTCCTCTCGAGTTCTAACAGTCCACTTGTCCTCAGTTCTCTTGAAGGATTTCAGACTTGTTATCCTGCCCATATGTTCGGATTGGATTGTCGACTGTACCTTCCCAGAGGCTAAATGTGAGTTGGTTTCCTTAGTAGACATAATATTTAGGGTCCTTACACAAGGTGATGGTGAAGGGAAGTCTTCTCTATACCTGGAACAGACATTGGTCAAACTCAGTCGGGCTCCTTGGAGGGTAAATCCACAATTATTGTGTGGAAGCTTGCACCAAGGCGTAAGTCCGTTAAGAAGGTCGCCAACGTAACTGATTCACCTGCTCTATCTCAACCCCTTCCTATATTGATCTCGCGATGTTGGATTTCATCAATAGCTAATGGTTTCATTATGGGAAGGTTTATTTGATTGTTTGCTTCTTAGATTTGTAGTGTGTGTTGTTTGTTTTCCTTAGTGGACCTTAGGTCGAGTTAGTGTCAATGGAGTCAACTCCAGGGAGTACCAACAGAGGAACTCATTTTCCCAGGGAACCTTTCTCCTTTCCTTATTTTGGAAACATTGGTCCTCTGTGCATTGCCACACTGAGTCTTCCGGGACTGTCGATTGGATTACCAGTTTGGTTGTTCCCCACTCCAGTGATCTCAAATATTCCAAATGCTCTGAATGCACCTAGTGCTTCAGATTTAAGCAGACCACCCACACATCAACCTCATGTCAACCTTTCTCCTTCTTCACCCGTCGTGTCTCCTTCCCTTTCTCCTTCTTCACCTAGTGAAAGCTCTAAAGCGAGTATCTAGGTTGATAAGAAGAAGAAGAAATGTAAAGAGAAGAAGAAGAAGAATCAGAAAGAGACCAAGCCTACAACCATATCAGATCATGTTGGATCCAATAAACTAGCTACGATTAATCATAATGGGAGTGTTGATAAAGTCGACAAGATAAGAACGAAGAATCCTAAACTCAAATTCCCTTACAGTCTTTATAAGGGTGACCACTTTTTGAGGGATCTCCCTGGTCTCCCCAAGGTCTTAGAAATGTGGTCTTCCATGTCATCATCCCCTACGATACATGATGGTGACACCCCATCATCTAGTGACATTAAGGTTGGTAAGAAGAATAGAACTGTCAAATTTCTTTGCTTGTTATGCGAAGGTGATGATTACTCTCATCGTTTCCCTCGTATGGACGAGGCTTCTTATCTTTTGGAAAAGATTCAACTTCCAATTGGTTATAGTAAGATTTATCCCAAACCATCATTAGTTGATGGACTGATCAATCTGGTTCCATCCCTAGTCAGTCTAGTTGACTAGGTGGTCAATCTGGTTTCATCCTCGGTTGAACCACAAACCCAAGTAGTTGATCCAGTTCCATCATTGATTGGCACCACTCTTCATATAAAAAGTGAAACCCGAGTGATTGATCCATTTCCTTCATCGATCAACCCCACTCTTCATCTGAAAAGTGAAACCCAAGTGACTGATCTAGTTCCTCCATCGGTCATTCCCACTCTTCATCTGAAGAGTGCCAAAGTGGTCAATACGGTTCCATCATCGATCGATCCCACTCCTCTCTTGAAGAGTGCCAAAGTGACCGATCTAGTTCCATCATTGGTCGATCCCACTCCTCCTCTAAAGAGTGCCAAAGTGGTCAATCCGGTTCCACCATTGGCTGATCCCACTCCTCCCTTGAAGAGTGCAACCAAAGTGATCGATCTGGTTCCATCATCGGTCAATCCCACTCCTCATTCAAAGAGTGAGGATGTCGCTCAGGTATACCTCGTTAATATTGATTCACATAGACAAGGTGACACTCCGCCCATCCTAATGGCACCCCCTTCAAGCAATCAAATGATTTCTATTAATTGGAATAATTTGACATAACCCCATCTTCCTTCTTATGTGCCTTTCCAAATTACCGTGCAGGTTTGTGATAGGAATATTCCTAACACTATAATAGACGAAGGTGTTTCTGTTAGCATCTTATCCATGAATGCTTGGAAAGATTTTGGTTCCCCACATCTTGCACCGTGGTTCAAAATATGTTGACCTTTGACAGAAGAGTTATTCAACCTTTAGGGATCCTTCCTCAGTTTTCGGTCAACTTGGGAGGAAAAATGGTCTACGTCGATGTGATGGTAGTTCACGATCCCTTGGAATTTAATGTTCTCCTTGGGATAAAATATGTCTACGTTATGAGAGCTTTTGCGTCCACTCTCTTTCTAGTGATGTTTTTACCTCACAACAAAAACATAGTAACAATTGACCAACTTTCATTCATTGACCATAATCTGATGGTCAACCATCCACCTTCCCTGAACGGTTCATACATGCCAACAATGTTCTCCCCGCCGTGGGTAAATTATGTAATGACCTACTCCATGCATTCAAACCCACATGAAAAGGAATCTCTCCCTTCTCCTGACTTAGATCTAGTAGTTGACATGGTCATTTCTTCGATAGGGCTATTAGAGCTAGATCTCCCTACCCTTATCGAGGCCGTCAACATGTTTTTCTTCCAGAGTGTTTTTCTTCCATCCAATGAAGATCTCTTGGAAGCCATGGCTGATGTTTATCCCTTGAAATGTATTCCTTCCAGAGCATTGTCCTCTTGGAATCCATGATCAAGGATCGGTTATGAGAATAGTTTTTCTTCTCTGTAGCAAGATCGTTAAAAAATGAAATAAAGGTTACGAGCATAATTTTCCTCTTTGTAGCAAGCTCGTTAAAAAATGAAACAAAAATATGGGGATTGAACTCGAAGCCTTGAGCATAGTTTTTTTTTTCTCTGTGGAAATCTCGTTAAAAAATGAAACCGAATCTATGAGAATAGTTTTTCTTCTTTGTGGCAAGCTCGTTAAAAAATGAAACAGAGGTCCTGAGCATAGTTATTTTCATGTGTCAATCTCGTTAAAAAATAAAACGGTCACCTCTCCCATTGAGTCGAGTCTTTTGCTATATCTCGTAGATGTTGAGTCGAGTATTTCACTAGATCTCATAGATTTTGAGTCAATTCTTTCGTTAGGTATCGTATTTAAACCTTCAATTCATCCACCCTTATCATTTTTCTCCATCTAGTACAAAAATTGGTGACAACCTCAAAGTCGACGAATGAAATGAAGCTTGGGGGGGCATGTCTCCAACCTTTGATTATCATTCCAGAGTTAAGCCACTATATTTTCAAGTTGGGGGCAGAGTACCAACTATCCATGGGTATCCCTACCTTTGGAAATTACATTGGGAATTTAAAAGCATAAGATTAATTTTGTTTCAATCTTGTGTAAAAATGAAACCAATACCGAGCTTAGTTTTTGTTCTTTCTCATGCTTGTAAATGCATGAGAATGTGACCGAGTAAACTTTTATCACTTTTTTGGACTCGTAAAGGTTATACGAAAAAGGAACCCCCTGGAGTCTCCTTTAATCTCTTTTCAGACTCTCTAAACATGAAAAGATTGTCGAGTGATCTTGCTTCCTTTCTCACTCGTTAAAATGTTTGAAAGGGATTCTTTAGAGTGGTATTTTATCTCCTTTTTGGCCTCGCGAGACTAAAATTATGAAAAAGTACAACCCTGGATTCACCTTTAAGTTCTTTCCAGACTCTCTAAACATGAAAAAACACCGATTTTTCCTTCTCTAGACTCGTTAAACTACACATTGAAGGGCCCATATGGGGATGAAACCTTACTTCTTCCAGTTTGTTAAAAAAAGGAAGAGGAACTTACAGAAGGTGAGTTATATCGAGCATGTGTTACCCTCCTCGATCTCATTAAATTAAAAAGAGGTACTCATCTATCTTGGTGGGGGGAAATTGAAGGAAGTGGTTCAATTTTTTGAGAATCCTTTATGGAAGCTATTGTTTCCCTTGAACATGGCACCTGTTTGCATCTCATCTTACAGTTTAGTAATCTGCTTGTCTCTGAGTCATACCAATTGTATGTGTCGTCATACTTTTTTCGTCCAGTCGAAGAGTTCTCTTATTGCCATCACATTACATTCTTGGTACTTGTCAAGTCAATGCTGTCAACTCAGTTGTCGTGCCTCATCATGTTCAAGGGAAGTTTCACTTCAAACCATGCATCTGCAGTATTTCTAGTTTCCATTTCCTGTGTCAGTCCATACTCATTCGATTCAGTATCTTACATCACTTTCCTATGTCAGTTTCATGTCGATGATGGGGGATACATCAAGGCCCTCCTTCGACGAGTCTTTTCCTGTCGACTTCAACACATCATATGAGAATTATACTTAGAGACCAATTAGTACCTTGGGATCTGCATTCCTCAATGGCATGCCTCCTCACTTCTGACAATAGGTTTACATCATTGACCTCTAATCGGATGATTCCAAAAATGTTCGAACTCAACTCATTTATTCACATTTGCTAGAATGTACTAGGGTACCTTGGGAGTCATTGCCATCATTGGTGATTTCCATCACACTTGTTAAATATTTACCACAATGACTGGTAATCAAGTGGTTTCTACCATGTTCGACATCAAATCATCTATTCACATGGCTAGATTCGTACCACATCGGGATTGGGATGAAGACCCTGGGTTGATCATTCATTCAGTTATCTTCTTTGCTCAGTCTGCCAAGGAGATCATTTGAGCATGTTGAAATATATATACTGTCACATAGATCCACATTGTGTTGGTCTGTGGCTATGTTTTATCATCTCATAGCTCCACTGTGTATTTTTCATGGCTGTGATCAGTTCATTTCATAGAGGTATGGATCAAAATTGTATCTTTGGTGGCCATATCCTTAGTCAATATTTTTCATAGATCTGCAGTGTATTGGTCGACGACCATGCTTTGAGTCATCTCGTATTTCGAGCATAGGTATGCTTGCCTCGGAAATGGAACATATATTAATATTGTTTGATGGTTGTTTGCAGCTTCTTCTAGGTTCTCCAACTCCATGCCCTTGCATTGAAGAATTGTAAAGTGTTCAGGCCACCAATTTATATTATAACCTCACACTTTAGGGGGAATACTGTTACACATCAAATTTACACACCTAGGTACCTCACCCTAAGTGTCGCAAGTGTCATAAAAATGTCATATGCAACTTTCTTAGTGTCACATACACCTCAACACTATGAAATAACATATGTCACAATCCCTAGTCAACGTAAAGGATAAATATATTATATGAAGGTCAAAATACTACGTGCACATGAATTATTATTAATATTCATGAAAAGAAAATTAATTTAGTGTGAGAATCCACCTCACATTTGGTTTCCTATTTTTTAGGGGAGGTTGAGGATCTCATGGATGGTTGAAATATTTCCTCAAAATCCTTGAGATATATTTCCTCCCTAAAATCCTTAAGATATATTTTCTCCCTAAATATCTTGAGTATCCGTTTTTAGTGGATTTGATGAGTGATCCTCTCCATGGTGGTTAAGCCTCCAAATCCTATATAATGAGGGCTTTTCCATGGAAAAGAGGAGGATAAAGACAAATTTGAGGTATCCAAATTATGATATTGGGAGAAAGCTTTTGGATATCAAACCTATGATCTTGGGAGCATCGTGCAAGGGCTGTACGAGGAGAACTTGGAGAGGTTGTTGAAACTGCATCTACATATTTTAAGTATCTCCTCAAAGTTCTCATCAATATTACTTGGCCTATTCCCTTCAAGATTGTGTATTGTTGCATATGATTGTCGATATTGATAAATGAATTTGATTAGTCTAATCTTGTAGAGTAGAGTAGCAGTTCTTTGTATTTTGATGTCCATTTCATTGTAGGTATCGAGTGGTGCTGAAGAGTTTGGAGATCAAGATCAGATTGGACGCAGCGAGGACGAACTATAGAATAAGGTGCATTACATTTTCTTCCTTCTCTTTCTCTTTATGATTAGGTAATTGAATTCCCAGGGATGTTAGTGTCCATTTGTATGTTTTTTGTCTTGGTATTAGGGGTCTATAATCCAAGAGGATATTCACCTGTCCACAGGGGGATTTTCCTATAACAGGGAGGGCATGTTAAGATCCCACCCTAACTTCCCTAGTTAGTGGAATAGATTGTTACTTAATGTATTGAGAGCCATATTTATTAAATAAGGCCCCATGAGATACTAGATTGTGAAATCAATGAATGTAAGTGGCCTCATTAACTAAGGTCCACCAATTAGTGGTTGAGGCCTCAATTATGGAGGTCTACTAGGTGATGAAGGTTTTGGTAAATTAGAAAATATATATAGTAGTAGAATCTATGTAATTGGTTTTTAAGTGAATATTATGTATCTGTAGCTTTTCTCATGTTAAAGGTTGCCCCCTCAAAGAGGCAAGTGAATATTGCATCTAGTTATTAATACTAATAAAGGTTTTCTTATTGTTGTTCATTTATAATTCCAGTTCTATTCATTTACTTTCTATACCCATATTTTTTCTATCTTGTTTGACAAAATAGAGTATTCTCACATAGGATGAACACCTTCAGTAACAACTCACACAACCAGATCAAGGATCAACACACTAATCTTTTTACATGGTTAAAACCCTCCAAGAGGGAAATAGTCCACAGCCCTAGCCAATATGGCCACTTGAGGAAATATATTAATGCAAATTAAAAATACTTTACATGAGAGTTTCTCACAATTGATCATTATCAAATGACCATCCACGCTCTTTAAATAGAGATCATGGACCAATTGGGTGCTAAGCCATGGATCAATATAACCATTGAAATCGCTGATAATATGAGTAGTCAAATCACTCTATGTCTAGAACATACTATGAGCATCGAATTACATAACTGCAAATGCATACTAAAGAAACACACTTTTACCTAAATACATATTAGAACAAGTTGAACTTAACTAACTCCTCAGTGTCTAAATATCCTAACATACCCCCCTAAGAAAACGTGGGATATCATTGAATGATTTACAAAGGTGACACAATAGAATAAGGAGGGAGGAATTAGAGCCTATTCCCCCTTAATGAAAATTTTCTAAAATCCTAACATAGATCAAAGTTTGGAAAACTTCACTTTTGTAAGAGACTTTGTGAAAATGTTTTTGTTATCGTCGGAAAATTGCTCACAAGAAATGCAAACAATGGACGAATAAAATATCAACACAAACTCAACATAATTCCAACATTTAAAAAACCTATTTCAACAAGATATCAACACTATATAAAAAGACCCATGAATTTCTACGCAAGTTCACCAAAGTCAATGTGTGTAGATCTGTCCAAGCAAACAAAGCGCTGGATGTGCACTCTGTGTGTCCCGCACGAATGTCTCCTAAGAAACCCGTACGGATGTAGAAATAATGAATTTATGAATTTGGCTGGGCCTCAACCACTTACAGGCTAAAGTGAATCAATACAATACCCCAATATTGACCCAAAATATCACCTTGGGATGACTAAAAGGATGGGATGTACCTCTAAAGGCATCCCATTCACACTTGGAACATGTTATGAATTATCTTTTTATGGTCCTATAAATATATGGCCATTGTATGCTAAAAAGGAAGGAATGTATTATATTGTTATATTTCCCATTTTCTCTTAGAGAAGCCATCTATTCTCTTGAGATTTGTTTGAGCAATCATAACATTTGGTAAGCTTCTCACCTTTTGAGAAACTTGACCAAGAATTTCTTCACCATTGTTAGATAGGAGAGTAAATCTCTACTTTTGGGGGACTCAAGAGCCCTCCCAAGGAGGAATAGGGGATCCATAGTTCCACTTTTCTCCTTTGGTGTTCTCAATTCAAAGATCACTTTCCATTTGGGTAGTTATCTCCTGTGTCAATTTCATGCATATTTTAGAATTTATATGTGCTTAGTTTTATTTCATTTGTTGGTTATTTGTTTTGTTATTTACTATATTGTAGATTCAATAATCTAATAATCATTGGTGTGTTGTCTTGATGGTCCAAGAAGGCATCTAAAGGACTCCTTTTTGCTCACCCAGGTGACCAAAGGGACCCAACAATTTGGCGACCATACTGGGGATTGGGATCAAATTCTTCCCTTTTTGGACCTCTAGAGCTTGTATTCTCACTCTTTTGTGTTTGCAGGGACCAAAACCACCCTAGCCCACCCTTCAGACACTGAAATTCATCCTTTCGTTGAGAGGACTGATTTTAAATTTATGGCCTGCCATTTCTCAGTGTGTGCGTGGGTACGAGGTAAACAATTTTGCGGTCCATGTAGAATTGGGCAATTACTAGTCTCTCTGTTCGTATAGAATGCACATTCTACACAACTGTCTGCACTAAAATCCATGCAAAAGCTCTTTTTCATTTGATTGTAATAGTTTTTGAATTTGGTTTCACCAAGTAGTTGTAGGTTTATTTTATGCACTTTGTAAAAGCCACATAAAATAGGTCTTGAGTTCTTTCTTGCATAGGTACATAGACACACATAGACATCTAAGGGGATAAAAAGAACCATATCATCTTTCCCTTTCTTTGTTTCCTCATGGATGGCTTAGTATAACATTTGAATTTCAAAACTAAAGCTTTACTTTTACAATTACCACATTAAGTTGGGACTAGGAGACTATTTTTTCAATATTGGAGTATTCTCTTTCCTCACACCTTTGTGTGATCTTGGAAATTGGAAAAATGGATTGCTTAAGAAACCCCCATCTCCATTTAAAATCAATCATTTTAGGAGCGGCCAATACCTCTTAGTTTGCTTATTTTTTTAAACTAAATCAATCATTTTAGGAGAGACCAATACCTCTTTAGTTTGATTTGTTGAAACATAATCTAAAAGGTTGTAAGAGCAAATACATGCCCACATGCACACAATCTTAGGATAGTTTCAAGTTGTCTAGAGAAAACAACTTAGAAATTTTATAGGATTGGTAAGGGCCCATGCATTCCCATGCGTTTACAATCTAGGGATAGTTTCAAAGCTTTGTTAGATTAGATAACATTTTAGGGAGATTAAAAGTTCAAGGTAAGGACCCACATGTCCACCATGCTACTTACCTAGGAATTGTTCAATTTTGTAAGGATTGTGTTAGCATCAGAAGTCACCCCTGGATTGCAGCAGGAGCAGATCTCAATGCCCATCAGTTTATGTCACGATTTGTTTAATGGGGTGATCGAATGGAAGTTAACTCAAACGACGTGGTTCTAACTCCAAAACTAGGCCAGGTAGGTGTGTGCAGGTGAGGTCTTAATCAAACTTTAGAGAATGAGTTGTAGTAAGGGTGAGTAGCAGGAAGACTTGTATCAGAGAAATGCAAAGGTTTGTCGTAAACATCAGGTTTCTAACAGACTGTAGAAGAAGGCATCTAAATGAAAGATATTATTACATTCAAACGCAAAACACCGGAGAATACAAAAATGCAACAATAAATCCTTTATCATAACATGATTGCAATAATTCACATGAATCAGTCGTTCACGAACTCTCTCAGCATCAGATGAAAATTAGATGGAGTAAGAAAGACTGTCTGTCATAAAACAAGAAATCTCACATACAGACACGTAATATGAGAACTAGAGTGTTGCTAAAAATTTATAATCGGGAGCTTCGCTCTACCATCGATAGATCACAAAATACAAAGACTAAGTCTATATACTCAGAAAAAATCGCCTAACAGAGGCGTACTCAGCCACTTGAGGCTTGGTGTCTCGTCAGCCAAATTCGGACAAATATTCTTCGTTAGACGTCATCTTAACTGCGCATGGCTCCTATAAGAGAAGTAGCTGAGCCATTAAGAGCCGAGTTAGCGTGTGCAGACCTCCCTTGGCTAGTTGAGGACTTGGCATGGCTTCTTTGGAAAAAATGGTACGCGGGACCCTCTCGAGCAGACCGCTTGCCAAACTCTCCATACTCTATACTTAATGCATGAGGAGAGGTTTCAACCACCCCTTCTCACCTTCATTTACTTCAAGCGAAAACCAGGCTTGAAGTCGAATCAAATGGCACCCGAAGATCGCGATGAACCTTTCGACGACTAGACCCGATGCTTTTGGCCCCCTTTGCACAACTCTTCTTATTTCCCAAGTGACCACGGGCTATGACCCTACGTTTATTTCCACAAGTGCTTTCAGCGTTCACGAATAGGAAGGGGCCGATCCTTGCTTATCATAGTCGCGATGGGCGAAACACCGAGATGGATCAATTGGGCACCACACGTCCTTCTCAAATATGACGGTCCTAAACTCACTCGACGATGCTGTGGGCCCCAGGTCCTAGACGCTCTCGTCACTTTGCGCATCAGGGATATGAGGGAGCTGCTCCTTGCGCTTCGAAATCGCGATGGGAGAAAAGGAAGGGAGCCTAATCGCGCACCAGGTATCCCCTTTAGATGGACAGCTGAGACTACTCCTCGATATTGTGGGCCCACCTTTGGGCGCTTTCAGTGTTTCGGGGTTTGGGGTTTCGAGATGTACAATGACATAAAACCTTCACCCTTTGAACTCGCGACTGCCAA
>JASDQU010101895.1:48224-65197 GCA_032191745.1 Picea mariana
GATACTTGTTTGAGTCCCGCACTTATTTCCAAGCACTTTCTTTAAGCATGAGACTTGAAAAACATGATGCAACTTAGAATCATTGGGCACAGCTAGTTAGTAGGCCACAGACCCCACTTGCTTGAGAATTTTATAAGGATCATAAAATTTGGGGGCAAATTTCTGACATTGTTCAACTTTGAATGAAGTCTACTTATAAGGTTGCAGACGAAGAAACACCTGGTCCCCTTCAACGAATTGCCATTCAAAACGATCCCGATCTGCTTGTTGCTTCATGCAATTTTGAGCCATGGCCAAATTTTTTTTGAGGGTATGGAGAATGGCCTTTCGGACTGTAAGATTGTTGTGAACCTCTTGAACCCACCTTGCATGTGTGAGAGCACCAATGGTGGATTTTGTCCATAGACTGCTTCAAAAGAAGTCATGCGAGTGACAATATGGTAAGATGTGTTGTACCACCATTCATCTAGGGGTAACCATTGAACCTACTGATTTTTTCCGTCGGATGCAAAACACCTTAAATATGTTTCCAAATACTTGTTGACAACTTTAGTTTGTCCATCATCCTGGGGATGATAAGATGATAGGCAGTGCTGAGATTCAATTGGGTTCCCTGGAGCGTAAACAATTCTTGCTAAAAATTGCTAGTGAAAGTGGGGTCGCAATCAGAGACAATAGAATGAGGCATGGCATGGCGTTTGAATATATCATCCATAAAAATTTGAGCCACAATGGATGTGGTGAATGGGTGTTGAAGAGCATGAAAATGAGCATATTTGGAAAGACGATCGACGACCACCATGATGATTGACTTATTACCCGATTTAGGTAAGCCAACAATGAAATCCATAGAAATATCCCTCCAAAATAACAGGGGAAATCGAGAGCGGTTGGAGTGTGGCTGGAGCTTTGACTGTTTCACCCTTATTGCGTTGACATGTATAATATTCAGCAACAAAGATGCGGATGTCTTGTTTCATACCGTCCCAGAAAAAAAAAAAACGTTTGACTCGTTCATAGGTTTTGGTAAACCTTGAATGCCCAACTGTTGGTGAAGCATGCAACTCAGAGAGCACTCCGGATTTAAGGTTTGATTGTTTGCTAAAATACAATCGACCTTTATAGTGAAGCTCTTCATTGTGCCAAGAGTACCCTGGATAAACTTGTGGATCCTATTGCAATGTTTGGATCAGGCTAGAAATTTTGGAGTCTTGCAACCATTCCTGGCGAACAACTTGAAGCTAGTTTTCTATAATGAAGGAGAGAGAAAATATGGACCCTTCTTCTTCATATTTTCTTGAAAGAGCATCAACAACCACATTTTCTTTACCCTTCTTGTAGATGATTTCATAATCATATCCAAACAACTTGGTCACCAATTTTTGTTGCTTCGAGGATGAAATTCATTGTTCCAAAAAATACTTGAGGCTACGATGATCAATTTTAATTTGGAAGCATTTCCCAAATAGATAAGAATGCCAAAGATCCAATACATGCAGAATAGCCAACATTTCATTTTCATAAGTGGATTGGCCCAAATATCACTATGATAGTTGTTTGCTAGTGAAAGCCAAAGGTATACCATCTTGCATGAGGACTACCCCAATTCCTTTCCCTAACGCATCACATTCCGAGACAAAAGTCTTGGTGAAGTCAGGTAGAGTCGGGACAAGGGTTGTGCACATAACATCTTTCAAGGTTTGGAAGGATTGATCAACTGTTGGAGTCCATGTGAAATCATTTTTTTTAATGAGAGCAGTGAGAGGAGTTGCAATTTTTCCATAATTTTGAACAAACTTCCGATAATAACCTGTTAAATCCAAGAAACCACACAAGCTTTTAAGAGTTTTAGGGTGAGACTAATCCTTCATGACTTCAATTTTTTTAGGATCCACTTGCACACCATCCTTGCCTACAATGTAACCTAGGTACTCAACTTTAGAGGCGCCAAAAGCACATTTAGATTGTTTGAGAAAAAATTGTTCTTAGACAATAGATGGAGAACTTGGTCCACATGGGCAGGATGAGCTTGCCAAGTTTTATTATAGATGAGGATATCATCAAAGAAAACTAAGACAAAATAACGGAGGAAAGGATGAAAGACATTAGTCATGAGACTTTGAAAAGTGGAGGGGGCATTACACAGGCCAAAGGGCATGACCAAGAACTCATAGTGACCCTCATGAGTTCGAAAGGAAATTTTGGGTATTTCTTCCTTTTTCATGCATGTCTGGTGGTAGTTAGAACGAAGATCAGGTTTTGTAAAGTATTGGGCACCACTCAATTCATCTAAAAGGTCATCAATGACAGGAATGAGAAATTTGTCTTTGATTGTGAGTTTGTTGAAAGCACGAAAATCAGGACACATGTGCCAAGTGCCTTCTTTCTTGAGTACCATGACTATGAGAGAAGAATAGGGATTGGTACTAAGACGAATAACACTTACTTCAAGAAATTCTTGAACAATTTTCTCAATTTGATTTTTCTAGGCAAAGAGATGACAATAAGGGAGAACATTGGGAGAAAGACGAACATGTACTAGAGGAATGGAATGATCATGGGCACCGCGGGAAGGGGGAAGTCCATGGGGAGTGTTAAATATAGCTTGGTGTTGGGAAACAATAGATTGGAGGTTAGGGTGCATAGAGGGTGTCTCAACAACGTGAATGGAATGGAGTTTGGAAATAATGCCAGAGTGACCTTTATTGAGTAGCTTTTCCATTAAGTGGAAACTGATGATCTCAGGTAAAGCTACTATGATGCCTTGGAATTTATATTGTTGTCTATCCTATTGGAATTGCATGGTTAGGTCCTTAAAGTCCACGAGGATGAGGCCGAGAGTGCGTAACCATTCAACATCGAGCACAATGTCACAACTACCCATGTCGATAGAAAACATATGATATTTCAGGTGGCACTGACCAATTTGTAGGTGCACATTTTCACAACGCCCGTCACATTTCATGGAACCACCATTGGCAATCATGATTTGAAAATTGTTGACTTCACATATATAGCAATTGATTTCCTGGGCAATGTGACGATGAATAAAATTATGGGTGCTGTCATTGTCAATGAGGATTATGACCTTCATGTGCTTAATGTAGCCAATGAGATTGAGGGTTTGGGGAGAAAAGAATCTAGTGAGGGCATGCATTGAAATCAACAATTCAACTTCTAGTGGATCATAGGGTAGAGTAGGATCATCTGTTGGGGGTAGTTCTTCCACTAGGGAAACTTCAGCCTCCTCTTCAGCGACATCCTCAGAAATGACCATAAAAATATTGTGTTCCTTACACTTGTGCCCTGGAAAATATTTGTCATCACAATTATAACAAATATCCTTGAGTTGGTGTTCATTCATTTCTGGCCAAGTTAATTTATGGATCTTAAAAGGAGTGTCAAGTGGGGTGGGATTGGTGGGTCAAGTGCGAGGAGTAAAGGAGGGTTTTCAGTTTTAGGCTAAGATAATTTGTTGGGCTTCCTTGGATCATTTAGTAGCTTCCAACCAAGTTTGAGGGTGAGCCAGTAAGACTTGGGTGCGGATTTCATCCTTGAGGCCATTGATAAAGCATTCCCTAAAGAAGGCATCTGACATGCCTTCCATTTCGAGAGCCAAGTTCTCAAAGGAGGATATAAAGTATTCCACTATGCCAAATTGTTTCAACTTGGTCAAATGACCTAAATAATGGGTGTGAGTGTCAAAGCATTCATAAAGCTCTGCAACAAACTGTGTTCAAGAAACATATCCTTGGTGTGCCTTTCTATGCCATTGCCACCATTTATAGCATTCAAGATCCAAAGAGAGGACACCATAATGAAGTTTAACCAACTCATTAGTAATGACATGCAAGGAGAAATGATGTTCCATTTGAGTGACCCAGCCTGTGGGATCTGAGCCATCAAATTTGTTTACCTCAACTCTGGGAAGACGAGAGTCATGATGAAGGAAGTTGGAATGAAAGGCCATATTATGGGAAGAGTCCTCACTTTCCTAGTGTGAAGGTTGTTCAGAGGAGGGAGAACCCTGAGACTGTTTTAACAATTGGTTGAGAGCGAAGTGGATGGAGGCCAATTCTCCCTTAAATTCGGCCTTGAAGGTTTCAAATTTGGAATTGGCAGAAGCAATTTCAGAATTCATTCTCTGGATGTTCTTCATGTGTTGTTTGGATTCGGCTTGCAAGTGAAGGAGTTCTTGGTTGCGGGTGGTGGCCATTTGGGAAATAGGGGTGTCGGGGAGGGGAAGTGGGTCCACAAAAAAAAGATAGATAAATGATATATATCACTGCAATCAAGGTGAAAAGAGGAATGCAATGGGATAGGTGGCCAATAAGGGTGCTGACAAGGGTGGATGGGTCCACGAAAAAAAAGGCTTAGAAGTGATAGGTACCACAATGATCAGGAAAAAGAGAAAAATCCAATAGGATAGGTCCCAAATAAGAGTGCTAGGAAGGGGGTCGGGTCCATTGAAAAAATTCTTAAAAATGATAGATACCACAACGATCAGGGAGAAGAGAGGAATCCATGAGGATAGGTCCCGAACAAGGGTGCCGACATGACCACTGTACTTTTTTTTACTTCTACAGAGATATACTCCAGCATGAAGAATACTGCAATGACGACTTGCCCAAATTGTTAATAGGAAAAATTGTGTAGGAATGTTGCAACCAGAATGCAAGAGACATGGTTGCGCGACAATATATCTCTTATGTTCCTTTCCCAACGGTTAGGATTTTTCAGTGTTCCTACAGACAAGGGTTTTCCTTGTGCTATAGCTCCTTTGATATACGTGTAGGGTTGGGCAGTAGTACTCGACCCAATGTCTCAGGGCACCAATTAAGAAGGCTCGACCGTACCCTTAGCTGTACTATTCGATTACCCAAGTACTAGAGAGTATCTTCCCGAGTGTTGTTCTCGATGTTACTATAGCAGTTAGGCGGTCGATTCACTGATCTAGATTTTGTTTCAAGAGACCCAGGGGACTCCCGATATACCTGACGATACATGGGAGTGATGATTGTGTACATATTTTGTCTGATGCGATACTACTCGAAGGGGTACCAACATGGGTTACACAGGTTTCCATCAAAGTGAAGCATTTGTTTCGAGTAACCCCGTGAAACTGTCTGTATTTCATGTGTGTAATATTCCCCAGGTGCAGTTTTACCCATTGAGCAATGGATCTGTGTGCTTTAAATACCTCGACAGTACACGTCTCTACCCTGGAAATTTTTTTTCCCACAATTTCTATAGAGGAAAGAGCTCTAATACCACTTGTAAGATACTAGATGTATTATAATAAGCATAAAAATAAATATTGCAGCAAATACCAACGAAACAACAAAATAATGAGAATAAAAACACTAGCAATAATACCTTTATTGATGAAAGAAATGTTCACTTGCCTCTTCGAGGGGGCAACTTCCAACAGAGCAAAGCTCTATTACCATAATTCTCAAGATTTTTTTTATCATGCCTTATACTCTTATTTATACTAATTCTACCTTCTAAGGAACATTCTAGAGGAAGATCTTTCTAGAAGTGGAAGCTTCTATTAAGTCTTTTTACATTAGACTTGTTCACATTATTAAATAGGCCTTATAACCTAATCTTGAACTTTATTACATAGACAATATATTATTCTCCCTATGTGAGGGGTTAGGGAAGTTAGGTCCCTAACAAATCTCCCTATCCACACATATAGCATCATCTATGTGTTGGTCCCATTTCGTGGAGGACCCTCAGAACTTGGGTCTTTCTGAGAAAAATGACAAAGTGCACTATGATTGTAGACTGTTCTTTGCCATCTTGGATCCCAAGTGATT
This sequence comes from Picea mariana, assembly GCA_032191745.1. Taxonomy (NCBI): domain Eukaryota; kingdom Viridiplantae; phylum Streptophyta; class Pinopsida; order Pinales; family Pinaceae; genus Picea; species Picea mariana. The sequence continues at coordinate 54,050 of JASDQU010101895.1, forward strand.
TCTTTTCAGTGAATGACTAAAATAATAAGTGCTCCAATTCCTCTCACAAGACAGACCATTGGCTACGAGAGTCACTATATGGAAATTGTCTACAACATTGGAGCTTATGCACCAAGAGGCCACCACCAAACAATTGGATCTTTGCTTTTACGCTTATAGGCTCAAAATTCTTATGTAGTAAACACACCTCATCCATGGGAAAATTGAGCAAATTGAATACATATGTCAGATCTTATCTCTCTAAAACTAATAATCTTCTTCCTATAATCAAGAATCTTTTCACCACCTCTCTACACGGGAAGGAGGTCTCTTCTTTATTTTCATAGTATCATACCATTTTGGATTAAATGCATAAGTTGTCATATAGAAAGATGTATTCAAGTCGTTCCACTGTCCATGTATAAATTTTTCCAACTATAGGTAAATGGTGGGATAATTCTCTCTTATTTGTTATGGACATAATCCTCTCACATGTAGAATCAATGTTCTCACAAATATCACCCAAACACAAGTTATCCATATCTGCATAGTAGAGCAATCACAAATGTATTCAACAAATTCAATAACAAATTTACTATTAACCCAAAAATAATCATCCAAAATCGTATGCCTCACCTTAGTCGTTGTCTAATGAATATTTCCTCCATGATTCCCACATGTCACTCACAATTGTGGTAGATAAATACCCCTTCACCTCTCATAGTTGTTGTAGAAGAATGTAGCATGTGGAAAATCTAATGGTGCTGATTTAAGTGTCTCCTCTTTGAGAATTTTTTTGTATATAGCTTATGAATGGTGATGGTTATACATGAACATCTAATTTTTTTCCCATTTTCAATCAATGTAGCAATCCAATCATGTTTTCCAATGTCTTTAGTGCATTTATCAACAAATGCACAATACATGGAGTCCAAAAAATATGCTTATATTCTTTTTGAGCCATCATCCTTGGAATTTTGCAAACGAGGGTTGCATTTGTGATAACTTGTAAAACATTTGATGACCCTACCTTTATAATGGCATCTCATTGATATTTAAATAAGATGATATTATTTTTCTAACGCGAACAATATATGAAATATACATTAATGTTAAACAATGCATGGTTTTGACAATTCATCAAACCATCCACCACAATGGAATGACCATCCATGCTCCGTGCTACCTTCAATGGTGCCATCATCTTCTCAAGGTGGGCTTGGGATTTCTCCTTTTCAACCAACTTTGTGCAAAGCTTATTATAACTAGGTGGCTTATAGTGTCTTGGACTATTATTAATGTCATGAACCCTTTGTTTAAAATATGTTGAACACGTTGCATTGAACGGGATACTGCAAGTAAGAAAAAATCATGTTATTGCAATATCAATACCCTCCCTACTCTTCACATAAACATACCACGAAGACCACTTGTCTTGGATTTATCTCTCTTACAAAATGAAATTGGACTATTTTTTGAAGACCTTGAAGGAGTATGCTCATCACCAAAATCTTCGACATTGGATGGATTGGAGTCCTCATCAAAGCACACGCACAAACCTTTAGCATGAATTGGAAAAGTCTTGGAAGGTGTTAAATTATCTAAAAAGAATAAAAAATTAATAAATGAAATGGCTTGAAGGAAAAATTCTCAGCTATGTTCTCCATACTCCACTAACAAAGGATTTAAGGAGAAAGAATTCAGGCCATCGAAAACGTAAAGTCATAAACATGAAATCTATCAAAAGGGAATGTCATCAATAGAGTGATTGTTGACAAGGAATATTTGATAAGGGACTTCACCCTTGACAAAACTCTCACAACCACTAATGGCTAGTAGACACTTTATGCTTATGTGGAGACAAGAAATGCAAATTAGAGGGTAGTGGAAAAGGTTATGAACATTGATTCTTGGACAACAATTGGAGCGCCCTTGAAAGGGGAAACCTTGGTAACATGAGTACAATGGAGAAGATAAATAAAGAAACCCACGGGATATTGGGAATTTTCTGCACTCATAGAGTGTTGGAGTAGCAAAGTTTTAGACATTGTACTAGTTTAGGTTTAGTAGAGCTTAGAGGCATGGAGCCAATTTTGGAATCAAAGAAGAGGAGGTATTTCAACATTTGCTAGGACTTTGGTGGCAAGTGTTGAAGCTTTATAATGTCCTTGTAATATGAATTCCCCTAAACTTCAATAAGAGTTGAGGATTTTTTTTTACTATAGTGAAATTTAAGCAATTAAATTCATCATGACAATGGTATGCAATACATAAATAAAAACAATGGACCTAGCAACCATAAGCTTAATTAATAAGATATAAGTTGGTGAATTGTATTGACCATAGGTTCAACGATTACAAATCATATTGATATTAGAGTGGTTTTCCCTAAATGCAAATGAATGGATAAGAAAAATGGAAACTAACAAGATTGAAGACACTGCAAGAAGGTGGAGAGTTAGTTCTAGAATATTGAGATTGGCAAGGGTTTATGTAGAAAAATCAGACCCCAACCCGGTTTGAAGTCTCAATGAGACAACATAGTTTAACGCCCAACCCACATTGCATTTACAACTGCAAATTAGTTAGCAAAAGATAAATAGTTCATAAACTAAAACAAATGAAGTCTGCTACAACCAATAACCAGAAATAAAACACACCCAGAAAATTTACACAGATATTTTTGGTCAAAACTAGACCCTGGAAAAACCCACAAGGAGAAAACCAGTGAGAGACGGGAGGCTTTTAATATTCAGAGTTTAGAGAGAAATTTCATTTACAACAGTCATCTTCAACATTAAAAAATTCCAACTTATCTCGAAAAATGAGCCACAAAATGCTAGAGACCTAACCCCTCACGTAGGTAGAATAATATATTTCCATGTAATAAAGGTCAATATTAATAAGGCCTAACAATAAGGAAGAAAAAGTCAAATGTAAGAAGACCTAATAGAAGCTTCTGCTTCTAGAAGGATCTTCCTCTATATTGTTCTTTTGATAGACATATTTAGTATAAATATGAGTCGAGGGTATGAGAAGTTTTGTCTTGGATATTATTGTAATAGAGCTTTTCTCTGCTAGAGGTTTCCCCCTCGAAGAGGCAAGTGAAAATTGCTCTCAGTAATCAAAGTGCTCTTTCTGGTATCATTTTGGTATTATTGTGGTGTTGTTCTGATTATATTGTTGTTCATCTGCCATTTCTAAATATTTATTTATGTTCTGCATACTTTTTTATATCTGGAATATTACAAGTGGTATCATAACACCTTCTTCGGCAAAAAAATGTGGGTTAATTTTTTTTCAGGGTAGAGACATACTCCGACGTCTTTAAGCTACATAGATCTGTCGTTACATGTATAAAACCATGATCGGGAATTCATACACGTAAGAAATACAAGTGGTACTTAAGCGCACATCTGTTGGCGACCCTTGTAACCCCTGTTGGCACCCCTTCGAGTGGTAGCAAATCAAACAATACCTGTTTACAGATCGACCTAGATCTCCTGAAGCCCTCCATATATAAACCGATCGACCACCTGACTGCTATAGTGCCACTAAGAACAACACTCGGGAATATACTCTCTAGTACCTGGGTATTCGGGTAGTACGACTAAGGGTACGGTCTAGCCTCCTTAGTTGGTTCCCTGAGATATTGGGCTGAGTACTACTGTACTGTCGAAAACCGCACGTATATCAAAGAGCTATAGCACAGGGAAAACCCTTGTCTGTAGAACCCTGAATATCCTAACCCTTGGGAAGGAAACATAAATAGAACCAATAAGATCTATTGTCGTGCTACAGTATCTTCTGCATTCTGGCTGCGAAATTACTACACCTTTCTTCCTGTTAAGCATTTGGGCATTTTGTCACTGCAGTCTTCTTCAGGACGGAGTATAACTCCGCATGAGTCACACTTATTTGGGACCTATTCCATTATATTCCCCTTTTCTCCCTGATCACAATCATACCCTTCATTTTTAATCCTTTTTGTTTCAGTGGACCTGACCCCTTCCCAGTTTCTCTATTTTTCTGCCTATCCCATTATATTTCCTTGCAAACACTGCTCGTCGTGGTACCTATCACTTCTAAGTATTTTTTTTTTGTGGTCCCACCCACCCATTTTTTCCTTACCTGCACTTCCCCTCTCCAAATGGCCACCACTCGCAACCAAGATCTCTAAAATTTTGTCAATCAAGCCCATGTCTCCATCAAACATCTCACATCTCAGCTGGATTCCACCAATTACCGCACTGACACATTGGAATCCAACCTCACAACCCAACTGACCTCCCTCCAGTCTATTGTCAATCAATCGTTGAACCGCCCTACAAGTCCTTCTTCATCAGCACAACCCAATGCTGTTGATTCCTCTCAAACTCCACATTTTCACTTAACTCCTTTCATTGTGAACCCCGTCTTCCCCGAGTACAGGTCAATAAATTTGATGGCTCCGATCCTACAGGTTGGGTCACTCAAATGGAGCATTATTTTTCTCTGCATGGTATTATTGATGAGTTGGCCAAACTTCACTATGTTGTCCTCTATCTAGATTCTGAACACTGGAAATGGTGGAAATGACACAAAAATTCACGTTAGAGGTATATTGCATGGACCCAGTTTGTTGCTGAGCTCTATGCCCGCTTTGATACTAATATCCACTATCTAGGTCGTTTGACCAAGTTGAAACAATCAAGCACAGTGGAAGACTTCATCATTGCTTTTGATAATTTGGCCTTTCGAACAGAGGGCATGTGAGACACGTTCTTCCGTGAATGCTTTCTCAGTGGTCTCAAGGATGAAATATGATCCCAGGTTCTCATGGCCCTCCCTCCCACTTGGTTGGAAGCTACTCAATGTGCTAAAGAGGCCCAACAAGTAGTTTTTTCCCAGAACAAAAAACCCCCTTTTGTTCCTCGCCCTTGACCCGCTAATTCTAACCCCCCTGATACTCCCCTCAAGGTCCATAAACTGACTAGGGATGAAATGGATGAATGCCAACTGAAGGGTCTTTCCTATAATTGTGATGAAAAATATTTTCTAGGGAACAAGTGTAAGGAACAAAAACTATTTATGGCCATCTCATAAAATGTTCCTGAAGAGGATGTGACTGTTCCCCTTGTTGAAGAACCCTCCCTTTCCGATGCCACCCAAGATCCTGCTGACCCATCTGAAGTTGGCCCACTTATTTCCTTGCATTCCCTCACTGGCTTCTCGCCCCCCCAAACACTCAAGCTCATTGGCTACATTAAGAACAAGAAGGTCATCATCCTTGTTAATAGTGGTAGCACCCACAATTTTATTCATCGTCGCATTGCCTAGGAAACCAATTGCTATATTCGTGTTGTCAATAATTTTCAAATCATGATAGCCAATGGTGGGTCCATGAAATATGGTGGGTGGTGTGAAAATGTTTGTCTTCAAATTGGATATTACCAACTGAAATCTCATATGTTTGCCATTGACATGGGAGGTTGTGACATTGTGCTAGGTACTAAATGGTTACGTACTTTGGGTCCCATTCTTATGGATTTTAAGGAATTAACCATGCAATTCCAATAGGAAGGGGAAAATTATTAATTCCAAGGTATCACAACTGTTTCTCTTGAGATCATTAGTTCCCATGGTATGGAAAATCTCCTCAAGAAAGGCCACTCTGGTATCATTGCTCAACTCCATTCTATTCAAGCCGTTGAGACACCCTCTGTGCATCCTGACCTCCAAGCTATCATTTCCAAACATCAAGCTGTTTTTTCCACCCCTCAGAGCCTTCTTCCTTATCATGGTGTTCATGATCATTCCATTACCCTTGTTCCTGGCGGTCTTCCTCCCAATGTTCTCCCTTATTGCCACCCCTTTGCCCAAGAGAATGAAATTGAGAAAATAGTGCAGGAATTGCTCCAAGCGGGTGTTATCCACCCCAGTACCAACCCCTATTCTTCCCCTGTGGTCATGGTACTTAAGAAAGAAGGTACTTGGCGCATGTGTCTCGACTTTCATGCCCTCAATAAGCTCACCATCAACTTCACTAATTCACTAAACTTGATTTGCATTATGGCTACCACCAGATATGTATGCAAGAAGCTGACATACTCAAGACTTCCTTTCGAACTCATGAGGGTCACTAAGAGTTTTTAATCATACCCTTTGGCCTGTGTAATGCTCCCTCCACCTTCCAAAACCTCATGAATCATGTCTTCCTTCCTTTTCTCCGTCATTTTGTCTTAGTTTTCTTTGATGATATTCTCATCTATAGTAAAACTTGTCAATCTCATCTTTCCCATGTGGATCAAATTCTCCATCTACTCTCGCAGCACCAAGTTTTCCTCAAAAAATCTAAATGTGCTTTTGGCACCTCAGAAGTCGAGTACTTGGGTTAGATTGTTGGCAAGTCCAGTGTCAGGGTGGATCCTAAAAATATTGAAGCTATGCAAGATTGGCCTCACCCAAATACTCTCAAAAGCTTGCGTGGATTTATTGGTTTAACAGGTTATTATTGCAAGTTTGTTAAGAATTATGGAAAGATTGCGACACCTCTCACTGCTCTCCTTAAAAATAATTCTTTCACTTGGACTCCAGCAGCTGCTCAGGATTTTCAAACCTTGAAGATGGCTATGTGCACCACTCCAGTCCTAGCCCTTCCTGATTTCACAAATACCTTTGTCCTGGAATGTGATGCTTTAGAGAAAGGAATTGGCACCGTCCTTGTGTAAGAGGGTCGACCTTTGGCTTTTACAAACAAACAACCGTCAGAGCGAAATTTGGGAAAATCAATCTATGAAAAGAAAATGTTGGCTATTCTGCATGTTGTGGATCTTTGGCGCCCTTATCTATTGGGGAAACACTTCCAAATTAAGAAAGATTAACAAAGTCTCAATTATTTTCAGGAACAATGCCTTTCCTCCTCCGAGCAACAAAAATGGGTGACTAAGCTCTTTGGATATGATTATGAGTTAATTTACAAGAAAGGAAAATACAATGTGGTTGCTAATGCACTTTCCAGAAAATATGAATATGAAGGGTCCCTTTTTTCTCTCTCCTTCATTGTACCATATTGGCTCCAATCTATTCGCCAGGAATGGCTACAAGATTCCAAAAGTTCACATCTGATACAACAATTGCAGTCCAATTCTCCAGTCTCCTCGGGGTACTCTTGGCTCAATGATGAGCTTCGATACAAAGGCCATTTGTATTTAAGTTCCTAGTCAAAACTTAAATCCATGGTACTTTCTGAGATTCATGCTACACCCACAGATGGGCACTCAGGGTTTACCAAAACCTATGAGTGAATGTGATGTTTGTCAATGCAACAAGGGAGAAACAATCAAATCTCCTGGCACACTACAACCACTTCCATTTTCACTTGCTATTTGGCGAGATATCTCTATGGATTTTATTGTAGGCTTACCTAAATTGGGAAATAAATCAGTCATCATGGTGGTAGTTGATCGTCTTTCCAAGTATGCTCATTTATGTGCTCTTAAACACCCATTTACAGCCTCCATTATGGCTCAACGTTTCATTGATCAGGTATTCAAGCTTCATGGCATGCCGCATTCTATTATTTCTGATCGTGACCCAAATTTCACCAACAATTTTTGGCAATAATTGTTCAATCTCTAAGGTACCCAATTGCATCTCATCACAACTTATCATCCCCAGACTGATGGTCAAACTGAAGTCGTCAACAAGTGTTTGGAAAAATATTTTAGGTGTTTTGCATCGAAAAGGAAAAATCAGTGGGCTCAATGGTTACCACTAGCTGAATGGTGGTACAACACTTCTTACCATATAACTACCCGCATGACTCCTTTTGAAGCGGTATATGGACAAAATCCACTGTCAGTTCTCTCATATTTTCTAGGTGTCTTGAAGGTCCAGGCAGTTGACCAAATGCTTACTGTTTGAGAGGATATTCTCCGTACACTCAAAGAGAATTTGGTCATGGCCCAGAATCACATAAAGCAACAAGCAGACCAAGGTCGCTCTGAACGTCAATTTGTAGAAGGGGATCAGGTGTTTCTTCGGTTGCAACCTTACAAGCAAACTTCTCTCAAGGCTGACCATTGTCAGAAAATGGCACCCAAATTTTATGGTCCTTATACAGTTCTCAAGCGTGTGGGATAGGTGGCCTATCAATTAGCTTTTCCCAGTCATTCTAAGTTCCATCCTGTTTTTCAAGTTTCCTTCTTAAAGAAGGTGATTGAAACTAAGTGCCAAACTCAAACCAACCTTCCTGAGTTGGACGAAGAAGGCTCCATTTGGATACAACCACAAGCAGTTTTGGACCAACGTGAGCATCATCTGCGTCAACGAACCATCACGGAAGTGTTAGTCTAGTGGAAAGATACAACTCCAACAGATGCCACTTAGGAACCTGCTACTATTCTGCAACAATTTCCTCATCTCAAGCCTTGAGGACAAGGTTGTTTTTAAGGGGGAGGACATGTTAGGGACCTAACCCCTCACGTAGGTAGAATAATATATTTCCATGTAATAAAGGTCAATATTAATAAGGCCTAACACTAAGGAATAACAAGTCTAATGTAAGAAGACCTAATAGAAGCTTCCACTTTTAGAAGGATATTCCTCTAGATTGTTCTTTTGATAGACATATTCAGTATAAATAGGAGTCGAGGGTATGAGAAGTTTTGTCTTGGATATTGTTGTAATAGAGCTCTACTCTGTTGGAGGTTGCCCCATCAAATAGGCAAGTGAACATTGCTCTCAATAATCAAAGTGTTATTTTTGGTATCATTTTGGTATTATTGTGGTGTTGTTCTGATTATATTTTTGTTCATCTGCCATTTTTAGCTATTTATTTATGTTTTTCATACTTTTAATATATGGAATATTACACAAAACTCCTCAAAATCTGAGCAAGGCTCCTCGAAATTCATGCCACATTTTTTGTGCAAATGCTACAGGCCCACTCCTCGATTTCTATGAAAAAAGTTGTATGGTTTCCATTGGAATTCATTCGAGAATAGTCAACTCATGTTTTGTCCCTGAAAGTACAATACGACAATGTTGGAAAGCATGCCAACTCTCCAGAATTAAATGTTGATACCTCTCCTCGATTTCTGTGCCTGAAAAACAACAGTAAAAACTCCTAGAATCTATACAGTAAAGACCAAAAATTTGTTGTACCTTCCTCCTCGATTTATGTGTTGCAAACTTATCTTGTAATTCATGCCACCTTCAGCAAAAATTCCTCTCTACTTTAGCTCGACTTCTCTCTCTCATGTGCTATCCAAAACTCATGAAGAATGCCAAAGTGAGAGGTTTCTCTTTCCCTAATTTGACTCAAGGAGGGAATGTGAAGAGTCACATGATCTAACGATGGAGATGAAGTTAGATCAATGGTGGTGATCAAAAGTCTTTTTAGACACCCACTTCATGAAATTTCCCTAAAGTCACTTTTAACTTTATATCAAATAACTTTAATTCACTAGGGACCACATTAGACAATTTCTCACCCCTAGTGTTAAGCCCTAATATTGGATCATTACCCCTTAATTGGGGCATATTATATTAGTAATGTTATTTTATTTATGTCAGCTTTAGGCCATTAGTTGTAATTATACCTCCTAGTCTCCTATATATACCAAGGAGACATTTTCATTTTGAATCATCTTGTACTTGAACATTTAAGTGGGGTAAAAGGAGGCTGCCCCCTCGAAGAGGCTTATTATCTGAAATTATCTCTTTTTCAAGGCGTTGAGTACTTTTCCTGAGGTTTTTCTATGCTATATTGATGTTTGGTTCTTAACATATGGTATCAGAGCTCAAGGTCTTGGGGTTTCGCTGCTACATCTGAGACACCGTGGAATTTTCACTATAAAATTTTTTCTACAACGTTTCAGAAGGAACGACTTGGAGGATATTTAGTAGACAGATCAAGGTATGTTGGGTTCAAAATTCAGCTCCTGAGTCCTTATACTTTCAGAGATACAACCTGTACAAGATAGGGTTATGGAATCATCCTGAAATGAGTCATTGCGGAATTTTCGCTATAAAATTGTTTATGTAATGTTTCAGACCATGAACTCTGGAGGCCATTTATAGAAATTAGTAAGGTATCTATGGTAAAAAGTTCAGCTTCTGGGTCATCTTAAATTTGTAGATACACCTTGTGTAAGATAGGGTATCTGACTAGTCCTATTGACTAGTCTCAAGAAGGTGTTCTAGGTAAAACAATCATAACTTCTTGTTAGAGTATCCAAATTGAGTGGGAATGGTTGCACTAGATCGTGGACAGTCTATAGTATTTTGGGTGCGAGTTTCAGAATTTGATATCAATTATTGTGTGCGGGGCATGCTATACAAGTGAGATCTACTAGAAAGGACAAAAATCGACAAGTTGTGAGGAAGTTACCGTAAATTCCACTTGGAACATCCAATTTTGATAAGACCTATGGCATTGCAGAGAAGAAATATCAAAGAACTACCTAAAAGAAAGTTTCATACACAGAAGGGCCAAAACGTGGGAGATAGAACAGAATAAATATTGTCTAGCAGAACCACCTCAAAATCAAGATTCAAAAGTGATATTTGGCCAACATGCCACCAAAAAAGGGACCTTCTACACTAAATAAGCCTCCAGAAAATCCTAATTGGACTCTTGATGAAGGTGAAGAAATGCGTAGGGACATAAATGAACTACAAAAGAAGATGGATTCAATGGAAGCTAAGTTGGATACTAAGATGGATTCAATGGAAGCTAAGTTGATGGATTCAATGGAAGCTAAGTTGGATACTAAGATGGATGGATTAAAAGGGGAGATCATGGAAGTATTGAGAAATTTTGTAATAGAGAAGACACCTAAAAGTGAAAATGCATCCTATGAAATTCATGATGAGGACACAAGGAAGGTGAATCAAGAATGGAGAAACTCCAACTTTGGTTTGAAGACCAACCACGTTCCTAAGATTGATACGAGGAAGTTTGATGGCAAGGACCCAATCACATGGATACTTCAGATAGAGCAATTCTTTGATCTCCATAATGTGCCACATACACAAAAGGTACGAATTGCTTCTTTATATTTAGAACCTAATCAATTTGTTTGGTATCGATGGCTTTGTTCTCACAAGTCACTCGTCACTTGGACAATTTTCACGGAAGAAATGATAGCACACTATGAGGATACAAGGAGCAATACCTTCTTT
>JASDQU010101895.1:78778-89432 GCA_032191745.1 Picea mariana
TTGCGACACCTTTCACTGCTCTCCTTAAAAATAACAATTTCACTTGGACTCCAGCAAATGCTCAGGATTTTCAAACCTTGAAGATGGCTATGTGCACCACTCCAGTCCTGGCCCTTCCTAATTTCACAAATACCTTTGTCCTGGAATGTGATGCTTTCGGGAAAGGAATTGGCATCGTCCTTATGTAAGAGGGTCAACCTTTGGCCTTTACCAACAAACAACTATCAGAGCGAAATTTGGGAAAATCAATCTATGAAAATGAAATGTTGGCTATTCTACATGCTGTGGATATTTGGCGCCCTTATCTATTGGGGAAACACTTCCAAATTAAGAAAGATCATCAAAGTCTCAAGTATTTTCTGGAACAACGCCTTTCCTCCCCCGAGCAAAAAAAATGGGTGAATAAGCTCTTTGGATATGATTGCGAGATAATTTACAAGAAAGGAAAAGACAATGTGGTTGTTGATGCACTTTCCAGAAAATATGAATATGAAGGGTCCCTTTTTTCTCTCTCCTTCATTGTACCATATTGGCTCCAAGCTATTCACCAGCAATGGCTACAAGATTCCAAAAGTTCGCATCTGATACAACAATTGCAGTCCAATTCTCCAGTCTCCTTGGGGTACTCTTGGCTCAATGATGAGCTTCGATACAAAGGCCGTTTGTATTTAAGTGCCCAGTCAAAACTTAAATCCACGGTACTTTCTAAGCTTCATGCTACACCCACAAATGGGCACTCAGGGTTTACCAAAACCTATGACCGGGTCAAACGTTCTTTTTTCTGGGATGGTATGAAACATGACGTTCGTAAATTTGTGGCTGAATGTGATGTTTGTCATTGCAACAAGGGAGAAACAGTCAAATCTCCGAGCACACTACAACCACTTCCATTTCCACTTGCTATTTGGCGAGATATCTCTATGGATTTTATTGTAGACTTACCTAAATTAGGAAATAAATCAGTCATCATGGTGGTAGTTGATCGTTTTTCCAAGTATGCTCATTTCTGTGCTCTTAAACACCCATTTACAACCTCCATTGTGGCTCAACATTTCATGGATCAGGTCTTCAAGCTTCATTGCATGCCGCATTCTATTATTTCTGATCGCGACCCAAATTTCACCAACAATTTTTGGCAAGAACTGTTCAAGCTCCAAGGCACCCAATTTCATCTCATCACAACTTATCATCCCTAGACTGATGGTCAAATTGAAGTGGTAAATAAGTGTTTGAAAAAATATTTGAGGTGTTTTGCATCGAAAAGGAAAAATCAGTGGGCTCAATGGTTACCACTAACTGAATGGTGGTACAACACTTCTTACCATATAACTACCCGCATGACTCCTTTTGAAGCGGTATATGGACAAAATCCACCGTCAGTTCTCTCATATTTCTCAGGTGTCTCGAAGGTCTAGGCAGTTGACCAAATGCTTATAGTTCGAGAGGATATTCTCCATACACTCAAAGAGAATTTGGTCATGGCCCAGAATCACATGAAGCAACAAGTAGACCAAGGTCGCTCTGAACGTCAATTTGTAGAAGGGGATCAGGTGTTTCTTCAGCTGCAACCTTACAAGCAAACCTCTTTCAAGGTTAACCATTGTAAGAAAATGGTGCCCAAATTTTATGGTCCTTATACAGTTCTCAAGCGTGTGGGACATGTGGCCTATCAATTAGCTTTTCCCAGTCATTCCAAGTTCCATATTGTTTTTCAAGTTTCATGCTTAAAGAAGGTGATTGGAACTAAGTGACAAACTCAAACCGACCTTCCTGAGTTGGACAAAGAAGGCTCCATTTGGCTACAACCACAAGAAGTTTTGGACCAACGTGAGCATCATCTGCGCCAACAAACCATCAAGGAAGTGTTAGTCCAGTGGAAAGATACAACTCTAACAGATGCCACTTGGGAACCAGCGACTATTCTGCAGCAATTTCCTCATCTCAAGCCTTGAGGACAAGGTTGTTTTTAAGGGGGAGGAGATGTTAGGGACCTAACCCCTCATGTAGGTAGAATAATATATTTCCATGTAATAAAGGTCAATATTAATAAGGCCTGGCAATAAGGAATAATAAGTCCAATGTTAGAAGACCTAATAGAAGCTTCCGCTTTTAGAAGGATATTCCTTTAGATTGTTCTTTTGATAGACATATTTAGTATAAATAGGATTCAAGGGTATGAGAAGTTTTGTCTTGGATATTATTGTAATAGAGCTCTGCCTTGTTGGAGGTTGCCCCCTTGAATAGGCAAGTGAACATTTCTCTGAATGATCGAAGTGTTATTTCTGGTATCATTTTGGTATTATTGTGGTGTTGTTCTGATTATATTTTTGTTCATTTTCCATTTATAGCTATTTATTTATGTTCTGCATACTTTTTATATATGGAATATTACACAAAAACTCCTCAAAATCTGAGCAAGGCTCCTCGAAATTCATGCCAAATTTCCTGTGCAAATGTTACCTGCCCACTCGATTTCTGTGACAAAAACTGTATGGTTTCCATTGGAATTCATTTGAGAATAGTCAACTCATGTTTTGTCCCTGAAAGTACAATACAACAGCCTTGGAAAGCATGCCAAGTCTCCATAATTAAATGCTACTACATCTCCTCGATTTCTATGCCTGAAAAACAATAGTAAAAACTCCTAGAATCTATACAGTAAAGACCAAAAATTTGTTGTACCTTCCTCCTCGATTTATGTGCTGCAAACTTGCCTTGTAATTCATGCCACCTTCAGCAAAAAATCCTCTCTACTTTAGCTCGACTTCTCTCTCTCATGTGCTATCCAAAACTCATGAAGAATGCCAAAGTGAGAGGTTCCTCTTTCCGTAATTTGACTCAAGGAGGGAATGTGAAGAGTCACATGAGCTAACATTGGAGATGAAGTTAGATCAATGGTGGTGATCAAAAGTCTTTTTAGTCACCCACTTCATGAAATTTCCCTAAAGTCACTTTTAACTTTATATCACATAAATTTAATTCACCAGGGACCACATTGGACAATTTCTCACCCCTAGGTGCCTAAGTGATGAGAAACACTTTTCCTTGGTACTTTTTAATTAATTTAACACTCCCTCTTACCGAGGAAAGTGTTCCTCACCACTCCCATCTTATCCCTGAAGGGTACAAACTTACCTCTTCCCAAATCCTTAGTGAGGATGTATGCTACCTTCTCATCAGTGGATATAAATTGTAGATCAAATACCCATCTCTGAACATGATCCCATATGAAGTGATATCTAATATCGATGTGTTTGGACCTATCATGAAAACCTGGATTCTCAGAGATTTTTATGCAACTATGATTGTCACAGTAAATGACTATGGGCCTCAACTGCACACCAAATATCCCAACCAGCAACTTGCGAAGCCATATAGCCTCACAACTGGCTTGACTGGCTGTCATATACTCAGCCTCTGCAGAACTCAAAACCACTTAATTTTGCTTCCCGAATGAACCGAGACACAACTGCTGAGCACAATCCAAAGCAAAAACCTGATGTACTCTTCTTGTCAATGATGCATCCTGCCCAATCTGAGTCGGCATAGCCAATCAATCTAACTCCATCCCCTCTCTCATAGTCCAGGCCATAATTCGTTTTACCCTTAAGGTATCTAAGCACATGTTTTGTTGCCACCCAATGCACTCTCTGAGGCTCCACCATAAACTAACTAAGAGAGTTGACAACAAAACAAATATTTGGTCTGGTGTTGACCAGATACATCAACGAACCAATCAACTGATGATACAACGTAGGATCAACCAACTATGAATAAAAATAATGAAGCTTCTTGTAGTTGGTTAGCATGGGTGTGGACATGGGCCTACAATCCTCCATCTAGCATCTCCTCAGAATTTCAACAACATATATGACTTGTCCCAGAAAGATGTGTCCTGTCTCCTACCAAACCTCCAATCCCAAGAAGTAGTGCATCAATCCAATGTCGTCATCTCGAACTTTGAAGCAAGGTTCTCCTTGCAACCAACTATGAGTCTCTATGCCCCTGTAATGAAGAGATCATCCACATATATCACAAGAATGAGAGGATCCTCTCCAACCACAATAAATTAAATGTTGGGATCCGCCTCACTCTTCTCAAAACCCATCTTCTCCAAGTATGTATCAATCCTCGAATACCAAGCTCTAGGATCTTGCTTTAGTCCATACAATTCCTTCTTCAGTATGCACACATGAGAATCTCTCCCATGCACCTCAAAGCCCCGTGGCTACTCTATGTACACCTCCTCCTATATGAGACCATTCATAAATGCGGTTTTCATGTCCATCTAATGAATCTTCCAACCCATCTCCGCTGCAATGGAGATCATTGCCATGATCGAGGTATATATAGAAACCATAGAAAAGGTCTCATCATAATATACTCCCTCTACTTTTGAGAACCCCCAAGCTACAAACTGAGCTTTGTACTTCTCAATGCTGCCATTAACAACATGCCTATTTTTTTAGAGCCACCTAGAAGTCACCACTGACTTCCCCTCGGGTCTCAGATTCACCTCCTAAACATCATTCTTCATGATGGAATTTTAATCTTCCACCATGGCGTCCGTATATACCTGCTGGCCTGCTGCCTACTCAAAGGTGGAAGGATCATAATCAATGATGCTTCTCACCATCGCAAGATAGCTGCAAAGCCTCTCTGGAGGTTTACTCTCCCTCACAGCCTTCTCGGGATTCCCCACAAATACCTGAGCTTCCTTCAAAGTGTCTTGAAGCCACTTGCGCTTCCTCTTCTCTGAAGTAGCACCCTATGGAGGGGAATCCTCCTCCTCAATTCCACCACTTGAATACTATGTACCTGAAGATGATGATCCTGAGGACATATGAGAACTAGGAGACTGAGAAACAATACCCTATGAACTGATAACCCGAGGACCAACAATCTGTGATCCTATCACCTGTGGATCTATAGTCCTTGAAGCAGGGGGTCCTAAACTCTATGCCAATGTACTTTGTGAAGGACTCACCTGAATTTGAGGAGCCTACTGCTCCCCCTGCTCAACATCCAAAGACCTCTTAAAGGATCTATCCTCCTCAAATCTCAAATCTTGTCGCACAACTGTCTTCCTCAAAGAGGAGATGTATATGTGGTGAGACTTTGAAGTCTTGCTATACCCAACAAATATTCCCTTGTCTATCATGGGTTCTAGCTTTGTCCTCTTCTCATAAGAGACATGTGAATATGTAAGGAACCCAAAAATCTTGAAGTTACCAACATCAAGCTTCTTCCGAGAGAAAGCCTCCTCAAGAGTCTTATCCCCTAAGACTTTGTGTGGACTCCTATTATGAAGATAAACTACAATGTTGCAAGCCTCAACCCAAACAAAGAATGGTGGCCCCTTATCATGTAACATGGCTCTCATAGCCCCCAAAATGGCCCTATTCTTCCTCTCAACAACCCCATTATGCTATGAGTTGTAGGGAGCAATAAATTCTCTCTTAATGCCTTCTCTAGCAAAAATGTCATTGAACTCATTAGAGGTATACTCACCCCCGTTGTATGATCTCAACACTCTGATTTTCTTCCCTTTTTGGTTCTCCACAAGAGATTTTAACTCTTGGAACCACTTGAAGACCCGTCCTTTGGTCTTCATGAAGAAAATCCAAGAATTCATGGAGAAGTCATCAATAAAAATGACATAATACTCAAAATCACTCAAAGATGCAGAAGACATAGGACCACATACATCGGAATGAATCAAATCAAGAATACCAACTACTCTATTGCCATTTCTTGGAAAAACAGTCTTTGTGTACTTCTCAAGAGAACACCCCTTGCACACCTACTAGTGCTTTGTACTGGACTCTGACACTCCAGTCACAATCTCTTTCAATATCCTCAGAGCCCCAAGGTGCAAATGGACTATCCTCCTATGCCATACCACACAAAGGTCATTGTTGCCGATACGATGCATCAATGTTCTAGTAGGCTGAAACATGAGCTTTTACATATTCTCATTTCAGATCTCAATCACTTTGGCTGAAGTGACACTAGATCCCTTAGGATAAAAGAACACATGCCCATCATAGAACAATACCTCATATCCCCTATCCTCAATAGTGGAAACTGACACCAAGTTCTTCTTCAAGCCCAGAACATATAAGACATCTCTCAACCACATGGGAGGTAAAGAATCCCTATGAAATGATAATGTCCTACTACCAGATGCCTTGACCACTGAGTCATCTCTAAGCACCACCTCAAGATCCCCAATCTCTATAAGATCTATGAAATAGTCGTGAACACCTGCCATATGGCGTGAGGCACCACTATCAATGTACTAAATACTGGTAGATGATTCTCTAGAGGAAAGACACACCAACAATGAATACTCCTTTTCGAACCTGTGGGTAAACGCCTCCACATCTGTTGAAGCTGCAACTTGCTTCTTCTTATTATTAGGACATTGTCCAACATAGTGCCCAAACTTGTGACATGAAAATCACTTGACTTTTCTCATGTCCTTCTTCCCTTCACCCTTCTGCTTTTTCCCACCCTTGGAAGCCTTCTTGGACTTATTCTTTCCTTTAGCTGCAAGTGCCACATTCTTCTCTTCATTACCTATGGATGAACTCCCATGCACATATCCTCTTCGATTTTCCTCTTGAATGAAGTCATCCCAAAGACAATTCCACTTGGAAAGATTCTCCCTTGCCACAATTCCCTCAACAAAGACAACCCATTGTTTGGTTACCCCATTCAAAGTAGTCCTCACAAGTTCACTATTAGAAACAACCTCCCCAATAGCACCAAGTTCATCCATCATCCGGGTTAGATTGGTAAGATAGGTGGCAACACTTTTAGTCTTGGTCATTTTAGTGCTCTTCAGTTTCTCCCTTAATACCATTTTCTGATTTTCATTGAAACTATTAGGGACCTAACCCCTCACGTAGGTAGAATAATACTTTTCCATGTAATAAAAGTCAATATTAATAAGGCCTAGCAATAAGGAGGAATAAGTCAAATGTAAGAAGACCTAATAGAAGCTTCTGCTTCTAGAAGGATCTTCCTCTAGATTGTTCTTTTGGATACACATATTTAATATAAGTAGGAGTAGAGAGTATGAGAAGTTTTGTCTTGGATATTATTGTAATAGAGCTCTGCTCTGCTGGAGGTTTCCCCCTCGAAGAGGCAAGTGAACATTGCTTTCAGTATTCAAAGTGCTATTCCTGGTGTTATTCTAGTATTATTCTGGTAATATTTTTGTGTTTTTCTAGTTATATCATTGTTTATTTGTCATTTCTAGCTAATTATTTTGTTTTGCATACTATTTTATATCTGGAATATTACAAGTGGTATCAGAGCACCTTCCTCGGCATAAAATTGTGAGTTAATTTGTTTTCCAAGGTAGAGACGTATTCTGACATCTTAAAGCTACAAAGATCTGTCATTATGCGCATGAACCCTCAGTCAGGGATTCATACACATAGGAAATACAAGTGGTACTTAAGCGCACATATGTTGGCCACCCTTGTAACCCTTGTTGGTACCCCTTCAAGTGGTAGCACATCATACATCACCTATATACAGATTGACCTAGATCTCCTGAAGTCCTCCATAGATAAACTGATCGGCCGCCTGAAAACTCTAGTGTCACCGAGAATAACACTAGGAAAGATACTCTCTAGTACCTGGGTAGTTGGGTAGTATGACTAAGGGCACAGTCTAGCCTCCTTAGTTGGTGCCCTGAGATATTGGAACGAGTACTACTGTTGGATCCCACACGTATACTAGAGAGCTATAGCACAGGGAAAACCCTTGTCTGTAGAACCCTTGAATACCCTAACCTTTGGGACAAAAACAAAAAAAAACCAGAACATACAATATATATTGTCGCGCAACGATGTCTCCTGCATTCGGGTTGCGAAATTACTACACATTTCTTCCTGTTAAGCAAATGGGCATTTCGTCACTGCAGTATTTTTCAGATCAGAGTATAACTCCGCAAGATTAAAAAAAAATTCCGGATCCTGTTGGCACCATTATGTGAGACCTATCCCGTTGGATTCCTCTCTTCGCCCTTATCATAGTCATACCTATCTTTTTTCAACAATTTGTTTTCTCATGGACCCAACCCCCTTCCAACACCTTTATTTGGGATTTATCCCATTCGACTCCACTCTTCACCTTGATCATTTTGATACACTTCACCCATAACCCATTTTATGTGTAGTCCCACCCGCCCCTTTTTGTGTTCACTTTTCATCATGGCCCACACCTGTAGCCAAGACTTGGAAGCTCGCTTCAATTCCTTAGACGTCAATTTCACAGAAACACAACAAGAAGTGAGACAAATCAATGCCAATATTGGCACCATCAATAAAAACATGCATTCCTCCATCGACACCAAAATAGAGGACCTCAAACATGACCTGTCTACCCAACTTGAATCCTTCACTATGATGATCTGCACCAAGATCAATATCCCTCCAGATCTTCCCTCATCTGACCCACCTCTGCAAACAGAAGGTGAAACTTCCTCTCATTCCTAGAATTTTTAGATCCATCACTTTTGGTGTGACCTACGCCTTCTGTGTGTGGATGTGACCAAATTTGATGGCTCAGATCCCATTGGCTGGGTAACTCAAATGGAACATTATTTCTCTTTGTATGGCATTACATATGAGTTGGCCAAACTTCGCTATGGTGTTCTCCATCTAGATCAAGAACATTGGCAATGGTGGCAATGGTGAAAAAATTCCTCTCAAGGGTACGTGTCTTGGACACACTTTGTGGCAGAGATTTATGAACTCTTTGACACTGACACCAACCATTTAAGCTGTTTGACAAAGTTAAAACAATCTGGCACAACATAATACTTTATAGCTGCTTTTGAGCGATTGGATTTTCGTACACAAGGCATGTCTGATGATTTTTTCCAAGAATGTTTTATCAGTGGCCTCAAGGATGAGATTCGTGCCCATGTCCTCATGGATCAGCCTCAAAGTTGGGTGGACGCTACTAAAAGAGCTAAGGAAGCACAACATGTTGTCTCCATTAGAATATAATGGATGTGCTCATTTTACCATTGAAATTATCGCTATTGTCACCCAACCATAGGCTGAAGCCACCCTCCAAACACCTTAACCTTGACAGAGAATCGCTCCGGAAGCAAACCCTAGGCTAGATAACCAAACAAAGGGTAGCACTCCTTTCCCCAAGGATAGCACACCAACAAGAGTTGATCAGATATTCCAAACCCTAACCAAGAGACAGTCCAAGACAAATGTGATCTGCTAGCTGCAGCAGCTGCAATGGTAGCTCTCCCCCAAACCTGCGCACAAAACTGGGCACTGCAGTGCACACAAGTGCTGCTCTACAATTCTGAAACTGCCTGCCAGAATGAAGACTAGCCTCCTGTATTTATAGTAATTCTGCCTAACTGCCTGGGCCGACTTCTCATTCTGGGTATCTGTCTGTTTAGTATATATTATTTCTTCTAGCCGACTTCTTCTCTTGGAGGCTAATAACCTAATACAAGTTATCTTCTTGAGTCGACAAGTCTTCTAGGGTTATTAGCTAACTCATTAGGGTTTCTTCTTGCTTGTCAAAATATCCTATTCTCGTCAGGTTTACACGTGGAGGTAAATACCTCCTGCAACTACCATAATATCAACACTCCCTCCTAGCTAGGGAGGTATTATAGGTAATGGTTTTGAGCACAACATACCATTCACCTGGTAGCATCAACATAGTTGTATGAACTATCTCATGAATAGATCATGAGCACCATCATTATCAGTGTCATCAACTGCATCATCTCTCGAAACCATACTCTATTTGAGTAATCAGACATGTTGCTCACTCCACAGAGTGACACAAGATCCATTCTTCTAATCTAGAAGAGTAAATGTTATGAACCATTTTCTGTCTGGGAAATCTCTATTCATCATTCATCTGGCTGATAATTATTTTCAACACAACTGATAGTCTTCAAGGCAATCAGAACAATATCATTCAATAGAACACAACTGTGTCTATCCATAGTAGTACACAACTACAATCTAGTGGTACACTACCACACCAAGTACCACACAGATACTTGATCAAATAGTGGAATACATCCACCATAGTAGTATACATCTACTATCTAGAAACATACAGTCTTCATAACAATCATCTGATATCAACCTACACAGAAACAATGTTATGATATGAAATGAATCATCTAGGCCATTCTTCCACTCACATCTGTGAAATCTTGGAAGAGAATCTACCCTCAAAAAGGTAAGACATCAATGATGAACTATCTAGACTATTCTTCTCAAGCCAGGAAGAATAACTGTCTTGATTTTTGAGCCTGGACCATTCCCCACCCTAGGCCATTCCTTCGACACTAAACAAAGTGTAACATGGAGAGAATCAGTCTACCCTAAGGAATGTCTATCCCTGATTGTTGAACCTGGACCATTCCCCACCCTGGGCCATTCCTCCGGCACTGAACAAAGTGCAACCTGGAGAGAATTAATCCGCCCTAAGGAATGACTGTCCGGACCATTTCCCATGTTAACCACAAGAGGAAATGTCTGTCATGCACCAACCTCCAAAACAAACCATTACTCATGTTCACCAAAATGAGAAATCGCTATCCGGTGAGGCGGGCTAGTCTTCTTGAGTAACCCTCAAGAAGAGA
>JASDQU010101895.1:102944-116829 GCA_032191745.1 Picea mariana
AGCTTCCTGTATTCCCTCAGTCTGGGGTGCTTGGACTAGTATATACCTTTCACTTGGTTTATGACAAGCTTAGAGTCTCCATGCACTGCTATCTTCTCTGTGCCCAATTCATTCAAAACTCTCAAACCCAAAATCAATGCTTCATAGTCTACCATGTTATTTGTACAATCAAAGGTGAGTTTGCACAAGCAAATTTTTGTGCCTACCTTGGGGGGATTTATCCATACACTGGCCACTACTCCTTCCTTGTTGATGGCTTCATTGAATCTCATGTTCCACATCTTGTTCTTCATGCAGTTCCTCAGGTCAATGCACTCTTCTGCTCGTCACATGGCTTTATCTTCGACAGTCATGACGACTATCTACTCTTCCTCTTCAAAGCTCAAGTCATTGTAAAATATGGTGGAGCTGATCTCAGTATCGACAGAGTAGATAGGGTGGTTATTCATATGGGTCTTTCTACTCACGATGTATTTGAGCAGCACCTCTCAGTACAACCATCTCTCTTGGAAGAAGATAGGAATAGTGGCGTACGACATATCCATCTGCAGGGTTCCCTTCAATTTCGTGGCCCACGATTTGGACAGTCTCATGCCAAATTTAGGGGGTATATCGGCCACTACCACGTCCATAACCAGATTCTTAGAAGGGATTTGGGACAACGACAAAACCAAATCTTTGATCAGATCCAAACATTTCACCTTCCTCGAGTCGAAAGAGAAAAGATCCTTATAAGGCCTGGTGATGTCCAAACCTAACTCGTCCATGACCACTTTGGGCATGAGATTGTGCGATGCACCCAAATCTAGCATGGCGCTATGTAGATTCATGTCATGGATTTTGAGGTTGACGTAGAAAGGGGGTATGTCCTCAGTATCGCCCATTTCTTCGATGAGCAGACCAAACAAAATGGCAGGGTGATCATCCTGGATGTTCAGGGAGTTGAGAGTCTGTCCCATATTTAACATTTTAATAATCCGATCCTGATACTCTCCTTTCTTGATGAGATCATTTAAAGGGAAGAATATTTTAATCTTGGCCATTTCATTCTCAAAGTTAAAAGGGAGTGGGGGATTTTTCTACCTCCTTGACGCCTGTCTCCCGGCTTGTTTCTGGTGCTTTCCTTGGAACCTCCTCTTTTGAATTTCCCTTTTCAGTTACATCCTTGGTTGGGTTGTCTTTATTTGGTCGGCTCGTGGAAGGGGTGTCTTCCTAAGGTTCCCTTATGGTATTCGTATGCTGAAGTTCTGCGGACGTATTTTTGTTCTTGAGGTTGTATTTGTGTTGAAACTGCATGATGGAATTGTGATAACCCTTCCTGAATTCCCCCATTTCCCAAGACAGCGTGCCATCTGTCTCCAACATAACATCATTATTTTATCTCATGTATTGATCGATTTCTCCCTTTGTCAAGAACATGCAAGTGTTTATGTCGTCGCTACAATTCATTTGATCTTGGATCATCTTGTAAAACTCTTCATCAACATAATTGTTTTGGAATGGGGGCCTTATTTGTTGGTCGCCCTGGTCTCTATGTTCCCTCTACCTGATATGTGGGACCAGACCTCTTCTAAGGTTATGATTTCTAGGCTAGAAGACATGTTGTTCTCAAGCGGCGGGCTTATGTCCCACATACATTCTTTCCATCAGCTTCTCCATCGTCTTCATCATTAAGTCGAACTTGTCATCCAAGGGTTGAGAGGTCAATGGTTGTGGATATCCTTGGGGTTTCTTCCCACCTCTATTGAAGATTTGTTTGATCTTTCTCGACGCCATCAAGTTTACTTCAACTTAGATTGTGTCACTCATCATGGCGTCAAAATTAGCAGACCTTCTCTCCTTCAACAACAAGGAGAAATTGTTGTCAAAAGAGTCGATGTATTGAAGTTATACAGCTTTGAGAGGTGGCTTGACTTCTGTGGGGATTGATTTGTAGACCCTCATGAAACAAGTTGAGAACTCTTGCACCATCTCCTTTGGCACTCTCTTCATATTTTTGTACTGCGTCAGCAATTGTAAAGGATTATTTTTGTCTACCCATATAGAAATGAATTATTTTTCAAATGCGGCGAAGTTAGGGATGCTTGTTGATTGAAGGGCATTAAACCACTTTCTAACCTCCCCCGGAAGACTTTGCGCGAACAACCACATATTCTCATCTTCATGATCCACCTCTTCTAGATCAATGAAATCATTGAACCAATCCAAGTTCTTTTGGGTAGAGGTGTTTCGCTCAACATCATACAACTTGATCCTCTGGTTGTAGTTCTAGGGAAAATCATGTAGTTGCGTTGGCAAAGAAGGGGGGGAGAATCGGGCAGCCATTTCTCTAGGGGGGTTTGGGATTTGCAGGATGTTCTAAGCGTGGACTATGGCATCTTGCAGAATTTTGTTTGGTATCAGAGATCAAAACCTATGCTCGTCGAAGACTATATCATCCAAGCTGGTTTTTGATTTAGACCTGAACAAGGTTTGTTCGAACAGGGTGTCAAAATCAAGGTCATCAATTCTTTGTACACTGTCCTTGGGTAAGGACAAGTTTCTATCTAGGTAATAGAACGGGTCTGGTGCTTGCTCCCTTTCCCTACGCAGAAGTTTCTCGGGATCATACACAAGCTCTATAGGGTTTGGGTCAGGGTTGGTTCTGGTATAAGTGGTCTTCGGAGCCATGGTTTCTGAGTGGTGCTACTCTATGCTACTGGTCTCTTTTATTGGAGTATCGAAGGTAAAGGTTTCAGCCAATGTAGATGTTTGGCCCACTGTTACCCTCAAGGGTCAAAACTATATCTTTATTCGTTCTCCCAGGGAAAATTTATTCAATTCTATCCTCGACAAAGACGCCAAAATGTTATCACTTCATAAAATCGTTCGGTTGAAGAAATGAACGACAGAGGCAACCTACAACCCAACTTTAAGGCTGAAAAAAAGCCTCTCCGACCTAGAGAGGGCTCTCTCTAAGACTTTATATTTGTACGGATTATGGCTTTGAAAATGTCAGCTAGATTTAAAACCTTTGTACAATATTTTTGGTTCTATTGGCAAGAGAACACAAGACCTTGGGCCATGGAGCCAATTTCAGAAAACGAGAGAAACAAATGACTAAGTGACTTAACTTGAGAGGATAAAGGATAAGTAGGAAACGGTCTTTCATTTCAAAATCTTTGTGTAGGGAGAGAGAAAAAACACATGAAGCAACTCAGAGCACCACTGGAGATGAATTTTGAGTTCACTTAGAAGAAAACATAGTCATCTAAATGGAGAAATCTAGAGCACCGTGTAGAGAATTCTAGTTCTGAATAACGTTTCGATTTAGAAAAAATATAGATATGAATATAAAGAGCACAGGAAACACATACATAAAGAGAGATTACAATACATAAAACCGATACCATTATAATATTTTTGTCAAAGTTTCAGGACCTTTGCATTAAACTTCAATTGAGTTCGAAAAGCTACATTCAACAGTCACTGTCTACATTACTTTGCCAACCAACCTAGATTACATTGAAAAGAGGAAATATATAGACCATGGTGTGCTACTTGGGATACCCTTCCCTCTAACTACCATGCCTAGAAATTAGGCTTCTATCTATTCTCTGCTAGATCACTCTTCATATGGAACTTTACTAAAAATAGAAACTGACTATACTCGATCGTACAATAACCAACGTCTTTGCCACGATAGTTCGGTCATCGGTAAGATTTCATCGTTAGAAAATGATGTGTCGATGTTTTTCCTTTGACAGGGTATATGGACGATCAAGTGCTCTGTTAGAGTCCTACCACACATGGTAAAAGCCTTGATTTCTACCGCGTGATCATTTGTTGGAGCATGCATGTGGTGGGTAACCGCGGACTGTCGCAGGTGTTTCCAAGATGACAACACCAGTTAGGGGACAACGCCTTTCTTCAAACTGTCACATGTCCAAAGTACACCTGCCTTTGTAATAGATGGGTATCCAATGTTGTGTGTCATATGCTTTTCCCGTAGGTACTTGTCAGATTCTCTACTTACCGGTAGGAAATAGGACACGGGGAGACAAAATCTATGCCACGTTTGAGAAGAAAACAATGGAGTTGGTTAACTATGCTTCTGGCCTCGCCTGCAGTTTGGATATCTAAAGCATTCTCTTGAGAGACTAGTTGCGCCTTTTCAGATTCATCACTTGTATTTTCAAAAACTCCTTCCCTTTTATCCTCTTCTACACACTGGCTAGAGTCGTGTGGACATTTTCCATGGTCAGTCCATATTCCTTGAATTGATTTGCAATTCCCGCTTCTGACATCCTCTATGCTTCGTGCAACTGGATGATTGTGTCTTGCGCTTCCCTGAGATGCCTCTTGAGCCATGTCATGTTTCCCTCTCGTCCCTATGATGTTGATGCCCCAAGAGTCTTTTATACTAACTGTTATCTCATCTCTTTGTTATCTGGGTACAACTCAACAATGGTAAGTTTTTCTCTCTTTAACTGCTGCGACGATTCATGAATATCTGTGCCTTTAGTGTCTGGCCTTCTCTGTCTACCGCAGGTTTCTTGACTTGGACCTTCAATAGGTTCCAGCCGAATGGCACGCATGATTAACTCTTCGACGGCTGACTTCGCATCCAGCTCGCTCGGGACTTGGGCTTCCCATGTTTCTTTGTTTTTCCTTGGTCTTCCCCTTTTTCGGGGTATCGAATGTTGGGGGGATAGGGATTCCAATGTCTTCCTCTCTTTTGCCTCTACGCTTTGATATGTTACCTTTCATGTGGGTAGAGGGGAATCTCCCTTGGGGTCCCTAGGGATGCCAGTTGTGAGTAGAAACGAATCCCATCTTTTTCCTAATTGTCGCAGCTCCTAAACTATCAACAATTTTATTAATGAGACATGAGATAGTTTCTTCTTCGGATAGTTTGCTTCAACCTGGACTCTTTCTTCTATTTCTCAGAGGCTTTGGTGCAAGAATAAAGGAATATTTAATGGTCTCCTTCCTGTGAAATGCATCAACAATCTGATGTGATGTGGGTGTATTCTTTCAAACCTTCCTTCATAGGTGAAATATTTCCTTATTGCCCTCAAGAGCTTCCGAAAAGGCTCCTGTAGATATCGACTTGGAATGCCCGCTTCGACTTTCTCGTTTAAACAATATAGTTTGATAAACTCCTTGTATCATATCACGTCCAAAGGCATGCCTTTATCCCACCTTTCACCGCGCAGAGGGATCTCCATTGCGACTGATAGAGTTTCCTCTGTCACCTGGAATGTGTTTCCTGAAATTACTGCACGGAGCCCATTGAAACTGAGCATGAACTATTCTACCAGTTTCATGTTGAATCATTGGATTTTCTTATAAAACAACATCCATCTGACCTATTCAAAATATGCTCTGAAATCTGGATCTCCATTTACCAATTTCAATCTTTGAGGTTCGTGCCCCACATTTTTGCTTCTCTGCGCCCCTTTCCTTATGTTCTGGGATGTTTTCATGGTGCAATGTGTGTGAGTTATGTGCGCACAGTGGATTTAACACAGACCCAAAGAGTTAATATCGATTGGCCCAGGTTTGTGACACAACTGATGGAAA
This sequence comes from Picea mariana, assembly GCA_032191745.1. NCBI lineage: Eukaryota > Viridiplantae > Streptophyta > Pinopsida > Pinales > Pinaceae > Picea > Picea mariana. The sequence continues at coordinate 108,510 of JASDQU010101895.1, forward strand.
TCACTTCCTTGCAGCGAGAACCTCAGGGCCCGCGGGGAAAATATAGACAGTGCATAAACTTGGTTGGTGAATGGAATACACATAGAGAAATTGGCATTTATAACTAGATGGGCGAGAGATAGAATCATGATAGGGGACATTGAATCCATGGTGACTAGAGGTTTCAAAGCAGGCCAAATATTTTTGCAGAACATCCACACGATGGGTACACTACGGAACATGTAAAGTACCGTTGATAAGAGCTCTAGAGTATACGTGATATGAGCATCGTGATTTATCATCCTTTCTTCCTTCATAATCAGTTGATGATGGCCATTGCACCTACCGATGTGACTCTTATTTAACAACTTGCCTCGAACTTTGGCACATAAAACCCCCTCTTCTGACAGGACCTGACTCTTTGTGAAAATACCTTTACCACTTACACATGTTTTGATCTTGACATCCCTTCCCAACTCCAAGGGCCAATCAGCCACTTGCTGACTTTCACCCATTTGTTGTTCGGTACCTAACCTCACACGCTTTGACACACAGACCATGAATCGAATGAGATTGACTCTAACTGAAAAAATGACGGTGCTAACATGTCATGCCATCCATGATTCAAGACTAAACAAAACACATAAGAGACATACCTTTACTCATCAAGAAGAAATGATACATACCATCTCAGACTCTGTAACCACCATGTTGTATCATCATACCTTGTTGCAACCTGAACCAAGCATCCTTCTTCAAATATGGCCTAGCCTCACTGGATAGATTCTAGTTATCATGCGGGGCCTCATGTGACAGGAACTAAACAACCCATGCAGGTGCCTCATGGGACACCAATAGCCTAACCTGCAGGGGTCATATAAACTAGGGTTTCCTGAAACCCTTCCTTCTATGGACCTCTGAGACTTTCACACTCCTTTCTTTCTCATGTCCACTTCCTCAGATATTCTCTGAATGTATTCACCAAAATATCACTTGAAAGATAAATAAGCATTCAATTTGTGTGTGTAAATATGAGAGGATTCTTGAGGTGCATTTATACTTTTCCAAGTGAATTCTTTCCTTCACTTTAGGGTTGATCTGTTCTTTCTGGTTATAACCGTTTTACCCTTTAATTAATGACTTGTAACTTCTTGTTGCAACCATTTGGGGGATTCTTAACCATTCTTCAGGGCTTCCAACTTCATGAGGGTATAAATCCTCAACCGTGAGGAACCAAGTGGCATACTACCTACCATTGGAAATAAAATGATGAGGACTATCCATCTATGAGAGTTTTGTATAAACTTGAAATAATCTTCAACCTCATTTTCCTCAGTCAACATCGAGCCTCATGAAAACAACTCTGGGTTTCTTGTATACTTATTTAAAGTGTCTTCCCATGAGGGCCATGCTTAAAGCTATGGCATAAGGGGACCACTTTGGATAATTCTTCAATTATACCCAATACTTCTAGAGGATTCTAGACTTTGTCTAAAGTTGACATCAATGACAACCAATTTTCCAATAATCTCTTCCTTTGGCATTGATGGAAACACTCATGCTCCCCTTGCAACCAATTCTCCCCCTATCTGCATGATTATGTTGTTTCTCCCCCTTTGACATTAATGGAAAAGGGTAAATCCCCCTGATAATATGCTTTTGAACTTCCTCTCTTCCAATGTGTTTTTCCATTGGTGCTTCCTGATGAAGTAAACTAATGACATATAGAAAAAAAATCATATTGATATTCCTTTATCATTTCTTCACAGATGATTTCTCTTCCCTTGTATTCAGGACAAAAAACGTTTATATCACTTTGGATTATAAACTATTCCAAGCTTCTATCGAAGTTACTCAAATGTATCTCTTGGGAGAGGTTTAGTGAACATGTCTGCAATCTCTTCCTTTGTCCCATTATACTCTAACTTGGTACTATTTTCTTTAACCCGTTCCCAAAAAAAAGTGAAACTTGATCAGAATACGTTTGGTCTTGGAATGCATCAATGGATTCTTGGAGATACTTATAGCATTGGTGTTGTCACAAAATATTGAAATGGGATCATCATACCTCACTTGTATATCTTGCAAGGTTTTCTTCATCTAGAGAACTTGAGTAAAATATCTTGTTGTTGCAATGTATTATGCTTCTACTGTAGAAAATGACACCGAGGACTGTTTTTTACTTAACCAAGATACCATACAATCACCCAAATAAAATGTTGTTCCACTAGTAATTTTTTGATCATCAATGCTTCCTTCCCAATCTTCATCTATGTAGGCGACCATAGTCAGATCATTCCCTTTTGGATACCATAATCCAAATTGTTTTATTCCATTAAGATATATGAATATCCTCTTTACTGCTAGAACATGAGTTTCCTTTGGTGTTTCTTTAAATATTACATCTTTTCCAACTACTTGCATTACATCTGGTCTTGATGATGTCACATAGAGTAGGATGCCAATCATTGATTTATAGAGTCTCTGATATGCTTCCTTAGATTCATCGTATTTTCTCAACTTGCAACTAGTGACCATCATAGTACTTACTGGTTTGCAATCTTCCATTCTGAACTTCTTCAACATTTTTTTGATTTACTTGGTTTGTGAAATGAAAATGCCTTCATCCTACTAAGATATCTGAAGTCCCAAAAAGAATGTCATTTCATGAAGTAGTGACATTTCAAAATCATTATGAATGTGTTGAGAAATTTTTTTACTCATCCTGTCATCATCACTACCAAAGATAATGTCATCCACATACACTTCAATGATAAGTATGTTGTTTCTATCAACCTTTACATAGAGATTACTATCTGCATTACCCTTTCTGAATCCTTGTTCCTACAAGTACCTATCCAATATTGAATACCAGGCTCTAGGGGCTTGTTTGAGTCCATACAGAACTTTGTTCACTATGAAAACACAATATTCCCTTTCTAACAGTAGGAATCCTTTTGGTTGTTCAATGTAGACTTCTTCTTCTAACTCACCATTTAGAAATGTTGATTTTACATCCATTTGATATACTTCGATTTTCTTGGAACATGCATAAGCCAAGATCAATCTGATTGCTTCCATTCTGGCAATAGGGGAAAACATTTCTTCAAAATATACTCCTTCAACTTGAGCATATCCTTTGCAGACTAATCTTTCCTTGTTTATGGTTACCTGTCCATCTTGGTTTAGTTTGTTTCTAAATACCTATTTTGTACTAATCACTTTTTTCTTCTTCGGTCTTTGCACCAGTTCCCATGTTTTATTCTTCTCTATTTGATGTAGTTCTTCTTCCATGGCCTTCAACCAATGTTCATCATTATTGGATTCCTCAAAGCTGTTGGGTTCAATTGTGGATAGTGGTGTAAGGTGTCTCTGCTTTGGTGTATGAAAAATTTTACTTCCTTAGGTTTCTATGCCTGCATTTGTATCTCTAATAATTTGTTATGGTGGATGATTCTTCTAAACCCGATGGTTACCTAGAGGGCATCAAAAAGTCTTGTTGGTATTTTTTTTCTTGTTCTAATTTTGGCTACTATTCTTCTTCTTCTTCTTATTCTTCTTCTACATATTCTTCTTTTAGTTCTTCTTCTCTTTCATGTTCATTTGGATATTTCCTTTCTTCTTTGATCTTTGGTACATATGCTTCATCAATTCTTATGTTTATACTTTCCATTATCTTGTTGAGTCTCATATTGTAGCATGTGTATGCCTTTATTTTTCTTGAGTAACCAACTAATATGCATTTATAAACTTGAGAAACAAATTTTCCAACTTTGTCACCTTCTATTTTTATGTACCACTTGCTTCCAAATGCTCTAAAATGTTTGAAATTTGTTGGTCTTCCCTTCCGTAACTCATATGGTGTTTTGTCACTATTATTTATGAGCATTCCTCTATTCACTATATGAATGGTTGTGTGTACTACTTGTACCCAAATGATATTTCTCAAATTGTAATCCTTCAACATGGTTTTGGCCATCTCTATTATAGTTTTGTTCTTCCTTTCAATGAATCCATTTTGTTGAGGTGTCCTAGATGTTGAGAACTATATTTTTATTCCATGCTCTTCACAAAATTCCATGAATTCTTTTGATATGAATTCACCTCCATTGTATGATCTTAATCACTTAATTCTTGAATCCATTTCGTTTTCAACCATCTCCTTGAATATTTTGAAATTTCTAAATGCCTTTGATTTCTTCTTCAAAAAATGTACTACAGTCATTCTTGCATAGTCATCAATAAGTAGCTTGAAGTAATGTTCACCATTTAGTCCTTTTCTCTCATTGGTCCACATAGATCAGTGTGCACAATTTCCAATGGATTTGTTGGAGAGTATTCCTTTGATTTAAATTTTGTTCTTGTATTTTTTCCATGTAGGAAACGCTTGCACATTGTACTAGATGGTTTTGAAATTTTCAGGCATTTCTCTTACTGCTTCCTTTTTACTAATCTCGACTAGATTTTCAAGGTTCATGTGTCCCATTGTTTTGTGTCAAAGACAACTTTGATTTTCCCTTCCCAAGCAACATATTTATTTTCCAATCTCATTTAAGATGTATATGTTGTTTGGATTTATTACTATTGTAGCCACCAGTTTCCCTAATCCTTCTTTCCTTATCCCACACTTCTCAGATTCAAATATAAGTCTATGTCCTTGATCACACATTTGACTCACACTTAGCAAATTATGCTTCATATTTTCAACAAGTAGGACATTTTTTTCCTTGGCATCCTTACTTCCAATATTCTTTATGCCTTTCCCTATAATTTTGGCTGAGTTGTCATTTCCAAATGAAACTAATTCATATCTTTTTTTATTCAGATTTATAAATCTTTTCTTGTCACCTATCATATGTTTTGAACCATTGCTAATGTACCAATCAATTCTTCTTCTTTGTGATTGTAGTGCAAGGGAACATTCTACAACATTTAGTTTATTCTGCTTCCTTATCCAAATTCTTGATGGTCCTTTTTTATAATTGTTGAATTCTTATTTTGGTTCTTTTGGAGGAATTGTGAATCTACAATATTTAGCCATGTGTCCAAAATTGTTGCATTTATAACATTCTACTTCATATTTTAATGAGAAAAAATTGTTATAGTTTCTTTTGTATGCTTCATGTTGCTTTTTGAGATGATTAACTCTAGGGTGACCTTCATAATTGCTTTTGTTCTTAGTATAAGCTTTGTATTTTATAGCTTTGTGCCCAAAATTGTTACAAGAATAACATGAAACAAAAAAGATAGTTTGATACCTGGAAGATATTCTAAATGGTGTTGTTCCTCTGTAGTTTTCTTCTTGATTTCTTTCCATGAGTGGTTGTTGATTCTGAAATCTGGGCCTTCTAGAAGGTGTCATTATTCTCATGAGAGGGATTGCATTCTTCCTTCTTGGTGAATCCTCTGGTGACGTCTGCATAATTCCTCCGTTATGCTTCCTATTTTGTAGTCATATAGTTCGAACCCTTATCCGTATGTCTTTGGTTGTATCCTATTCCATACCTATCATGATACGACCTTTGAGCATTGATTATTTCATCCAATATTTTGGTGTTTTTCTATTGCATATCTCTTTTCTGAATTTCGTTCCTAGTGAGACTATTTCAGATTCTAAGTTCTCTTTCTTCTATTCTTTTTCTTCCAACCTACTTTAGAGTGTCTCTTCAATCCTTCTGGCTTCTTCAACATGGAATTTCAGGTTCATAATCATCTATTGATCCTTTTCATAATTTGGATTTTGAGAATCCTCCTTTAGCATAAGTAATTATCCCTTGAGTGATTTGTTTTTATTCATCTCTATTTTTAGTTCTTCTAAAGCACTGATTAGTTATGCTATGAGATCAAATTCACCTTCTTATTTATAATCCTCTTCATCATTTTCATAATCAATAAAGAGTACATTTTCTGAGTCATTGTCATTATCATCGTCCTCATCAGATGATGAACTGTCCTCATTTGAGTAGAGACTTTTCTTGAAGAATTTCTTCTTGTTTCTTCTCTTGTCTTCATTTTGATATTTATTTTCTTTCTTAGGAACTTCTTCATAATTCTCTTTGTTCTTAGTGTTGGAGAAATTTCTATTTTCGGCACACTAGTTCAGTGGGAGTTAACTGACTAGTTCTATTTTACACTTTCTAATCTTATACCATCACTATTTTGCATGCATTCCTAATTATAGGATGTCATTGCCTATATGAGTGAAGATCACTCACTCATTGATAAGATCATAATATGCATTGATTCCCGTTCTCCATTGTGTATCTCTCTTCCTTTTCTTGATAAGATTTATTTGTGTATGCTTTAGATAGATATCATGTGCAGGTTTCTATGAAACACTGACATGGTATCAGAGCTACGTTGCTTGGAGCAAGCCAAACAAGCCAAAGAATAAGGAAAATTGGAGTTTTGGTGAGCTAAATCTGTGGTGGTAACTTTCAGCAGTGATTTCTCCAAAAATATTAACGTTTTGAGGAAATGGTTCTGAATGGAAGTAAATCGACCCATTCTACAAGTGGCTTTTCAACTGTTTGGCAAGATTCCTCACCGTTTGCTCAGAAAGTAAGCGGGAAGATAGCCTCCTGAAATTGATACGAATTTGTGGTCGTACCTTTTTATAATGATTTCTCCCACAATATTAATTTCTTGAGGAAACAACTCTCGTGGAAAGTAAATCGACCCATTCTGCAAATGGGTTTTCAACTGTTTTGCGAGATTCCTCATTGTTTGCTCAGAAAGTAAGCCGAAAGATATCCTCTTGAAACTAATATGAAACCGTGGTCATACCTTTCTACAGTGATTGCTCCCAAAATATTATTTTTTTGAGGAAATGGATCACGAGAGAAGTAAATCCACCCATTCTGCAAGTGGGTTTTCAATCTTTTGGTGATATTCCTCACCGTTTTCTCAGAAAGTAAGTAGGAAGATCATCTCCTGAAACTGATATGAATTTTCGCCTAAAGTTCCCTTTCTGTCGTGATTTCTTAATTTTTCATTTGCAGATTGAGAGTAAATTTTTAGGGGTTCTTAGAAATAGTGGGAGAGATGGACAGGACAACTATTATACAGTCAAACGTGGTGGTAATCCTCACACCATACAATTATTTTGATTGGAAGCCCAAGGCAGAATTCCAACTTAGAATGAAGGATTGTATAATTTGATGACGACGACAGAAATAGAACCTACATCAGCGATTGAGAAGATGAGATGGGAAAACGGTAAGGGTGAGGCCACAGGACTACTTATTGAGTTAATCTCCATTGATTTATGGTTTCATGTTGCTGCATGCAAGACTCCAAACAAGATCTGGACCACCTTGGAAGGAATCTTTAGAAAGCAGGATGAGATGCGAGGTCATATCCTTGAGGTAGAGTTGAATACCTTAGACCCTAAAAGTTTTGATAATATACATGTTTTCTTTACTAAATTTAAATCTTTGATATTGAGCTTGGCTGAATGTGGTATTGACAAGTCTATACAAGAGAAACAACTTATTTTAACAATCTTAGCCAAGCTAGGACCCGAATACATTGTATATGTCTCCAATTCCCATTCTAGTAGATGTCTTTTTGGAACAAATTGGAAAATACATATGTTGGCTCGGTTCATTGAGTCTCTTACACAAGAGCAGACAAAACTCATACATATGGGCCTCATGAAAGATCCCAAAGCACATGCACTCACCATGCATGATGGAAAAGGGTCATCCAAACATAATGGGAAGGAGGGATATTCCAAACCCTTTAATGATTCTTTAGGTTCCAATGTCTCTTCAGATTCCAAGAAGAAGAAGAAGGGAAAATAGTGCACTTATTGCAATAAACTGAATCATGAAGAATCCACATGCATGAAGAAACATATCAATCTTATGGCACAAACACTTTAGCAGAAAACCCTTGGAAACCTCATTCCAGAGGGAGTCAAGAAGCAGAAGGAAGAAGATCTTGCTCCTAAGAAAGGTAATCATCATGCTCTGGTTGCAATTAATCCCTCATCTGATTCATGGATTATAGATTCTAGTGCATCCCATCATATGGTAGGGAAAGAGGAAGTTTTCTCTTCTTTGAGTCCATGCTCAAGACCCCCTATTCTCATGGGGGATGATACTTGAGTAGAAGTAGTAGGAGAAGAGAGAGTGGAACTCCACAATGACAGTTTTGAGAATGTTCTACATGTTCCAAAGATTTCTATGAATCTTCTCTCAGTTTATCAGATCACTCAGAAAGGTAAAAAGATTGAATTTACATCAGATTCAGTTTCAGTAATTGACATGCATGACAATTCCATCATTGCAATTGGTGAGGTGGATCACAAGTCAAGGTTGTATAAATTCACTAAGTT
>JASDQU010101895.1:165527-176997 GCA_032191745.1 Picea mariana
GAATTTCAAATTTATCCTTGCCATAAATGTCTTCCCTTAGGAACATACTTGAATTTGGAATTAACAATTGATTTGCCAAGTTCACATCAATATAATGTTTTACTTTGTTTGAGCAAATAACAATGATAATATTCTTTCTTTGAATAGTCCCTTTGAGTTTTAATAATCCAAAGGCCATGAATGAACTTCTTATCTTAGAAAACATACATTCCTTCTCTTTATTAAAAACAATTTTTTTATAATATATATCACAACTTCAATTGATACCTCTTTATAGGTTTTAAATAACGCCTTCAGCTTGAAATATAAATTTATCTTTAAATAATGCACAACTTTATAACTCTTTATATATTGTTTTCCACCAAGATTTGTTTTGGATTTAAAATAATGATTGACCTTATCTTTTATCCTTTACACTAGGTTTCTTCCTTCACTTTTAGGTTTCTCTTTTCACTTGATTGAACCTTTTAATTGAACCTTGGAATATATTTTTAATACTAATATTTGACATTCTCAAGAATATATCTTAAGACTTACATCATTTATCTACTTTAACAATAAATCTCTTATAAACTGTTAATATTTCACCTTTTTCTATTGTTTTCACATTATTCACTTTTACATGAATTTTTATATACTTGTATTACCTTGGTGACTTCTCACATTGTCTAAAACTTGTTTTATTCTCCATGTAAAGAGATATTTATATTTCATTTTTTATTCCTTTATGAAAAAATTATTCCATGTGTGTATGTGTGTGTATTCCAAATATATCCTCACAGAAAATCCTCTGAGTACTTCCCCATGATCCATGGATGGTAAATGGAGTAAATCAATGGTCTTGATTACAGAGCCTCACCCAGAGGGGATCAAGAGAGTCGAACCCATAACCCCCCCAACTGATCACTAGGGGAGAGATCTCACGTTTGGCTCAATACCACTTGAGCTAACCCTCAGAGAAACGTAATAAAAAAAGAAGTTTTGAAGTTATTTAAAGTACATGTGAATAAGTATCAATTCCATCAAAAGATTCCATAGTGGATGAATTTTTCATGGAGGAATAAATACACACACACAAACACACATATATAAACACACACACACACACATATAATATATGTGTGTGTGTGTGTGTGTGTGTATTCCTCCATGCAAAATTCATCCACTATGGAATCTTTTGATGGAATTGATCATTTTTCACATGTACCTTAAAAAAATTACAAGCTTTTCCTTTTTGTTACATTTCTTACCATGTATGTGGCAATTAATTTTACTTATTGTCGGGTACAAAATCTTTGTTTGACCTATACTTCTTCACGTGCATTTCAAACTTTATTTTTTAATTATATTTTTCTTATTATGTATGGGGCAATTGACTTTACTTATTGTCAACTATGGAATCTTGTTTGACTTATACTCCATGTGCTCTTTAAAAATACTTGGATAGATTTTTTCTATTTTTTTTACTATCAAAGATTTTGGGCCACAAACCTAAAAAATTATTTGCAAAACGTTTTTTTTTTTTTTTTCTTCTTCTTCTTCTTCTTCTTCTTTTTAAAAATGTCACTGAAAAAATAAACTTGATCAGAGATCAACGAAACATTCAATCTCTCTCTCTCTCTCTCTCTCTCTCTCTCTCTCTCTCTCTCTCTCTCAATGCCATTGGAAAATAAACTTGATCACAGATCAATGGAACAATAAAAAAAAATATACTTGACCACATGCCAATGGGAAAAATCACTATAATAGCAATTGGAGTGAACCTCTTAGTCACTTCACCTAAGCATCATGTTGTGGCCACAAAAGCCCCCCTTTCATTTTTCTTTTATAAGCAAAAGGAGAGGGCCCCCCCTACTAAAATTTGAACTCTAATGACTAATTATCTACTACTATGAGCCTAATGATTATTCTTTACCAACCTTAAGAGAGTTGAGGGTTCAAATATTTATTGAGGATTGTCTTTTATGGAGGTTTGTTAATCCTTTTGATCTTATACTTTCAAATGTTCTTCATAATGTTTTTTGACTTATGATACTTCATTGATATTTGTATGATGAAATTAACAAGTTGTCTTTGGGACCTTTTGTAGGTTTCAAAGTATTTGATGATCCTATATGACTACATAGTTTGATGTTCTATTTTATGCCTTGAATGAGTTTGCTTCCGAGGACTTTCTGAATGGATGACTTAAATGAATAACTTATATGCATTTTGCATCCTCATGCTTGCATGTTGTAGCTGATGTCATCATTTATGCTGAAGCTCTCATATGTTAATCATATTCTTCAATTTCAAATTCATAACTAGAATCACAAGATCATTAATTATTTCTATGATTTTGAGATTACATACATTGTTGGATAGGAAGTTTTGGATACAATGATTGGAGAAACACATAAGTATAAGGAAAGTGCATAGATGGAAGAAAGTACGCAGATGGAAGAAAGTGCATAGATGAAAGAAAGCGTGTAGGAGGAAGACAACGCACAAATAGAAGAATAAAGAAAACAAGTGAGAGAAGGATGATAAAACGACATTCCTGAAATAGAAGATCAACGGGAAAGCAGCATGAAGTGAAAAAAACATAAGAAATCAATCAGACAACCAATTAACTGAGCTGGCCATGCATTATAAATGGGTTATTTTTGGGATAAATAGACTGGGGTTATATCCCTAGATTTTGAGTATAAATATGTAACGGGATGAGAGTTTAGAAGAGGAGAGAGAAGTGAGGAAAGAGAAATATGAGAGGCAGAGAGAGATTATGAGTGAGTTATGAATGTGATAGTCAGTTGGTAATATGAAAGATTAATAAAGAGAGATTTTAGTGATGATATTGTGTCTTGTGGTATCTATTTGTCTATGTGTGCTTATGAATTATGTGGTTATGCTTCATAGACTAGAATAGTCTATGGATGAATTGTGGTGTAATATTCATGAATATAACTGTGAAGAATTTATGTGATAATCAGGAATATGTTAAGAAAAGGAATCTGAATCATGGAAAGTAATACTAATTAGAGATAAATCATAACAAGGAAGAATGAATCAGTAGTCTCTCCCTTTCCCTTACTACTGCAAAAACCTAGTTCTTGCAGTTCCAATAGATACCTTGGGTGAGACTTTATTTTCACAAGCAGGTGATGCTAAAGGGCTGGTGTCTGGTGGGTTTGTTAGTCATAGATAAATCGGACCTTGGATCTTACAACCCGTGCACAGACAAGTTCAATCCAATAAATGGTTTTGCTTTCGGGACAAGGAAATTACGATTAGGGGAATCTTTTGGAGGCCGACTAAGAAGGAGATCACAGACTGGTTAGAATGAAAAGAATGGGAATTTGCACAAAAATAGAACGGAAACCCATGGATGAGTGACAAGAAATGGATGCAAAGGTATGCATTCACCAATCTGCATGAAATTTTATTTGGTGAGTTTCCAAAAATTATGACCGAGTGGCTAGAAAGGTTAGTAGAAATAACATGAAGGTTTAGTGTTATAGCACCAAGGATTTGGACTCCTAAATTGGTAAGACAGTTGAATTCGGTATGTAACCCAAATACTTGAGCAATTGATTTTTGGTTGGATAGTGTACTTGGGGGGTATGTTAGATAATTTGGAGTAGAATTCATTCAATCATACAGTGTTGCAGAAAGAGACTTTTTCAAAGGTTTGTGTGAGAGGTTCTTGAAATCGTTAAATACGTGGATAAATTTTTTTTTACGTGAAAAACACATGACAATAATGAATTCTGACGACTAAAAGGGATTTTTGCACATAGGGGGAGTCGGAGGATAATAGGAGGATCGTCTAAGAGAAGGAAGAAACCAATGAAAAAGGAAGGAAGAGATTGAGGATGAAAGAAGGCAGTATACCAGAGGAAGAGTACGAGTTTGGAGAGTTGCACAAAGGAAGGAGGTAAAAGAGGAAAAATATTGGGGTTGGGAGAGAAGAGAAGCACAATGAACCAGAGGAAAGAGAACCTTGTGCATTGGCCCAAATCGTGGAGATAGCATCTATAGGAGGAGGAGAAGAGGAGTTGCAGTCCAGTCCAGTAATAAAAAAGTTGGTAAGTCCTACTCATATAGGATCCTGTGTTGAATCCACGACCCCATGTGCGTCACCAGAATCAAAGATAATATTTGAAGACTTGTCAAAATCCATCATAGTTAGTCAAAGAGTACATAGTAGTAGTAGTTAGAATTGTGGGAGTATTGTGCAAAGACAAATTTAGAATCAAAGTCCGCTGACATCACTAAGAGGAAGGACTACACAAACCAACATGGCGGGAGTACATAATACCCTTAGGCTTCCCAAATTCAAGGGAGTGGGTCAGAGGATCCATAACAACACTTGTTTCTGTGCAAAACAGTGTGGGCCACTAAGAACATACAGGATGAGGTTGTGAATATTGTGCAGTTAGCGACAACATTTAGAGAGTGTGCGTTAGTATGGTATATGAAGTTACAAGTATTACGCCTACATGATAGGCTAGGACTTTGGAAGAGATAAATAAAGCGCTTCTAATGGAGTTTAAAAATCCAAATTCATAGTCGCAATACATCACCGAACTGAAAGAGATCAAATAGGTACAAACATAATCTGTATGGGTTTTGATCAAGGATTTAAGGATGTGATGGGGAGATTGACTTTCTGAATTCCAGACCAAAAACATCAAGAGTGGTTTATTGCCAAACTTCTACCACACATCTGAAGGCCCCTAATTGAACAGAAGGTTACGTCGCAACCCGAGGCTCTGAAAATTGCAATGAAACTAGAGGCATCTCCAATAGAAGATATTGGAGGAATGGAACAAGTTCAAATGCAATTGGTTGCATTAACAATTTATTTGGTCGAGCTTACAAAGGGAAGGGAGAAACGAGAAAAAGTTTGGTGTACCAAATGCAGGACAGAGGGTCATCACAAGGATGAATGCCCAACATTCACGTAGTATTTAGCAGCTGAAGCGTCGAACCCACTACTAGGGGGGATTGTGCGAGATATGTAAGAAATGGGGCCATCACCCCACTAAGTGTCCATTGCTATATAATTATCATAGTACACCAAAGAACTTGTTTTGCAATTTTAGCAAGTCAGTAGGACACGAAGATAAGGATTGTCTCACGTTCAACCTACTAAGGGAGTGCACATCGAATATGTATAAAATCCAAGAAGATAATTCCTCCACAGAAAGGGGGGGTGCACAATATAACAATCAGAGAGTTTCCAACCAAGGAAACATAGGAAAATTCAGTAGAGGCCGGGGTAGAGGGAATTTTGGTAGAGGAGGACGCAGACTGATTATCTATTATAACTGTAATCAACCTGGACACTTGGATTGTGATTGTCAAAATCCATGTATGACATGCACATATTACTGAGCATTGTATCACTTGACATAAGACTATCCCCAAATAGTACAAAGTGGAAGGCTAGAGGAAACCCAAACCATAATTCGAATCAGAATGTACCGATGATATCAGCTGAAAGGTGCAATGAAGGACCAAAAGTAGCAATTGTTACGTGTGGAGGAAGTAGAATAGGGCCTGATACGACAAATCAAGGAAAACGGGCTGAGCATTGGGTAAGGAAGTCAATAGGGCCTATATCAACATTCAATCCATGAAAAGAGAAAGAGACATACCAAAGATCAAGAAAGGTAATACTTGGACAACACGGGGGAGCATCAACATCATCGATGCCTCATATAAAAGATCACACTATGCCAGAAAATCCAATTGTGCAGGTGAGTACACTAACAAAATTATTAAAGAGTTTTGTAGAACTAATGAAAGATAGAACTGCGCTAAGTACATTATATGATATGCTTGATCACAAAATAAAAGGAAGAGAAACCCCTATCACACAAAGAATGGTAAATCAGGTACTGCGCAAGACTTGGTTTACCATTCTCTTGCACAGATTGGAGAGTATGATGTGGATAATGTCTATCTTAGTTATTCCATCATACCATGTCATGTCCAAACATTATATGATATGCTTGGTTTACCATTCTCTTGCGCAGATTGAACCCAAGTATGATGGACTAACTAAGATAGACATGTTTATAAAAGCATGTGAGCCACAAGTACCTAAACAACAGAGGTTGTTGAAACTAGATGACGTCTTAAAGGCAACTCTAGCTAGATGGTGGGATGCACACAGAAAGGGAATGAAATACTAGTCACAATGCAGTAGATTAATGTAGATATGCTTTGGCTCCGAGGAAGTAGAAATTGCGCAGAAATACAAGGAGAGTGTGGTTCGGTGGATCATGTTTGAAAATGTAGGGAGATATGGCGCTCAGTACCATAAATAGAGTGGATGCACAAATTTATACACACCTTGGACACAATCCTGAAGAATTGATATTTATAATTAGAGATGTGCAGGGAGACAACAAGATGGGAAGAATTGACTTAGAGATTCAAAACCACATTTACATTTGAACATGAATCTCCATCTATATATACAGCATTACAGGCGATATGAACAAAGATCTTCTTGGAGGTATATACAATGGAAGTAGTACTAGTATGCAGTGCGCATAAATCCACGATGACTATCCATAAGCTATTAGAATGCCATAATGCAACGAAGGAGGAGCATGAGGAAGAGGATCCCAGGAATGTACACATACCTGAAACAGAAGGATCACGTGCAGTGGAAGGGCCAAAGCTTGCATATATCGCCTACACACAACCTATAAAGATGAAGCCGCTAAATATTGGGACATAAGAGAATCATAAGTTTGTGCAAATATGAGATTATTGGGATGATGAGACAGTTGGGAATTTTGCATACTTGTTACGGGAATATTAGGACTTATTACCAACATAATTTTCATAGATGAAGGGGATAGCAGGAGACTTAGGTGAGATGAAGATTCCCCTGAAACATGGAGCTGAGCCAATACGACAGAGGTCTTACAGGTTAAATCCACGATATAAAGAGAAAGTCAAGGTTTAAATAGACAAGATGTTGGATACAAATATCATTGAACCAGTAGAAGAGTTAGAGTGGATTATCCCAATGGTGGTGCAAGACAAGAAGACAAGAGTAATTAGGATCTGCATGGATCTGAGGAAACTGAATGACGCATGCTTACATGATCCATTCCCAACACCATTCATGGATGAAGTACTAGGAAACATGGGAGGTCAGGAAACCTATTCTTTTAAAGATGGATTATATGGGTACCATCAAATCAAAATCGCGCAGGAGGATAGACACATGACTACATTTGCGATAGAGTGGGGAAATAATCAGTATACAATTATTCCATTCAGATTGAAGAACTCCCCTGTAGTGTTTTCTAGGGTAGTAGTGGAAACATTCAAGGATTTCATCCATAAATTCCTGGAAGTTTACTTGGATGATTGGATGGTGTTCAGTTTACCACAAGATCATATAGAAGTTCTTTGAATCATGTTAGATTGATGCAAATAATGTTGGATTTCACTGAACTTAAAGAAGTGAATATTTTTCTCACCGTTTGGAATTCTACTCGGACACGTTGTATGCAAACAAGTAATATTAGTCGATCTAGCCAAGATTGCAATAATATTGGGCTTGGAACCCCCGAAATCAGTTAGATAACTGAGGAAAATGTTGGTTCATACTGGTTATTACAAGAAATGTATCAAAGGATATGTGCATATCACAACACCCATGGAAAAATTACTGAAGAAGGAAGTTAAGTTCCAATGGAATGAGGACTTTTAGAAGGGCCTGGACACTTTGAAACAGAAACTGGTAACCGCACCAATTCTGATATTTTGAGAGTGGAACAAGGAGTTCCATATACATGTAGATGCATCATCCATAGCATTGGGCACAATACTATCACAATTTGGAGAAGGGAACATATATCATCCAATCACTTTTGCAAGTAGGAAGATGTCTATATCATAAAACAATTATACAACTACAAAACATGAAGGATTGGCAATGGTCTATGCTCTACAAAAATCCAGGCACTACTTACTGGGGTCCCACTTCAAGATGTATATATACCATTCTGCATTAAAGTACTTAGTCAACAAGCATGTATTAGGAGGAAGAATATGCAAATGGATCTTATTATTTCAGGAATATGACTTTGAGGTCATCGTAAAACCAGGGAAGCTGAATGCAGGACCAAATCAACTATCGTGCATATTGATAGGACAAGATGCAAGTAACTTAGATGATAGCCTCCCTGATGTGAAATTATTTTTAGTAAGGATGGTATATGATTAATTTTCAGACATTGTGGAGTTTCTAAGTACTGGCATCACTCCCTCCGACATGACTGTTGTGCAGAAGAAGCAATTGGTAGTAAAAGTTGTAGATTACCAGTTGATTGCAGGGAATTTATATAATTTAGGTGTAGATAGGATATTTATATGTTGTGTACTGGAACATGAAAGGATGATTATACTTGAATAAGCACATGATGGGATTGTTGGAGAACACTACGCAGGAAGGGAAATGGTTCAAAATATTTTATGCACAGGGATTTGGTGGCCTATGCTTCATAAAGTTGTGAAGGAGTATTGTTATACTGCGATGTATGTCAAAGAGTGGGAAAACCACATAGAAGAGATGAAATGTCGTTAAATCCACAAGTTACATTGCAAGCATTTGATAAGTGGGAAGAAGCAACACCAATTACTAATTGTAATATGGAGACTGTTGCACGGTTTCTATTCAAGAATGTAGTCACGAGGTTTGGATGTTCGCGTATATTACTTAGTGATCAAGGTATGCACTTTCTAAACAAGACAATTGTTGCATTGACTGAGGAGTTTCAAATTCATCATCAAAAGAGTACACCATATCGCCCTCAGGCCAATGGCACAGTGGAAGATTTTAATAAGATCTTGGAGAATGTGTTGAAAAATATTTGCAATGTCGGGAGAGATGATTGGGACTTACGAGTCCCTGTAGTACTATGGGATTACATAACTACAAGTAAGAAGTTGACAGAACATACACCTTTTCGGTTGGTCTATGGACATGAAGTAGTGATGCCAATAGAGTTCATTATACCTAGATTACACATTGCACCAATCACTGAGATCTCGGATACTGGCGTAATAGAAGAGAGATTAACACAATTAGTACAACTTGAGGAGGACAGGTTCATGGTAGGATTTTGATCAGGGGATCAAATTTTGCTCACAAATTCAAAGTGCTCAGAATCACTTCAAACCGGATGAGAGCGTAGGCCTCGTCGTTGCGAACCCAACGCAACTCGTTTCATCTCAAACGGACGTCGGGAGCGAGAGATATTGCAATCTGTTCATAAAGTCAAACAGGAAAAAAAAATGATGTTGACTGTACAGTCCGTACATGCTGACGTGGCAGGGCCGTACGACCGTACATAAGTGACATGGCATATTATGATTGGTAGGCATGGTCGAATTATATGGTGACCCGTGTCATTTCGTTGGCTAATGGTAAGGTGCCATGTGGCCCAATCATGGGCTGCCACGTGGCACCCCTTTATTGGTTCATGGGTTGTTATGTAAAATTATTGGGGTCCGTGGGGTTCGACCCCCGGACCTCCCCCACTGCATAGATTTCACAAACTCCGAATGACCGATGGGTTAAACATTATGCCTTGTAATATATGTGAGTTTAATTATATTTCAATTTGAATATTGTAACCGTTGGCAGGGGGTCGGGCCGGGGCTTAGCCCCGGCCCGCGGTCATTTGATTTCATATGTGACCATACCATATATGGTGTAGCCCGACAGTTGGATTGGCGCGGAGATTATATTACATAGCCCGTGGTTTTATGTTGCACGCCATATTCCCACGATCGGAGTGGGGAGTTAATGTGGTTTGCACGGTTGTAACCGTTTGGCCCCTTTTTGCCTATACGCACGGTCGTATGAACCCTTATGTGCCCAGGTGCTAGGCGGTTAGGAGCTGGTGTGCCCTTAACCATCCTACAGTTTACAACATTGGCGTGGTTGTGCCTGGTGCTGGGTTTTCACGCTATTTATTGCATGTGTGCCAGGTTCATTCAAGAAGGGTGCGTTTTGTAGATGCAAAGACAACAAGCTTGAAGGAGGGACTTCCAGGAGGCCTAACTTCTTCGTTTTTCGACCGATTGAGGTGCCAAAAGAGCCCATACAGGGGTTTTTGGATGCTCTGAAGCCATTGGAGCAGTCAGTTTGTCAGTTTGAGCATTGTAAGACATGTTTTTGAGCACTTTTGAGAAATTAATAATAATGATCCATTGGAAGCTGGACCAGGAGATGTAGCCCAAGAGAGGGGTGAACTCCTTTATCAATTGTTGTGTTTATGTGCTTATGTTCATTGATTATGTTGCTGTCTATGTATATTTTGCATGAGTAATCCCTTAATCTATGTGTTGCAAACTGATCCATTTGCTTTAAACACATAACATTTACATTGCAATAATTTCAAGTATTTTCAAGTCTTCTTCATTTTTAGATCAGATTTCATTGAGCAGGTGTAGAAATCCAGAGAGAAGGTCGAGCATGATCACCACATTAAACCAAAGAAAATTTCAAGTCAAGAATATAGTACTACTCTAATACAATAAGTATATGTAGCATCTAGGGAACTTTCACATGCACTGGTTAGAACCGTATGTGATCCAAAAAATAACCGAGATGGGTGTTGCATAGTTGGAAACCTTGAATGGAAAATTTTTGGAAGGAATGGTGAATGGGATTTGGTTGAAACTCTATAGAGACAATCGACAATCTGCGCAGTAATCTAGGTTGCGCCATAACTGATGTATTATATTAGCTATACCATAGTAACAAGAAAATCAAGGAAAACCAAATAAAAAGTAGAAAAAGGAAGAAAATCAAATAAAAATCAGACATAGGAGAAAGAAGAAAGGATTTTTTGTACCAAGGTAGAATAACTTGCACAAAAGGCATTCTCACCACATGCAGAAATAACACTGTGAAAAGTTAAGAGACAAGACTCGAATGAGACCAATTGTGCAAGATACAGATGACACAACAAAGACTCAATGTGCATTTTGGAAATGACAAGACCGTTCAAATTCGTAAAATAGTTAGGTCGCAGGTGTGATAGGTCATAAAAGCGTCGTATAAGTCATAAATGGAAAAAGACACCAAAAATCTTGACAGATCGGTAGTACGAGGGATAAATCACACATTGTATTTTGTAATCAAGTACAATTATGGAACAACTCAACAATCACGATTATGGATTGGACAAGGAAGTTAAGGCAGGATGAGACAAGTATACTGGGCACGGAATCACAAAGACATAAGAAGATCGTTAAGTGTCAATCATTATTGTATACCAATGAGAGTGAATGAGAGCTAAGAAGAGCGAACATGAACGAACTAGAGAATAGAACATACTAGAGCTACAACTTCTAGAGAACACACACAGTGCCAGTTCAGGAACCTATCACCCAAGACGAATCGGGAAAGACCTGATAACAATACCACCGCTTCCCCCAGGATGAG